>CM029598.1:47663357-47747472 GCA_017311375.1 Mytilus coruscus
GACGTTTACCGGACGTATAACGGATAAAACGGATGATGAACGGATCTGAAACGGATAAATGCCAATTGAAAATTTCGCGTCAGAAATGCCAATTATTGGTATGTCAGATTTCTTAAGGTTCATGAATTCTTATTATTCATAATCGATCTTAGAGTAAGGGCACGTCTTCACAATCAAGCAGCTCTTATTCAGGCCAGACACTGCCCTTTGGCGGCATTTTGAAGAACAAACCAAAACCAGTTACACAGAAACATTTTGAATATTTATGCGAATTACATGTATTATTATTGTCGCCTTTAATTTTTCCGTATATCTTGTTCATCCGTTTTATCCGGTACGCTTCCGTTAGGTGTCCGTTTTATGCGGTACTCGTCCGTTGGATGTACGTTCGACATCCGTTCTGTCCGGTACGTTTCCGTTTCTCGTACGTTGCATATCCGGTGTGTGTCCGTTATGCATTCGTTACACGTCCGTTTTATTCGGTCAGTACATCAACGAACTCCTAACGGATAACAATTTTGTCAACGGACAACTTTTATTTTCATCCGTTAGGCGTCCGTTCGTGCTATCCGGTAAGGTGTGACCGAGGCTATAACCGTTACGGTCAACCAATTCCGTCCGTAAAATTTTCAATTTTCCTGATGCGCACTCTCAATTTTTATTGCGGTGGTTTTGATTTAAAGCACATCTACACACAAATCTTATATCTTATATAGCATCTAGCTGCTCTGTCGGTTTTCAGATCAATATATACATGTTTTTGCCAAACAATAAGACCTTTGAAGCGATATTTACGCCAAATGTGTTCCATAAAAAACAATTTGACTACCATTTTAACCCTTGCATGTTCAAGAGAAGCGAAAGATACCAAAGGGACATCCAAACTCATAAGTCGAGAGTAAACTGACAACGCCATGGCTAAAAAGAAAAAGACCAACGGACAAACAACATAGAAAACTAAAACTGATCAACACGACCCCAAACAAAAACTTTGGATGATCTCAGGTGCTCCGAAAGGGTAAGCAGATCTTGCTCCACATGTGGCACCTGTCGTGTTGATCTGTTAGTACAAACCCGGTGAAAAGTCTAATTCGGTAGGTCACATTCGGGGAAAAGGAGACGGAATCGAGAAAAAACGCATATGTATAAGTTTTTCACATTGTTCTAATTTTACTTAGTCTTTCATGGAAATTCGTCTCTTGGCAACCATACCATAGCACATTTCGTTCTCAAGGGATGATTCGTCATAGATAACTCCAAATGTAAAAGTATGACAGAAATTATCTAAAGCATAAACATAAGTCTTTACATTATGTTTACACAGCGCGAGACAAAACATCTATTAGATAAAGACAAACCGTATGAATTCATGACACTTAAACCCCTGCCACTACCTGACAAAGTTCATAGCTACTATTTACTTATTATTCCGTGTAACAAAGTTTTTATTAGGCACCATTTACAAAATAAATGTGTGATGCATCTTGCACTGAAACAATAATGTATTTATAACATGATCTAATTAATCCTTTATGTATCTGAAGATGAGATTATCCCTACCTTTCAATGGGTTTTGTATAGATTTATTCTTTTCTTTCGTTTTCTGGCAACATATTTAGTTTTGACTTTTTTTTTAAAGATCATTTTAATTCTAATCAGGATTTTAATATGAATATATATATATGCTACAGTATATGCAAAAAGTGTCGATGTCATTGCATGATATTTCTGCATCAATGTTAAAATCAATATGAGACTGAGAATTCGTAAATCTTAAATGGACTTGTTTTAGCCAATATTAAAACGGTGGCGTTGATTGTTTCAAATGTTGTTGTATTCCGACCTTGTTTCAGTAATGATATCAGACTACAATGCAGCTGTACAAAATATTTGATGATGTTTTACTGAAAGGATGTATTATCGATAAACGTAAAATAATCATACATTTTTAGCCGAGATGTTTCACAACTGAGAAAAGTTCTACTATTATATGGAAAACGTGCAGTTGTAAGATTTTTGGGCAGAAGTTAAAAGGACGAATTGCGGCAAGACTTTCTTAATTTTAATCATGTTTAATAAAACTTTTTCAGCTTATAAAATTGTCTTCATAGAGATACAATCCCATACACTATTTAAATGTTGTTTTAGAGGTATGAATGACGATGTGATCACCTTTTGCCGAGCTCTGTTCAAGTGTAAATGTATGTAAACAAGTTAAAGAGATGCGAAAGACACCAAAGGTACATTCAAACTCATATGTTGAAAATAAATTGGCATTGCCATGGCAAGATGCATAAAAGACTGAAATACAAACAACAGCATACAAAACACAACATATGCAACATAGAAAACTAAAGACTGAGCAACAAAAAACCCACCAAAAATCGGGGGTAATCTCATGTGATCCGGGAGGGTAAGCAGATCCTGCTAGACTAGTGGTACCCGTAGTGTCTCTCATGCAAGTACAAACCCGGTGATCAGTCCCATTCGGTAGGTAACGTTCGAATAAAAAAACATGGGATTGCGGTTAAGACAATTAGAACATATACGTCGTCATCTATGAAATAGATATTCAATAACGGTCAACCAAGTCGTTATGGCGTCCGTAAAATTAACGAAGGGATGATTTCAACATTACCACTTGTATAACAAAGAGTAAAACTTGCCATATTAATGTGAATGAACTTAATGAGTATGTTGGAATTTCCTAGAAAGTGCTGGGTTGCGTTCAATATCGTTGCAGCTAGTATTGCCGCTATGTATTAGATATCTATCTGTGTTGAACGATATGCTACGTAGCTAGGCTATCCAATTGACGTCATTATCAATAACCATTTTGGATTCTCTAGATATTATGAACTTTTTATGCTATCTAGACCAATATGCGTATAGGCTAGCTATACGTTCAGTGGTCGAAATCTGCGTAGCCCTACATAGCAGCTATGATATTGAACGCATCATTGGTACCAGTTTTAAGGCGTCATCAACTTTTCCAATAGTAAAAACAGTGCTATAGAAAAAGACGTAAGTAAGGAAGCAAAAATAAACTTCAAAGAAATGTCTAAAGGTGACGTATTAAAATCATATGCTGATGTAAATAAAGCACAAGGTCTGATGGGATGTTATCCTAAAGTTGCCCTAAAGTATGGGTTAGATAAATTTGTTGCTTAGTACAAACTGCAAATATCTAGTACAACATCATTACACAATCATAGTCCGGTCATTCGGAACCAAAATAATTAAGAAATGTCCTGACAGATCGTACAAAACTACATGTTTTCTTCCGAAAGACGATTATAGTACTGATTTTTGAATGTTCTTACTCTTCAACAACTACTCAAATATGCAAAATCGTTGCCATGTTCCTTTGGAATAAATGTTCAGTAATACAACATTATTCTGTTACCTTTTCGGCGTATACACATGATGCTATGAACTTGTAAATCTAAAAAAAATTTAAAAAACATTTTTCTTTTTCCTCTTGTATGTAATAAAGATATAGTTCTACACAGTTTTGATTTGGAGGAAAAACCGACATGGTTGGAGAATACAAATGGTTACACCATTGCTAACACAGTTCTATATCAATATTCTTGTAATTGTTAGAAAATATATAAAATAACACCATTACAAACTTAATCCCAATTTTATATTCTATTTTTAAAAATTTACCTGTGACGTCACTTTTTGTGGCGTTGATACATTCGTGTGACACACGGTTCATAATTCTATTGTGGTGTACTGGTGTACTGTCGTAAATTAATGGAAGTTGGCCCGTTGTTTTTCTGTGGTTTGCATGTTGTAATGTACTATTATATTGTTTGTTTATGTATTTCTCTGTCCTGAGTTTTCTTGCGTTTATTTGTACTGTGTTCCTGTCACGAAGTGTTGTCATTTTAGCGGTATTTTTAACATTGCCATATAAGCGGGAGGTTTGGCTAGCCATAAAACCAGGTTCAACCCACCATTTTTTCTTAAAATGTCCTGTACAAAGTCAAGAATATGGCAGTTGTTATCAAATAGTCCGTTTTTATGTGGGTTTGTTTTTGTGGCAGTTCAGTGTTTCTGTTGTTCCGCTGTTTTCCTCTTATATTTGATGTGTTTCCCTTGGTTTAAGTTTGTTTGTTTAGTTGTCATTTGCTTTGAACAAGCTTTCAGTAAGGCAAGTATTCTTAGACTCGCAAACATGTTTTCCTTGCCACATTCTGTATGTGCCTGTCCCAAGTCAGAGATCTCTTATTTAGACGATGAAGTCGGTTGCTGCCTGTAATATATGTTTTTCGTTTATTGTTTTGTACATAACTCCGGTTGTTGGTTTTCTAGTTTGAGTTGTTTGAATTTTGTCATATCGGTGTAATTTGAAATTTACTAGACGATATGGATTTACACATTGTTGAAACCATACGGTGACCTTATGTTGCTTACATATACGTCATTTAGTCTCTGGTGGATAGTTATCATACCAAATCTCTTTATCTTTTTAATAAGTAATTGGATTGAAAAAATCCATGTACAGATACAAGATTGGTCTGTTAAAAGTAGTATATCCATAATACCTTTAAATGGTTGATACTATCTTTCTTACATATTTTATATATAGGTAACCGTAGTTCTTTTTTTGTGCCATATGGGAAAATCGTAACCTTTTTCGAATTTTCACTTCTTTCTAATACTTAACAAAAACCTGCATACTTGCACACAGACACACGTAGTAAAATGAATTATCGGCAATTTGTACATTTTTCCTTTGATCTTACTGCCTAATATTTTCAAGATCATGGACAGGACTTGATACTCGAAAATATTAGGCAATGACGTCTTGTATAAGTGCAGCGACGTCGCGTGCTCAAGTCCATCCGCGTCAATTTATCAATGAAATGCACACGACATTCATACAACCGAACAACTATCCCAACATTTTGTACGCGTAAAAGTAGTTTTACTAACTATTTCATTCTTCTTCATATTCTCAACCAAAAAAACCTACAGTTATAACAAATTGCCGATAAAAAGAATAATGGCATTTTATTTTTTGATACTGACTTCATCAGCTCGAATATCAGCTCGCCCTAGCGGGCTCGCTTGATATTCTTGGTGATAAAGTCAGTATCAAAAACAAAAATGCCATTATTCTATATGTACTTTCATTTATATTATTCGGAAATACATGAGAATATGCACGATGATCATCCCTCAGTTTGAAAAAAATGTGTTCAATATAGATGCTGCATTAATGGCCAATAAAAGTGTCCAAACAAGTACAATAAAGAGCAACATAAAACCCAGAGAGTATAACTACTACCGTTTCACATTTAAGTCAGGTATAATAATTGGTGTATCTCGTATAGGTTGCAGTACACAGTAAGCAGGGTGGTTCCGAATGTTGGCCCTGCAAAATTTTGTCACAAATAAAAGTTATGCAATAAAAATATATTTACATATCTGAAATATAATACTCAAACTGGGTTTATATGAACATGAAGATTGTTTAATTATATATTTTATGTGCTTTTTTTCTGTTTGACAGTTTATATTTACGTCTGAAGAACCTTGTTTTGCCTCAAGTTTTTTTAGGCTGCGTGTTTGCAACTTGTAATCCTCTTAGTTTCTAAAGAAGTACAGCGATATTATAATAAGTGTGTCAGTCCATATTGATTATTTCACAGAAAAATCAGAGGATTTTGTATGATATCCAATGAAACAACTTACCACAAGACGTAAATGCTAGCTCCTAAAGGTCGGTCAAGATCTAGTCTTCCGCAATGAGCATAACTAATACCTTCTTCATTTAATAACACCTTTCGAAATAGGAAGGTTAAAAACTAATCAAAATGTGCGTCGGCCGTCACCTATTTGCAATTGCTCCTTTTCATGAAAGACTGTTTCCCCCATGTAATTGCACTATTGGCCGAATTTCTTTTTGGATATATGTATTTACCAAACCTGGCTGCCATATTTTGACTTTTTAATTTAAGAGGGTGTATTGGTACCTTCCGACTCAATTTTGACGAGCCTTAAATTGAATCAACAAAATCTAATCGATTTAAAAAGCTTGTTAAAGTTAGTGCTATATCGTTATATTTCATTGACTCTAAAGCTTTTTCTATTTTTTGTTCAACCCGTCATAAATTCTACCCTATTTGCGCTCGACAAATTTTGTATGTTATCACGTATACTTTTTAAGTTGCATTAAGCAGTGAATTGATAGAGCTATTTGGCGTTAAACATTGAAAATGTAAGGATGTTTGTGAAAATGGAAACCTACCCGGAAATAGTAGGTATAAAATCCGAAACCGATGGTAAACAGGAAAAGGACATCCAGAAATCACTTTGTTTTTTTTTCGAAATATTCCCAAACTAACTCAAAGTTTTATAGCTACAATTTGAATAATATTTTTAGAGTAGAGTGCCATATTGATTGATTTGATCATACATATGGTCTGCATAAATCATTTGTAAATAGTATATAATTATAACTTATGGGGATACCTGTTTTTGCGTGTCGCATACAGAAAAGCGACACCCAAAACAGGTATCCCCATAAATTATAATTATATACTATTTACAAATGAGTTATGCAGACCATATGCAGGACTGTTCAATTTAGTCAATGTGTCATAAAGTGCAATTTTCCAATAGAATAAGACCATAACTTCTGAACTGTAAAAGTGACAATCGTCAACAATGACCTAGATCTCCATTTTGTCACAATTCAACATATATAAATTTGTGAAAAGCATTGGTTGAACACTTCATAAGTTCATGGACGGAAACTAATGCCAGCCATCCGCTTCCTGCAATTCGAATTCCCGTACTTCAACAATTCAATAACTGGATTTTACCTTAGGCAACATAGTTATAAAGATAAATGTCGCTACTTTTTAGATACAGGTCAAGTAAAATGTTCATATTTCCATAAAATATACACACAAAATAGAATGTTTTGGTTCGCTAGAATTGATTGATTGATTTGTGTTTAACACCACTTTCATCACTATTGTTCTATTTCGTGGCAGTCAAATTTTATTGAGAGGAAGCTCGTAGAGAATACCCGATAGGTAAGAAAACTAACAATCATAGTCAATTGAGTTAGGAGTCGAACACACCTACCATGTGCGGGATTGGAATTCACATCCTAAGTCTTGACAGGTTAGTGATATAGTAGTTCGACTACTTAGACCACTCACCACCAAGGCACCCAGTTCACTAAAAAGAAAACTAAATGGTAGAATTTTGAAATAAGCATCAGAAAAAAGCTTATTCAAATTGTTTTAAGAAAAAATAAAAAGAATGACATTTTTCTTGTATGCAATTTACTTTGAGCATAATTGTCAAGCATTTGTGAGTAAATTTTAACCTCCTTAATTAAAGCAATACAAAACCAAAGAAACAATTTTTGTGTTATTAAATTCACGCATAACGAAGAAATCGAGCTGATGTTTGTTTGTTTGTTGCAGGTGTTACTGTTGCAGACTAACAGTCAAAGACCCGAGATATTGGCAATTTAGTAGTAATTACATTAACGATACTAAATTAATGGCACCAAATGCGCATTTCGAAAATAAATAACTATAAAGTGTTGCTTAGGGCCCATGTGTTTGAAAAACCACAACTTAAGTCAAACGTTAAAGGGCAGATCAATACAAACCAGAGGCTCTCAAGAGCCTGTGTCGCTCATCTGTATCTACTGTGGTTTTGGAAATCATGTAAAATAAGGTTAAAATCATAATGAATAGTTTTAGATACCCTTATAATGATTGAGACCAAGTTTGGTTTAATTTGGTCCAGTAGTTAAATTAAAAGCAGGTCATCCCATTGTAGTCTTACAATAGTTACTGAAGACCCCTTATCGTTATTCAAATTAGTTTTCAAGTTGTGACTATTTGAAATTGTTTTTTCCCATAGACTTCTATAGTAAACCCCTATGTTCTATTTTAGCAATGGCGGCCATATTGGTTGGTAGGCAGGGTCATCGGATACAGTTTTCAATCAAGATACTCTATTGAAAATTGTGGTTTAGTTTAATTCTATTTGACCTAGTAGATTAAGTGGAGAAAATTTTTGTAAAAGTTTACAAAATTTAAGAAAAATCATTAAGAATTGACTATCAAGGGCAATAACTCCTTAAGGGGTCGATTGACAATTTTGGTCATTTGTCTTATTTTTAGATCATAATTTGCCGAACATTATTGCTGTTTACAGTTTATCTCAATCTATAATAATATTTAAGATAAAAACTAAAAACAAAGATTTGCTCTAAATGCTTTAGTTTCAGAGATGTAAGCCAAAAACTGCATTTTACCCCTATGTTATATGTTTAGCCATGTCGGCCATGTTGGTTGGCAGGCGGGGTCATCGGACATATTTGTAAAAGATTACAAAATTTGAAGAAAAGTTGTTATATAAAATTGACTATAAAGGGCAAACACTCTTTTAGGGTCAATTGACAATTTTGGTCATGTTGACTTATTTGTAGATCTTACTTTGCTGAACATTATTGCTGTTTACAGTTTATCTCTATCTATAATTATATTCAAGATAATAACCAAAAACTGCTAATTTTCTTAAAATTACCAATTCAGGGGCAGCAATCCAACCACGGGTTGTCTGATTTGTCTCAAAATTTCAGAACCGATAGATCTTAACCTGATGAACAATTTAACCCCTGTCAGATTTGCTCTAAATGCTTTGGTTTCAGAGATATAAGCCAAAATCTACATTTTACCCCTATGTTATGTTTTTAAGCCAAGGCGGCCATGTTGGTTTGCAGGCGGAGTCATCGGACACATTTTATAAACTAAGTACCCCATTAATGATTGTGGCCAAGTTTGGTTAAATTTGGACCAGTAGTTTCAGAGGAGAAAATTTGTGTAAAAGTTAACGGACGACGACGGACGGCGGACGCCAAATGATGAGAAAAGCTCACTTGGCCTTTTGGACCCGGTGACTTAAAAGGATCAAAAGAATAGCATAATCTGGGCAAAAAATCAGAGACTTGTATGATGGACATATATTTCTGAGTTTAAATTATTTCAACATTTGAAAACGACAAATAAAACAGTTGTTTAAAGACAAATATATGCGGCAAATAAATAACAACAACTTTACAGATTGTTATTTTGTAATTATCGACCAAAACCTTCGAATTTGACTTGGAAATGGATGCCAATTACAAGTATAACGTAGTTAACGCTGAAGAATTGTTTAAAATAAACTTCCTGCGTACGAAAGGACTTATATAATTATATTTGGGATGTCACACCAACATATGCTGTTTTCTGTTAATGTCTTTCTTTGTATAATCTTATGTTACTTTCATATTTTAAAGATCTTTTCCAATCACATTTATAGACAGATGTATGTATTTTGTATTATCCAAATCACACGAACATAAAAGGATCAAAATGAGAATTGATTTCAATTGATTATTCGTGTTGTTATGTTAAGTACTTGCAGATTTATCCACAATCATAACACTTTTGCTCATCACTAATCATAATATGTATAGGAAACTACATATGTGTTGGATTGTTTTGTCTATAATAGCTCTAACAATTTTTGCTTACTATTTAAACTCTTTTCGCCGTAAATCCACTTACGTTTGGAAACCACTTGCAAATATATCGTTTGTGCCGCGGATATTTCATTTCATATCAGTTGAACCATTTTTGAAAGATAGCGAGAAGATTTCAGAAGATGTTACAAGTATAATTAATGATTGGAAAATTAAAAACGTAGATTTTGAAGTTATTGTGTGGACAGGCAATAAGATAAAAAACGAGTTTCCGATATTAGCAGACCTTCTAAAGAAATTACCAGTCAGCGCATGGATCGCTAATATAGTACGCTATAAAGTTTTGTACGAATACGGCGGCTTGTATTTAGACACAGATGTCATGGCTATCAGATCTGTTCAACCTTTATTAACACAGTTCCATTCAGGATTTGTAGTCTGTGCAAAACCAAGAACAACCAATTTAATGATAGCTGGTCCCTGCAAGATAATAGGCAATGCTGTTATAGCTTCAACGAAACACAGTATCTTAATGAAAAGGGTATTTGAAAAAAGTGTATATCTGACTGCAAAATATTTACCTACTATTGACACTGCCAATTTTTCATACTATAAAGGTAAACGGGTGAGTGGTCCAATCCTGTTAACAAATGAATTTCAGAAGTCAGAGATCCCAGTGGTTGGTTCTATTACATTTTTCCCTGTGATTGGACGGATCGCTCAAAATGTGTTCATAGTCGCTTTTTAAATGAAAGTAAAATTATTTATGGAATGCACCAGTGGAAGCAACGGTGGGGAAATATCTGATCGTATGACATCTAATACAGTATATGCAATTGATAATTACTAATGTTGGAATAGAAAGTCTTTAACATTTAGCCAATCGATTGTAAAATTTCCATAGTTTATTGGAATTTTGTCATATCGGTGTAATTTGAAATTTACTAGACGATATGGATTTACACATTGTTGAAACCATACGGTGACCTTATGTTGCTTACATATACGTCATTTAGTCTCTGGTGGATAGTTATCATACCAAATCTCTTGATCTTTTTAATAAGTAACTGGATTGAAAAAATCCATGTACAGATACAAGATTGGTCTGTTAAAAGTAGTATATCCATAATAACTTTAAATGGTTGATACTATCTTTCTTACATATTTGAGATATAGGTAACCGTAGTTCTTTTTTGTGCCATATGGAAAAATCGTAACCTTTTCGAATTTTCACTTCTTTCTAATACTTAACAAAAATTAACCTGCATACCTGCACACAGACACACGTAGTAAAATGAAGTACTTTCATTTATATTATTCGGAAATACATGAAAGTATGCACGATGATCATCCCTCGAATTGAAAAAAAATGTGTTCAGTATAGATGCTGCATTAATGGCCAACAAAAGTGTCCAAACAAGTACAATAAAGAGCAACATAGAACCCGGAGAGTATAACTACTACCGTTTCACATTTAAGTCAGGTATAATAATTGGTGTATCTCGTATAGGTTTTAGTACACAGCAAGCAGGGTGGTTCCGAATGTTGGCCCTGCTAAATTTTGTCACAAATAAAAGTTGTGCAATAAAATAATATTTACATATCTGAAATATAATACTCAAACTGGGTTTATATGATCATCTAGATTGTTTTATTATATCTTTTATGTGCTTTTTTCTGTTTGACAGTTTATATTTACGCCTAAAGAACCTTGTTTTGCCTCAAGTTTTTTAGGCTGCGTGTTTGCAACTTGTAATCCTCTTAGTTTCTAAAGAAATACAGCGATATTATAAAGAGTGTGTCAATCAATATTGATTATTTCACAGAAAAATGAGAGGATTCTGTATGATATCCAATGAAACAACTTACCACAAGACGTAAATGTTAGCTCCTTAAGGTCGGTCAAGATCCAGTCTTCCGCCATGAGCATAACCAATACCTTCTTCATTTAATAACACCTTTGGAAGTAGGAAGGTAAAAAAAACTAATCAAAATGTACGTCGGCCGTCACCTATTTGCAATTGCTCCTTTTCATGAAAGACTGTTTCCCCCATGTAATTGTACTATGGGCCGAATTTCTTTTTAGATATATGTATTTACCAAACCTTGCTGCCATATTTTGACTTTTTGGTTTAAGAGTGTGTATTGGTACCTTCCGACTCAATTTTGACGAGCCTTAAATTGAAACAACAAAATCTAATCGATTTAAAAAGCTTGTTAAAGTTAGTGCTATATCGTTATATTTCATTGACTCTAAAGCTTTTTCTATTTTTGTTCAACCCGTCATAAATTCTACATATTTGCGCTCGACAAATTTTGTAGGTTATCACGTATACTTTTTAAGTTGCATTAAGCAGTGAATTGATAGAGCTATTTGGCGTTAAACATTGAAAATGTGAGGATGTTTGTGAAAATGGAAACCTACCCGAAAATAGTAGGTATAAAATCCGAAACCGATGGTAAACAGGAAAAGGACATCCAGAAATCACTTTGGTTTTTTTTTTTCGAAATATTCCCAAACTAACTAAAAGTTTTATAGCTACAATTTGAAAAATATTTTTAGAGTAGAGTGCCATATTGATTGATTTAATCATACATATGGTCTGCATAAATCATTTGTAAATAGTATATAATTATAATTTATGGGGATACCTGTTTTTGCGTGTCGCATACAGAAAAGCGACACCCAAAAACAGGTATCCCCATAAATTATAATTATATACTATTTACAAATGAGTTATGCAGACCATATGCAGGACTGTTCAATTTAGTCAATGTGTCATAAAGTGCAATTTTCCAATAGAATAAGACCATAACTTCTGAACTGTAAAAGTGACAATCGTCAATAATGACCTAGATCTCTATTTTGTCACAATTCAACATATCTAAATTTGTGAAAAGCATTGATTGAACACTTCATAAGTTAATGAACGGAAACTAATGCCAGCCATCCGCTTCCTGCAATTCGAAATCCCGTACTTCAACAATTCAATAACTGGATTTTTCCTTAGGCAACACAGTTATAAAGATAAATGTCTCTAAGTTTTAGATACAGGTCAAGTAAAATGTTCATATTTCCATAAAATATACACACAAAATAGAATGTTTTCGTTCGCTAGAATTGATTGATTGATTTGTGTTTAACACCACTTTCATCACTATTGTGCTATTTCGTGTCAGTCAAATTTTATTGATGGAGGAAGCTAGTAGAGAATACCCAATAGGTAGGAAAACTAACAATCATAGTCAATTGAGTTAGGAGTCGAGCAAACCTACCATGTGCGGGATTGGAATTCACATCCTAAGTCTTGACAGGTTAGTGATATAGTAGTTTGACTACTTAGACCACTCACAACCAAGGCCCCCAGTTCACTAAAAAGAAAACTAAATGGTAGAATTTTGAAATAAGCATCAGAAAAAAGCTTGTTCAAATTGTTTTAAGAAAAAATAAAAAGAATGACATTTTTCTTGTATGCAATTTACTTTGAGCATAATTGTCAAGCATTTCTGAGTAAATTTTAAGTTGAATTAAAAGCAGGTCATCCCATTGTAGTCTTACAATAGTTACTGAAGACCCCTTATCATTATTCAAAATAGTTTTCAAGTTGTGACCATTTGAAATTGTTTTTTTTTACAATTTTCCCATAGACTTCTATAGTAAACCCCTATGTTCTATTTTTAGCCATGGCGACCATGTTGGTTGGAAGGCAGGGTCATCGGATACAGTTTTCAATCAAGATACTCTATTGAAAATTGTGGTTTAGTTTAATTCTATTTGGTCCAGTAGATTAAGTGGAGAAAATTTTTGTAAAAGATTACAAAATTTCAGAAAAATCATTAAAAAATTGACTATCAAGGGCAATAACTCCTTAAGGGGTCAATTGACAATTTTGATCATATTGTCTTATTGATAGATCGTAATTTGCTGAACATTATTGCTGTTTTCAGTTTATCTCTATCTATAATAATATTTAAGATAAAAACCAAAAACAAAGATTTGCTCTAAATGCTTTAGTTTCAGAGATGTAAGCCAAAAACTGCATTTTACCCCTATGTTCTATTTTTAGCCATGTCGGCCATGTTGGTTGGCAGGCGGGGTCATCGGACACATTTGTAAAAGATTACAAAATTTTAAGAAAAATTGTTAAAAATTGACTATAAAGGGCAAACACTCTTTAAGGGTCAATTGACAATTTTGGTCATGTTGACTTATTTGTAGATCTTACTTTGCTGAACATTGTTGCTGTTTACAGTTTATCTCTATCTATGATAATATTCAAGATAATAACCAAAAACTGCTAATTTTCTTAAAATTCCCAATTCAGGGGCAGCAATCCAACAACGGATTGTCTGATTTGTCTCAAAATTTCAGAACCGATAGATCTTAACCTGATGAACAATTTTACCCCATGTCAGATTTGCTCTAAATGCTTTGGTTTCAGAGATATAAGCCAAAATCTACATTTTACCCCTATGTTATCTTTAAAGCCAAGGCGGCCATGTTGGTTGGCAGGCGGGGCCATCGGACACATTTTATAAACTAATTACCCAAATTATGATTGTGGCCAAGTTTGGTTAAATTTGGACCAGTAGTTTCAGAGGAGAAGATTTGTGTAAAAGTTAACGGACGACGACGGACGGCGGACGCCAAGTGATGAGAAAAGCTCACTTGGCCTTTTGGACCCGGTGACTTAAAAAGGATCAAAAGAATAGCATAATCTGGGCAAAACATCAGAGACTTGTATGAGGGACATATATTTCTGAGTTTAAATTATTTTCAACATTTGAAAACGACAAACAAAACAGTTGTTTAAAGACAAATATATGCGGCAAATAAATAAAAACACTTTTACAGATTGTTATTTTGTAATTATCGACCAAAACCTTAGAATTTGACTTTGAAATGGTCGCCAATTACAAGTATAACGTATTTAACGCTGAAGAATTGTTTAAAATAAACTTCCTGCGTACGAAAGGACTAATATTTGGGATGTCACACCGACATATGCTGTTTTCTGTTAATTTCTTTCTTTGTATATTAATCTTATGTAACTTTCATATCTAAAAGCTCTTTTCCACTCACATTTATAGACAGATGTATGTATTTTGTATTATCCAAATCACACGAACATAAAACGATCAAAATGAGAATTGATTTCAATTCAATATTCGTGTTGTTATGTTAAGTACTTGCAGATTTATCCACAATCATAATACTTTTGCTCATCACTTATCATAATATGTATAGGAAACTACATATGTGTTGGATTGTTTTGTCTATAATAGCTCTAACAATTTTGCTTACTATTCAAACTACTTCAGCCGTAAATCCACTTACCTTTTGAAACCACTTACAAATATATCGTTTGTGCCGCGGATATTTCATTTCATATCAGTTGAACCATTTTTGAAAGATAGCGAGAAGATTTCAGAAGATGTTACAAGTATAATTAATGATTGGAAAATTAAAAACGTAGATTTGAAGTTATTGTGTGGACAGGCAATAAGATAAAAAACGAGTTTCCGATATTAGCAGACCTTCTAAAGAAATTACCAGTCAGCGCATGGATCGCTAATATAGTACGCTATAAAGTTTTGTACGAATACGGCGGCTTGTATTTAGACACAGATGTCATGGCTATCAGATCTGTTCAACCCTTATTAACATAGTTCCATTCTGGATTTGTAGACTGTGCAAAACCAAGAACAACCAATTTAATGATAGCTGGTCCCTGCAAGATAATAGGCAATGCTGTTATAGCTTCCACGCAACACAGTACCTTAATGAAAAGGGTATTTGAAAAACGTGTATATCTGACTGTGAAATATTTACCTACTATTGACACTGCCAATTTTTCATACTATAAACTTAAGGTAAACGGGTGAGTGGTCCAATCCTGTTAACAAATGAATTTCAGAAGTCAGAGATCCCAGTGGTTGGTTCTATTACATTTTTCCCTGTGATTGGACGGATCGCTCAAAATGTGTTCATAGTCGCTTTTTAAATGGAAGTAAAATTATTTATGGAATGCACCAGTGGAAGCAACGGTGGGGAAATATCTGATCGTATGACATCTAATACAGTATATGCAATTGATAATTACTAATGTTGGAACAGAAAGTCTTTAATATTTAGCCAATCGATTGTGAAATTTCAATAGTTACTAACTTTAGGACTTGTAACCATGTTTTTACACTGTTTAATTAAAAACAACATACATGTATGAAAAATTTTAACGTTAAGTCATTGCCTTAGAAATGAAACAGCAAACTTTAGTCCCTGTGTACTATCACATTGTGGTTTAAACCACGATTTAAACGGTAGCGTTGATTATTCAATTTTGTTTTCTTAAAACAAAATTTTTCACTTATCATTTCAAAATTCAATATAGCAGTACAAAGTAATTAAAATCATGCATTTCTAATCGAGATGTATCACAACTGATAAAAGGGCTTCAGTTGTCACATGGAACAGGTCCAGCTCTAAGTTTGCAGAGCAGTATTGGAAGGATACATTGATTTTCCTAATGTGAATCTTTTCATTCTTCATTTTGTGCTTCGAAGTTTCAGCTTATATGCATTTAGGTATTTTGTTGTCAATATAAAGATAAGATTCCTTATGGTCGTCGCCTGTTACCTATTTCTCACATGAACAAATAGTTCTCGTATCACACAGCACAGAGTGTGATACGAAAAGTGATACGAGAAATGCGTTAAGTTGATTGGCCTTTCCAGCTTCACGAAAGGGTATTGCGTCAATACCATCTGCTATTCGTTACGTCATTGATGGCATTTAAATGTCACAACGGTGTACCTCCAAGAAAGGTTTGTTAACTCAGATATGTCAATGCAATGTGAGTGCTTCGACGGCCAAGTTATCTTAGTAGCTCAACTAACGTATCACAAGCACGTGGCTCGTACGTTCGACTCCAATCTCAATTGACAATGATTGTCAGTTATCCTGCCAAAGGTCAATGGTCCTCTTCTGGAACCGAGGTTTTCTCTGTCAATAAAAGCCGAAAGCCACGAAATAGCCAAAAACTGCTGAAAGTGGCGTTAACCAGCAGTCAATTGAGCAATGCATATTGACGATTCCATTATACTGTGGTATCATTTATTTTCGTGGGTATCAATTTTCGTGGATAGAGAAAAAAAGACATTTCGTGGGATACATAAATTCGTGGATCGCTGTTTCAAAAATAAAAATAAAGATGTTTTCGATACGTAAATTCGTGGAAATCTGTTTGAATAATAAAAAAGTAAAAGTTCAAAAATTAATTGAAACTGTTTTGAATTGTCAAAATCCTCGCTTGGTCATTCTAGGTTATAATATTCATTTAAAACTTCGATTGCAAGCGTGGACAAAGGCAACTAATTATTTGTTTGTTTAACAATTTGTAATTTCTTGACGAATGTTTTAAAAAGCCCTTTGATGTACAACCGATTGAAAGTTATTTTTCCTAATTACGACATAATAAGCAGTCATTACAAAATGATCAAAAGCAAGAAACACGCTTACGATTTTTTGCAGCCCAAGGTCATAAAATAAAGCATGCTACAATATTTACTCATCGCGAGTTTTTGTTATATAGACTTTGTTGAACATGTTAAAGGCTACTTTTTTTCTGAATTTTAGGTTTCATGTCGGAAATAATTATTCATTAAATTTTTATGAACGATTTTGAAATTAAAGTTTTATTTGTAAAATGTATGATTTGTACGGATCTTAAAGGATTATAATAAATGTCTTAAAGGACTATAATAAATGTCTTAAAGGACTATCATAAATGTCTTAAAGGATTATCATAAATGTCTTAAAGGACTATAATAAATGTCTTAAAGGATTATAATAAATGTCTTAAAGAACTATAATAAATGTCTTAAAGGACTATAATAAATGGGTTAAAGGACTATAATAAATGTTTTAAAGGACTATAATAAATGTCTTAAAGGACTATAATAAATGTCTTAAAAGATTATAATAAATGTCTTAAAGGACTATAATAAATGTCTTAAAGGACTATAATAAATGGGTTAAAGGACTATAATAAATGGGTTAAAGGACTATAATAAATGGGTTAAAGGACTATAATAAATGGGTTAAAGGACTATAATAAATGTCTTAAAGGACTATAATAAATGTCTTAAAGGACTATAATAAATGGGTTAAAGGACTATAATAAATGGGTTAAAGGACTATAATAAATGGGTTAAAGGACTATAATAAATGGGTTAAAGGACTATAATAAATGTCTTAAAGGATTATAACAAATGTCTTAAAGGAGTATAATAAATGTCTTAAAGGACTATAATCAATGTCTTAAAGGAGTATAATAAATGTCTTAAAGGACTATAATAAATGGGTTAAAGGAGTATTATAAATGGGTTAAAGGACTATAATAAATGGGTTAAAGGACTATAATAAATGTCTTAAAGGACTATAATTAATGGGTTAAAGGACTATAATAAATGGGTTAAAGGACTATAATAAATGGGTTAAAGGACTATAATAAATGGGTTTAAGGATTATAATAAATATCTTAAAGGACTATAATAAATGTCTTTAAGGAGTATAATAAATGTCTTAAAGGACTATAATAAATGTCTTAAAGGAGTATAATCAATGTCTTAAAGGACTATAATCAATGTCTTAAAGGAGTATAATAAATGTCTTAAAGGACTATCATCAATGGGTTAAAGGACTATAGTCAATGTCTTAAAGGACTATAATAAATGTCTTAAAGGACTATAATAAATGTCTTAAAGGACTAAAATAAATGTCTTAAGGACTATAATAAATGTCTTAAAGGATTATAATAAATGTCTTAAAGGATTATAATAAATGGGTTAAAGGACTATAATAAATGCCTTAAAGGACTATAATAAATGTCTTAAAGGAGTATAATAAATGTCTTAAAGGACTATAATAAATGGGTTAAAGGACTATAATAAATGGGTTAAAGGACTATAATTAATGTCTTAAAGGAGTATAATAAATGTCTTAAAGGAGTATAATAAATGTCTTAAAGGACTATAATAAATGGGTTAAAGGACTATAAAAATGTCTTAAAGGAGTATAATAAATGTCTTAAAGGAGTATAATAAATGTCTTAAAGGACTATAATAAATGGGTTAAAGGACTATAATAAATGTCTTAAGTTAAAGGACTATAATAAATGTCTTAAAGGACTATAATAAATGTCTTAAAGGAGTATAATAAATGGGTTACAAGTGTGTATCACAATGTGTTCAAGTACAAGTAACTTATTATTTTAATCAAATGTCGTTTCTGTCCAGAATAAAGGTGTGAAATTTTATGTTCCTCTCAAAAATAATATTACCTAAGGGCAATGTCCCGTACTTAATTCTATTGTTTTAAATCATCTTTTAGAAACGTACATTCTCACTGATATTCTACAGATTTCATTATTTATTTAATCAAAATACTTATATATTTTATTTAACACGTTTCATGTTACCATGTTTATCGCAAGTCAACACTATACT
The DNA here is from genome assembly GCA_017311375.1 of Mytilus coruscus. NCBI lineage: Eukaryota > Metazoa > Mollusca > Bivalvia > Mytilida > Mytilidae > Mytilus > Mytilus coruscus. Next base: position 47,682,379 of record CM029598.1, read on the forward strand.
AGAATTGCACAACATAACCGAAAAAGAACAACATCCGACTGATTACACATTTCTCGGGATTATTCTTCGTTGAATTTATAAATTCGTGGTTTGCTGTTAACCACGAAACCCACGAAAATTGATATACCACGATTAAAAATGCATCCATGGTAGATTCATTAGAAACTTTTGTGCGTATTTTTTCTTTAAATTATCTTGAAAAAAAATGTAAAAATTCACAGGTTTATGATAAAGTACGACAGTCGGCATTAGACTTATCAGTGGCTCTGGAATCAAAAATCAAACCCAATATCAAAGTAAAATTCCCAAATAGACAGCCGGGTTGAAATGTTACGATAAAAACGGTTTCGTCATCAAGGAATACTTTATCTTTTGCAAAGTCACATGATTCCTTTTTGCTATTGCCATTGTATTTTATAGTACAGTTTCACTCTTTACCTCTATAATTGTTAAAAAAATCGAAAGTCGTACCAAGTAAGATATATTTCCAGATACACCAAAACATTTGTTAAATCAAATAAAAAAACAAATTTCAACTGACTCAATAGGGTTTGTTCAGATAAAAAACTTATCCACTACGTAAATGAAACTATAACATTAACCATAATAAAAATCGATGATACTTAAATGAAATGAAGTGTGAAGCATACAAATATGATGATTAGTTTTATTCACTTACATAATCATCTAATCGACTAGGTCTTTCTTCCTCTACATTAAGGTAAATAAAATAATATTAAAAGTTTCAAATCTCCGATTACTTTAATATAACACGTGTGGTTAATTCTTTACGATGCATGTGTAATAATATCAATAAAACATGATTTGTTTATTTTCAGTTATATCAGTATCTCAACACAAGTAAAGCCATCAAAATTTATATTTAAAATTTGACTGAATTTAAATTCAACGAAAATAATGAGTTCAATATCTATAAAAGCATTTGCTGGAATAATTTTGTCCTTGATATTATATGATCCTATTATGTCTGTTTGTTTTCTTCACACATTGTTGTCAACATAAAGGAATTGTATGTGAGAGGTATAGCTAGCTATAAAACCAGATTTTATCCACCATTTTCTACATAAGGAAATGCCCGTACCAAGTCAGGAATATGATAGTTGTTTTCCATTTGTTTGATGTGTTTGAGATACCAGGCTCAAGCTAGCAGCCACTCACTAGCAGCCACTACGCTAGCAGCCAAAAGGCCCAGGTGGGATAACTCATGGTTTGTCTTCACCATAGGTCCTAACTTAGGTCTAAAGAGTCTTTTTTACACACTAGGTGCAATGATAGTTAAAGGTCTAAGGTTCAATGGACCAAAATGCCCAGGTGTGACAACTCATGTTTTTTCTTCACTAGAGGATCAAACTTAGGTCTAAAGAGTCTTAAATGCCTATCCTTCACTCCACCCCCATCTTTTTAAGTCTGTCAAAAATTCGCCACGGCAATAAAAAGTACTATTTTTGACCCTTACAATTGAATGATTCGATTATCCCGTAGTTATCATTATACATCGATGAGGCACATGCATACCTTTGTTTTCACTTTTGAAAAGGGAATTAAAATATATAATTCTTCATTTAACATCTTCTTCTTCTTAATTTTACAATTGCATAGTTTGATATATTTTAATAACAGTTCTGTTGAGTTTGAATCTTATGCATATTTTGGGTTTTTAGATTTATCTTAAAAGTGGCTGCTAGCGTAGTGGCTGCTAGCTTGAGCCTGATGTTTGAGCTTTTGATTTTGCCATTTGATAATGGACTTTCCGTTTTGAATTTTCCTTGGACAGTTTGGTATTTTTGTTATTTTACTTTTTTTAAAGGTAATGAATTTAAATTGACTCAACAGAGTTTGTTCAGAGAAAAACCAAACTTATCCACAAGGTCATTTCTAACTATAACATTAACCATAATATAATCGCTGATATTTTAATGAAATGAAGTCATGAAGCATACAGATCTATGATGAGATTTATTCACATACATAAGCATCGTATCGACCAGGTATTTCTAACTCTACATAAAGTTTGACCCAGAAAATGTTATAAGTTACAAAGCTCCAATAACTTTAATATACCACGTGTTGTTAACCATTAATTCTTTACGATGCATGTTTAATATTATCAAAAAGACATCATAGGTTTTCTTTAGTTATGAAACTGCACAAACAAAGCCATATAAAAGCAGTTATTGGAATAATTTTGTTCCTGATCTTATATGGTACATGTATATTGAAAGATATATCTAGCGACAGATCTTATACAAAAGTGTCTTTATCAAGGGCTAGAAAGTCTGTTTTAGTAACTGGTGGCGCAGGGTTTATAGGACATCATATCATAACAAGGCTACGACGATATAACGTAAGTGTCATAGGAATAGATAACTTCAACCACTATTATGACGTAGAATTAAAATACAAACGTTCAAATTTGTCTAGATTAGTTCGTCATGTAGACGTCTGTGATAGAGTGAAATTGATAGAAATCCTCACAGACTATGCTATCACGCATGTAGTGCACATGGCAGCTCAGGCTGGTGTTCGATATTCTCGATTGCACCCTCAAGCATACGTAAAATCAAATGTAGAATGTTTTGTAGAATTGCTTGAGATATTAAAAACACGAACCATTCCTTTAATTTATGCTTCATCATCCTCTGTGTATGGGCAAAACACAAAAGTTCCTTTTTCAGAGAGTGATTGTGTTGATCTACCGGCATCACTTTATGCAGCAACAAAACGCGAGAACGAACTATTAGCGCACGTGTATTGGAATATATACAAATTAAGATCAATAGGATTACGTTTCTTTACTGTTTATGGACCTTTGGGAAGACCGGATATGGCTTATTACTCATTTACCAAAAATATATCTGAAGGCAATCCTATATCTGTTTTTAATAATGGCGATTTGTCACGTGATTTTACTTACATTGATGACATAGTTGATGGAGTCGTAAATACGTTAGATATTCCATTTGATTGCGAAATTTTAAATTTAGGACGTGGCCAGCCACAGCATTTGATGACATTTATTCGTGCTGTAGAAAAAGCAGTAGGTAAGAAAGCAAAAATAAACTTCAAAGAAATGTCTAAAGGTGACGTATTTAAAACATATGCTGATGTCAATAAAGCACGCGGACTACTGGGATACTATCCTAAAGTTGCTCTAAAAGATGGTATAGCAAAATTTGTTGCTTGGTATAGGTCTGAAAATATCTAGTACAACATCATTACACAATCATTGTGTTGTCCGGTCATTCAAAACCAACAAAAAATAGTTTTTCCAAAAGATAATACAAAGCTGCATGTTTTACTCCGAAAGACGCTTTTGGATTTCATTTTAAACGTCTATACTCTTCAACAACTACTCAAATATGCAAAGTCGTTGGCATTTTACTTAAGGATAAATGTTTGGCGATAAGACATTGTTGTGTCAGCTTTTAAACGTACATAAATGATGCTATGAACTTGTAAGTTAAAAAAAAAAAAAAAAAACATTTTGCTATTTCCTCTTGTATGTGATATCGATAAAGATATACTTCTAATTCCTCTTGTGTTTATTTCACATCAGAGCCATTTGAAATGAATTCCAATCTTTAGTTTCACATAATTGACAATTAATTCGTTTTGTTAAAGGGTGTTACGCTCAATCCATTAACTAACTGATATTTTATTCTGTGAATTTAGTTGTTATTTGCTTTGAACAAGCTTTCAGTAAGTGTGAGTATTCTTAGACTCGCAAACATGTTTTCCTTGTCACATTATGTATATGCCTGTCCGAAGTAAGAGGCCTGTCATTCAGACGATGTCGGCAGTTGCTGCCTGTAATATTTATTGTTTTTTCACATAACTCCGGTTGTTGTTTTTCTAGTTTGAGTTGTTTGAATTTTGTCATATCGGTGTCATTTAAAATTTACTAGACGATATGGATTTACTCATTGTTGAAGCCATACGGTGACCTAAAGTTGCTAACATGTACATACGTTATTTGGTCTCTGGTTGATAGTTATCACATTGTTAATCATATCAAATCTCTTTATCTTTTTAATAATTAATTGGATTGAAACAAAACAATAAGATGGTCTGTTAAAAGTATTATATCCATAATGCCTCTAAATGTTTGATACTATTTGTTTTTACAAGTTTGAGGTAACTGAATATGCACGATGACTATCCCTCAGCTTGAAAAAATCTGTTCAATATAGATGCTGCATTAATGTCCAATAAAAGTGTCCAGAAAAGTACAATAAAGAGCAATATAGAACCCGGAGAGTATAACTACTACCGTTTCACATTTAAGCCAGGTATAATAATTGGTGTATCTTGTATAGGTTAGCAGTACATAGTAAGCAGGGTGGTTTCGAATGTTGGCATCGGTGAATTTTGTTACAAAAAAAAAGTTATTGTGCAATGAAATTATGTTTAGATAGCTGAAATATCATTTATATTATTTTTTCAAACTGGGTTTTTATGAACATCAAGATTATTTTATTTATATTTTATGTGCATTCTTCTGTTTGCGGGTTCATATGTTATATCCCTCCTCGATATAAGTTGAGTAATTATTATCATGTTATAAGCGCTTTCTTTCACACAAACTGATCGATGCAATTTTACAAAAAAATGAGGCGACAAACATGATTGCATTTGACCATATGAATGTGTATGGTTTCAGTCAAAAGGATTAAATTCTATTTTGAACCACATTTGGAGAAACATGTTACATCTTCACGCCCCTGTTTTTAATATTTTATAGCAAATCAAATAAATGCAGAGTAATGTCATTTGAAGTATTTTAGTATTTTTAGTCGCATGATCTTTGGATTTAAGATTTTTTTAAGTGTTTATCGCCTTTCAGCTTTATCTTTCGGATCTGTGATTGAATTGAATTAGTTAGTCTTTTTTTTTTTTTTTGTAATCTGATGGAGTCAAGCAGTGAATTAAGCGGACAGTTATCTCTGCTTGCAACAGCTTTCTGTCTAAAACCGTTCCTAATTTCTTACATAGTTTCTTATTATAAGACGTTTACCATGAGCAGCTGGACGGGTATTAAAGTTGAACAAAAATCACTTCTTTCTGGAGAAACATCTTTTGTCTTAAGTTGTTGGTCAAGGTCCGGCCTTTAACCATGATCAAAACCAATACCTTGTTCATTAAATTGCACAATTGGAAAAAGGAAGGTTAAAAAGCAATCAAAATGTACGTTAGCCGTCACCTACATACAATTACTCCTTCCCTTGAAAGACTTTTTCTCATGTAATTGTTTTATTGGACGATTTACATTTTTGGATAATATGTATTTACCAAACTTGGCTTCAATTTATTCGTGTGTCTTGGTACCTTCCTACTCAAATTTGACGAGCCTGACTATTAATTAGAGTGCAAATTTAAATGAATCCACATAATCTAGTCGGTTTAAACAGTTTGCTAAATCTAATGTTGAATCATTATGTTTAATTGACTCTAAAGCTTTGTATTTTATTTTATTTTTTTTTTTTTTTTTTTTTTTTTGTGTTCAATCCCGTCAAAAATTCTACATATTTGCGCTCTACAAATTGTGTTGATTATCACGTATACTTTTTAAATTGCATTAAGCAGTGAATTGATAGACCTACTTCGCGTTAACAATTACAAGAAGGGATTTTTTTGAAAATGTAAACTTACTCGGAAATAGTGTGCATAAAATTCGTAACCGATGGTAACGAGGAAAAGTACATCTAGAGATCCTTTTGTTTTCCGCTTCCCAACTAACTCAATTAAATAGTTGCACAGTGTAATACTATGTTTTGGGTGGAGAGCCATATAGATTGACCGTACGGAGAAGTGACAAACAAAAACAGGCATCCCCATTCAGTATGGTTATATATTATTTACAAACAATTGTGTACAGGTTCAAATTTAAACGACAGGCATTAGGCCAGGTCTTATTTGGCATTAAACAACATTTCAATTTTCTTGTTTGGCCGAAAAGTCTCTTATTGCCAAATTACACCCCTAAACCCGGTGTTGAACTATTTCGTGCCTTTTCCAGCCTAATAAATATGCATGGAATAAAATTCCTGAGATTTTTATCAATGCACAGTTAGTTGATTCTGTGGTATTCAAAAGTGAGACTTACTAATAAGTTGAAGATTTCATGAAACTCCTAAATTGTATGCCTGTTATAACATTCTTGCATGTCATTTTATGGACATTTGAAAAATGTTGAAATTTATTTTAAGTATATACATGATTTTCAAAATTCACACTAGGTTTCAACACCTTTCAGTTTTTGACCTTGTTAGGTACACAAATACAGGATATATAATTTTTTTAAGTTTGCGATTGCTCTCTCATTGATGTGTTGTCCACGCACATCTCCCTCATTTTATCCTTTGTTTGAATTTTCATCTTTGTTCACAGAAAAATGTTCTGATTTCATGGTTTGACCCTTTACCAGACACTACTAAGCAATGGGTGCATATAAAATGCGAAGTAAAATGTAAAAACAAAAATGAAACCAAAAACAAGTAAAAATAAGGAATCAATAAATAAACATAAAGAAACGAAAGTGGAATCAACGAAACAAAGATAAATAAATCGAGATTCTTAGTAAAGCAGACGGGACATTTCAGCGTATTATCTTGTTAAAAAGTTCGGTTGGATTGGTGTCTTGTTAACGTATACCCTACATCTATTTATATAAACTGTGTGTGTAGTTTTATCTTTATTTGTCTTTGACAGATACCTCTTGTACATAAACAAATCATTCATTAAAATAAGGAGTCAACACAATGAATGTAGTAAACGATAATGAAATGTCTGTCCTGGATGGTGATTCTATCAGGACGGACATTTATCTTCATAATCGCTATTTCCCGATGAAAAACAATTATAATTACCTCATGGTTTACAGTTTAGTTTCTTCTTTTTAGAATATTTCAGGAGAGATAAACTGTATATTGGATGTATAAGGATTTAACAATGCAGAAGAGCAATTGAACCTCTTAAAAGTCAAATATTTTACATGAGCAAATATATCTCTCATGCAAAGCTCTGGTTCCTTGCCCAGCTTTGGCTATACTTTTGGTCCTTTTGGATTATAGCTCTTCATCTTTTAATAAGGCTTGGATTTTCAAATATTTAGACCTCGAGCATCACTGAAGAGACATTTGTTGTCGAAATGCGCATCTGGTGCAGAAAATTGTTTCCGTTAATGTTATTAACCCTTGGTACGTTCATGTAATAAATGTTCATCTCAAAACCTGTGTTTAACTGTTTTCTTTATCTTTTGAAGTTATTCTTCTATAAGATATTTACGTAAAGCTAAAATGTAGCTATTGACATGACACATAATCCTCCGCTATTGGCAAAATTTCCAATTCACGACTGAATTGACCCAGTCGGAAATTTGCGGCTAATTTTGATGTAAGTCATAAATCTTAAATATTTGTGAAACAGTCGCGTATCGTAAATATGGTCATACGACCTATTTAACGATTTATGACCTTGGTAGCAATATACAGTTAGAAAAAATCTTAAAATTGACACTCATAATTCTAACTACCTTCTTTCCTTGCTTTCTTTAACAAATAAGGCTTATTGTTTGTATCATGTATTTATATATACCTCATTACCTTAAGCTTTACAGCTTATCGGTGCATATGTTTGCATATGCATGAAAGCAGCATCTTCTATATATTTGTGTTCTAATAGTTGATAATGTGAAAAATAATCCTTTTTTATGTTACCATGGCAAAATCAGTTTTAATTGCAAAAAGGTGGTGAAAATGTCACAAATGACCCCAAAATTTCCATTTCCAGTGATACCATTTTTGAAACCATTGTCATTTGTCTATAAAGAGGCACAATAAAAATCATATACATTTCATCTCATTTTTTCTTAACATTGAATTGAAAAGATCGAGCGTAAGATAATTGTTGGAAAGAACAACAATAATTTTTGGGCATATGACCGGTACGGATGTGATAATACGGACTGTCAAACAGATAATGGCCTATAAACATGATAAAGCAATCATGGTGTTCATATGAACTCACTTTGAAGTTTATAATATTCTTCAGTTACATGAGTTATCTAAACACTAATTTTATTGCACAATAACTTTCATATTTGAAAAATTCACCGGGAACAAAATACGAAACTACACTTCTAAGTCTATATAGCTACCTTTGGTGAAACGATGGTCAGAACTCCTGAACGGTAAAAGTGAAAATCGTCATAATTTAGGCTTTACTACAACAACACTAACAAACCACCAGAGGCTTAACATTCACCTGAATGAATCAGCGAGTACCTCATGTATTTTACAATCTATTGTATAATGCAAATATGACAATAGAAAACAGCAGGTGAATTTCGAAATGTTTACTTTTCAGAGTAAAATGTTTCTCATACAAATATATATATATATATATATATATATATACATTTTCAAACAAAATAATAATGAATCCAAAACATAAAACGATAATAAAATAATACAGAATACAATAGCTTGGCCTAGGGAAGAGTCAACTAAGCCATATAAAGATATTAAAATGCTTATTGTAAACAGGCATTAGGCCAGGTCTTATTTGGCATTAAACAACATTTCAATTTTCTTGTTTGGCCGAAAAGTCTCTTATTGCCAAATTACACCCCTAAACCCGGTGTTGAACTATTTCGTGCCTTTTCCAGCCTAATAAATATGCATGGAATAAAATTCCTGAGATTTTTATCAATGCACAGTTAGTTGATTCTGTGGTATTCAAAAGTGAGACTTACTAATAAGTTGAAGATTTCATGAAACTCCTAAATTGTATGCCTGTTATAACATTCTTGCATGTCATTTTATGGACATTTGAAAATGTTGAAATTTATTTTAAGTATATACATGATTTTCAAAATTCACACTAGGTTTCAACACCTTTCAGTTTTTGACAAATACAGGATATATAATTTTTTAAGTTTGCGATTGCTCTCTCATTGATGTGTTGTCCACGCACATCTCCTCATTTTATCCTTTGTTTGAATTTTCATCTTTGTTCACAGAAAATGTTCTGATTTCATGGTTTGACCCTTTACCAGACACTACTAAGCAATGGGTGCATATAAAATGCGAAGTAAAATGTAAAAACAAAAATGAAACCAAAAACAAGTAAAAATAAGGAATCAATAAATAAACATAAAGAAACGAAAGTGGAATCAACGAAACAAAGATAAATAAATCGAGATTCTTAGTAAAGCAGACGGGACATTTCAGCGTATTATCTTGTTAAAAAGTTCGGTTGGATTGGTGTCTTGTTAACGTATACCCTACATCTATTTATATAAACTGTGTGTGTAGTTTTATCTTTATTTGTCTTTGACAGATACCTCTTGTACATAAACAAATCATTCATTAAAATAAGGAGTCAACACAATGAATGTAGTAAACGATAATGAAATGTCTGTCCTGGATGGTGATTCTATCAGGACGGACATTTATCTTCATAATCGCTATTTCCCGATGAAAAACAATTATAATTACCTCATGGTTTACAGTTTAGTTTCTTCTTTTTAGAATATTTCAGGAGAGATAAACTGTATATTGGATGTATAAGGATTTAACAATGCAGAAGAGCAATTGAACCTCTTAAAAGTCAAATATTTTACATGAGCAAATATATCTCTCTCATGCAAAGCTCTGGTTCCTTGCCCAGCTTTGGCTATACTTTTTGGTCCTTTTTGGATTATAGCTCTTCATCTTTTTAATAAGGCTTGGATTTTCAAATATTTAGACCTCGAGCATCACTGAAGAGACATTTGTTGTCGAAATGCGCATCTGGTGCAGAAAATTGTTTCCGTTAATGTTATTAACCCTTGGTACGTTCATGTAATAAATGTTCATCTCAAAAACCTGTGTTTAACTGTTTTCTTTATCTTTTGAAGTTATTCTTCTATAAGATATTTACGTAAAGCTAAAAATGTAGCTATTGACATGACACATAATCCTCCGCTATTGGCAAAATTTCCAATTCACGACTGAATTGACCCAGTCGGAAATTTGCGGCTAATTTTTGATGTAAGTCATAAATCTTAAATATTTGTGAAACAGTCGCGTATCGTAAATATGGTCATACGACCTATTTAACGATTTATGACCTTTGGTAGCAATATACAGTTAGAAAAAAATCTTAAAATTGACACTCATAATTCTAACTACCTTCTTTCCCTTGCTTTCTTTAACAAATAAGGCTTATTGTTTGTATCATGTATTTATATATACCTCATTACCTTAAGCTTTACAGCTTATCGGTGCATATGTTTGCATATGTATGAAAGCAGCATCTTCTATATATTTGTGTTCTAATAGTTGATAATGTGAAAAATAATCCTTTTTTATGTTACCATGGCAAAATCAGTTTTAATTGCAAAAAGGTGGTGAAAATGTCACAAATGACCCCAAAATTTCCATTTCCAGTGATACCATTTTTGAAACCATTGTCATTTGTCTATAAAGAGGCACAATAAAAATCATATACATTTCATCTCATTTTTTCTTAACATTGAATTTAAAAGATCGAGCGTAAGATAATTGTTGGAAAGAACAACAATAATTTTTGGGCATATGACCGGTACGGATGTGATAATACGGACTGTCAAACAGATAATGGCCTATAAACATGATAAAGCAATCATGGTGTTCATATGAACTCACTTTGAAGTTTATAATATTCTTCAGTTACATGAGTTATCTAAACACTAATTTTATTGCACAATAACTTTCATATTTGAAAAATTCACCGGGAACAAAATACGAAACTACACTTCTAAGTCTATATAGCTACCTTTGGTGAAACGATGGTCAGAACTCCTGAACGGTAAAAGTGAAAATCGTCATAATTTAGGCTTTACTACAACAACACTAACAAACCACCAGAGGCTTAACATTCACCTGAATGAATCAGCGAGTACCTCATGTATTTTACAATCTATTGTATAATGCAAATATGACAATAGAAAACAGCAGGTGAATTTCGAAATGTTTACTTTTTCAGAGTAAAAATGTTTCTCATACAAAAATATATATATATATATATATATATATATACATTTTTCAAACAAAATAATAATGAATCCAAAACATAAAACGATAATAAAATAATACAGAATACAATAGCTTGGCCTAGGGAAGAGTCAACTAAGCCATATAAAGATATTAAAATGCTTATTGTAACATACAATATAAGCATTGAAAAAAGACGATGCTCACAAACTAAAACTGATATGATTACAAAAATACATATGTAATAGACCAGAAATATACAAGAACATCTAACAAACATTAAGCATCAAAAGCTGAAGGTGATGAGAGGGAAATTTTATAAAAATCCCAAAATAAACATCTTGTTTACAAAATAAACGATCTATTGATCAACAAGAATATGTAATAATAAAATACATTGTTAAGAAACTGACCAATGTTCATCCATCCCAAAGACCTTAATGCACGGGTTCCCTAAAGGGCCAGGAAAATGTAAATTTAGAAACAAATTAATGGTGTTCGTCGTCTGAATAAAACTTGTTATTAAATTAACTAGCCTATAATTTGAAAATCATTGGTAAAAGACTTCAAAGGATATTGAACAGAAACGATACCAAGTGATTTTTTTAAAATAGATAATTCCTTAACAGTATAAATGAAAACCGTCAATAAAAACTTGAACTCCATTTAGTCATTATAAATATCAACGTTGGTTGAACAGTTCATAAGTTATTGTGTGGAAATTAATGGCAGCTGCCCGCTTGTCGCACGTTAGGTAGCCGTCCTTAATTAATGGCAGCTGCCCGCTTGTCGCACGTTAGGTAGCCGTCCTTCAACAATTAGAGGAAATTAATGGCAGCTGCCCGCTTGTCGCACGTTAGGTAGCCGTCCTTCAACAATTAGAGAAATTAATGGCAGCTGCCCGCTTGTCGCACGTTAGGTAGCCGTCCTTCAACAATTAGAGGAAATTAATGGCAGCTGCCCGCTTGTCGCACGTTAGGTAGCCGTCCTTCAACAATTAGAGAAATTAATGGCAGCTGCCCGCTTGTCGCACGTTAGGTAGCCGTCCTTCAACAATGATAGAAAATTAATGGCAGCTGCCCGCTTGTCGCACGTTAGGTAGCCGTCCTTAATTAATGGCAGCTGCCCGCTTGTCGCACGTTAGGTAGCCGTCCAATTAATGGCAGCTGCCCGCTTGTCGCACGTTAGGTAGCCGTCCTTAATTAATGGCAGCTGCCCGCTTGTCGCACGTTAGGTAGCCGTCCTTAATTAATGGCAGCTGCCCGCTTGTCGCACGTTAGGTAGCCGTCCTTCAACAATTAGAGAAAATTAATGGCAGCTGCCCGCTTGTCGCACGTTAGGTAGCCGTCCTTCAACAATTAGAGAAATGAATTTTTCCTTCGGAAAACCCAATTAAAAAGTAGAGGTCGCTTTGCTTTTTAGCTACAGGCCAAGTAAAATGTTCATTTTTCTCAAAGGTATACACATGGAATATATACTACTAAAATAACGAGGTCCAATTGTTAGCCGGCATGACGTAAAAACGACGAATCAAAGAATTCAGCTTTATATATAACTAATATAGGACAATCGTGTTGATTAAACATTACACCATTCCAGGCCCATTTGTTTTCCAAATAACCAATATTACCAATAAATAACAAGTTCTGGGTCGAATCCGATTCCAATACCAATAGTATATGTCACATGTAGTTTCCAGTTGTAGTAAAATAACAGGACAGGTTAAAACAGAAAGATTTTGAAATCAGTATGACTTTTCAGATGACAATACGAATACTAAAAATCCAGGCTTAAAATTAGGCGTTGTTACGTACTTTAATTCAGTCACGGACCCGCGATGTCAGGGGTGTGTTCTAATAGTATTTTATAATTTAATAGAAAAAAAAATAATTGATAGAATTATGAAATAAGACATAAGAAGAAAACTTGTACAAATTGGTTTGAGGAAATAAAAAGTATGGCATTTGTAATTTATTTTGAACATAATTGTCAAGCGCTTGTGAGTAAATTTAAAACTTAAAAAAATACAATACCAAAGGAACCATTTCTATCTGTTTAAAGTAACGAAAAAGGCATCGAATTTATGTTTGTGTAACTGTTGCTGGTGAATCCCTTGGAGATTAACAGCTAAAGACACGAGGTTTCGAGCTATTAGTAGTTATAACATTAACGGTGCCAATTATATTGCACCAAAATGCGGATTTCGAAACCAAATGTCTACCAAGTGTTGCTTAGTGCCAATATGTTTGAAAATCCATAACTTAAGTCAAAATTTTAAGGACAAAACAACAGAAAAAATATAGCCTGGACAAGGAATCAGAGACTCGCATGAGGGCGATACATTCCTTACTGTTAAAGTATTTTCAACATTTGCAAACGACGAATAAAACATGAGCATTTTTTTTTATCGTGTCGGTACAGAACTACTGGCTTCGTGGCTGGTGATATCTTCGGGGACGGGCAGTCTACAAACAGATATATATATATATAAGGGTTTTGTACAGTTTTGATGATTGTATTTTGACCTACAGTTGTTTACATCCTTGTTCGTCTGCATATAATTGTTTTCTTGGAAAATATACCACATCTCCTTCTGTTTATATCTAAAGCATTCGTTAAGGGTGATAATAAATGTTATTTCTCTTACCGACACACATATATCTATAAATGTTTTCCTGGGGTTTTATTGCTGTTTAGAAACAGATATACGGGACAAATCGTTAACAATCTCAATCCTTGTGTCCATATATAATGAGTTTATATACTTCAGACGTCACACCAACACATGCTGTTTTCTATTAATTTCTTTCTCTGTAAAATCTGATAAAACTTTCATATCTTAAGTAATTTTTCCACTTACTAGACAGACGTCTGTATTTTATATCATCAAAGTACAAAAGCAAATCAAATGAGAATGTATTCAATATCATTACTTACTCGGTTGAGAGTCAATTATTTATGACGTCTTTAACTAATCACAACGTTTTGGTGAACGGTCTTGACAATATTACCCAGAATTCAATAGATTCCGAAACGTCTTATTGAATATTGTTAGTGTTTGTGACCGGATTGTATTAATATATGTATTGATTCATTTCATACTAAAATTACATTACAGAGCACTGTTGGGGCCTTACGGAGAATCCATCCACGCCATTTAGTTTTTCGTATATCATTGTTTAATTTGCAATCATAACACTTCTTGTATAAAGCAACATGTATTGGACAACACGTATGTACTTGATTGTTTTGTCTTTAATGACACTAACATTTTTTGTTTACTATTTACACTCTATCAGCCGTAAATCTACTAACGTTTGGAAACCACTTGCAAATGTATCGTTTGTGCCGAGGATATTCCATTTCATATCAGTTGAACCATTTCTTAAAGATAAAGATAACGAGAAGATTTCAGAAGATGTTACAAGTATAATTAATGAATGGAAAATCAAAAACGAAGATTTTGAAGTTATTGTGTGGACAGGCAATAAGATAAAAAATGAGTTTCCGATATTAGCAGACCTTCTAAAGAAAATACCAGTCAGCTCATGGATCTCTAATATAGTACGCTATAAAGTTTCGTACGAATTCGGAGGATTGTATTTAGACACAGATGTTATGGCTATCAGATCTGTTCAACCTTTATTAAAACAGTTTCATTCAGGATTTGTAGTCTGTGAAAGACCACGAACAAACAATTTATTGATAGATGGTCACTGCAATTTAATAGGCACTGCCGTTATAGCTTCCACGCAACACAGTACCTTAATGAAAAGGGTATTTGAAAAAAGTGTATATTTGACTAAGAAATATTTACCTACCATTGACACTGCAACTTTTTCGTACTACAAAGGTAAAAGAATAAGCGGTCCTAGCTTGTTAACAAGAGAATTTAAGGAGTCAGAGATTCCAGTGATTGGTTCTATTACATTTTTCCCCTGTGATTGGTCGGATCGTTCTTTATGTGTTTATAGTCGGTTTTTAAATAGTAGTAGAATTATTTATGGAATGCACCAGTGGAAGAAACGGTGGGGAATTCGAAATATCTGATGGTATGGCATTTGAAACGACAAAAGCAAAACACATTTGGTAGTTGGTTTCACATTATTTACTTGCAACTTCATGGCTTCCTCACCATTTTTGTTTCGACATTGAACTTTTGTTTAGATAATGATTTTTTGTGAATTTGTATTAATCAAAAACTTTAAGATCCATATGCATGGACTAAACACGATTTTTATTTGATTTACCACCTGATCTGTGCACAGCAACAGTGAGATGTAAAATAAGAAAAACAATGCTTTACTTTAGTTTACAAACATTTCGATCTTTATAATCGATTTTGATATCGAGTATGTTGGAAGACAAAATACCACTAATAATTTTCATATCTATATGAACTAAATATTGTCTTAACGTCACCAGGGGTACAGTGGGAAATCTACTGACAAAATATTACCTCTCCTGTAAACACTGAAAACTAGATCTTCGCGATGTTTGTCCCGTTTTAGCAAGGCCATTATGAATTATTAATTCACGGGAAAACGTTCTGGTAGATAGAAAAATTAGAAATAAGTTGAAATAAAAAGAAAAACTTCCATTTAATGTTATCATTCCCCACCCCCTTTCAATATATATATATGTATATATGTGTGTGTGTGTGTAAGCTGGATCAGAGATAGTCAGAGAAAAAATTCCAAATGAATCGATTGATATGCAGGAAAGATTAACACTTTTGAAATTAAGTTACTAAGCAAATTTAAACGGACCCTATCCTGATGTAATCATTGAATGTGAATAGATAGAGATGACCGGAAATACTTGTACAAAAACTGAGATGACCTTTTCTTAAAATTGTATAATAGTAGAAAGATGCCTACTTTATAAGAATAATTATCTTTAATTTTTCAACCTGCACATACAGACTTTTAAATTGTTATATTCACGAAAAGACAATATTTCTATATTGGATGTACATGTGACAAGAGCAGACCGTTGTACTCGAAAACTTAGATGTCAAAAATAAGTATATATTGGGAAATTGTAACATGCTAAGGACTTTGTGAAACACTCCGAAAATTGATGACCCCAAAGATCTTTAGATTTTGTATATACATGATTTTTTCCAATTTTTTTTTTTTTTTTTTTTTTGATCAATATGCAGCAAAGATTAACATTTTTTGATTTCAGTTTCATAAGATTTTAATGCAATTTTCTCGATAAACACTAAACATAAAATATCGTGTATTTACATGTATATTTCTAATAGCACACTTTAACAAAACCTTTCTTAAATGTACAATTATACTACCAAGAATTGTATTACACTTTTATTGTACATTTCTACCCTCTTGTAAATCAGTACTGAACGGCAACATGATAAAATTGTAATGTTGTTCTTTTGGTAAATTCAGTACTGCTGAATTTTATACTTATATTTGTATAGTTACATATATCTAATTTTCAGTACTGATATTTCAGTACTGTGACGTTAATGTTTTTTTCAGTACTGTAACAGTACCGAGTTTTTCAGTACTGTAACAGTACCGATTTTTTCAGTACAGTAACAGTACTGAGTTTTTCAATACTGTAACAGTTCTGAGTTTTCAGTACTGTAACAAAACTGATTTTTGCAGTACTGAAACAGTTCTGTTTTTTTTTAGTGTGTTTCATGGACTGATTTATTTCCCTATCGAATCAGTACTTACCTTTTAGTGTCCACCTTGTAATTATCAGACTACTCAATCTATTTTGATGAATATATATTCATTTTAAAGTATGGGTTGTCTATACTTGTAAGCAGTATCCTGGATCTGGTACAATACCAAATGTACATTGATGAAAATAATATTTGTTTTGTGCTTTTTTACATGTACCATATTGATTATTTAGAAATTATATAAATTATTCTCTCGCTTAACTAACACATGTTACATAACTTTGAGAAATGTTCTAAATGATTAAATCAATTAATCTCAACTTTAATGCAAAGAAGTGCTTCTAGTGATATTTTAGGTTGGAATTAAGCAAGCCTTACACTATTACTGCATTATCTGATACTACCAGTGTTATATAGCCATTCTTCCCCCAAGCCAGTTTTTCTCCCGGGGAAATTTTGGATCATTGTCATTCTTCCCCCATGGAAATTTGACAATACGTATACATATAGCCACTTTTCCCCCATGCCAATTTTTCCCCACAGTATAGATTTCATATATATATATACCACCGAAAGCTTTGTTATTATAGAGCCTAGGTGGTCGAGTGGTCTAGCGCGTCGGTCATAGTGCAAGGCGATTTGGTGCAACGATATCTCAGTAGCATGAGTTCGAATCCCGGTCAGGGAAGAACAAAAAAAGTTTTCTTCCGCAAATTTACAGATCTAACATTGTTGGGCTGTTGTTTAGACGAATTATATGTACAGAATGTATTTTCCGCCTTGTATCACCATCACTGCTGGTGATTCCACGGATAAAATCTGTTGTAGAGTCGTCACTGGTTCAGACGTACATATATATATATATATATAGGTCTACTGTAACATCGTTAGGTTGATTTTCTAGGCACTTTATACATATTCTAACGCCTGGTATATATCTTATATATCATGTACTGTGTTACGACGCTAGATAAAAACTGACGAGGAAAGGTAACACCCGGCCACCGAAAGCTTTATTTTTATAGAGCTACAGTGGAGATCACTTCTAACCTCTCATTAGAACTGTCAGAATAATCTGTCATAGACTGTTCTAAACTGTCCTAGAACAGTTCTACCTAGAACAGTTCTACCCTAGAACTGTTCTAAGTAGAACTGTCAGAATCAGTTCTAGGTACATGTAGAACTGACCAAATCAGTTCTAGGTAGAACTGTCAGCAGAACTGACCAAATCAGTTCTAACCGTAGAACTGTCAGCAGAACTGTCTAAAACTGTTCTAGCCGTAGAACTGACCAAACCTGTCAGGATTGTAGAACAGTCCTAAATGACGTCACTGCAGTTAGGACATCTCACTGGTCACCATTCAGTGTTATTATTATCGTTGATAAAGCCACACGCAAAATGCCTCCTGTCAAAGTTAACAGAATTTCAATGTATTTGAGACAGCGAATAGTTAATCTTCGCCAAAGTGGAAAATCGTATGTGAAGATTTCCAGTATTTTATCCGACAAAGAGGGAGTTAGTAAACAAGTGCCTGTGATATAAGTCTTTAAATTTTATCAACGTTTTCCGTGATGAAGGTTTTAAATCGTCGTTTTTCGTAAACAGTGATGAAGGTGGTGTTTAACTATTGTTTTTCGTGAACAGTTTTGTTGTATTTCCTGTGAACTGTGATCAGCTAATTTAACATTTCGTAAACTCTGATGAAACATCCCCCTTTCCCTACATTACCCCCCTCACAGATAGTTTGGGTGGGATGGGGCTGAGATTACTATAACACATAGTATATTATTGTTATAGTAATCTCAGACCTGATAAAATATCTAACTCTACACAAGAAAGGATTAAAAAATAAAATAATTATGAAGAATGTAAACAAACTGTGACCTCGATCAAAACGGTAACAAGCTTATTTTCAAAAAGCATGTTCCATCCACAAAAAAAAACGTGTCACCCCTTTCCCGTCAGAATATCGCCAGTCGTTCATTATAAACTCTAAATAATGAAGTTTTGGTATTTTCTTTACCTGTAAGTGCAAATATTTCATAAAATTATTCGTTTTGCCACTCTCCTCCATCGACATCCATCGTAACAAAATTTCCGCTATAAAAGCGACCGAGGAAACGGTTATGGACATTTTCCGTAACGCGAAATGTTAAAATAGTGCTGTGATGAGAATTTTTTAATATATATTATATTCTTTTGACTTTTTAATTTTTAAGACAAAGAGTTACTAAAACTGTTCTATGGATAGAACTGACTAAATCAATTCTAGCCGTAGAACTGACCAAATCAGTTCTAATCGTAGAACTGTTCTAGTCGTAGAACTGTTCTAGCCGTAGAACTGTTCTAGTCGGTAGAACTGACCAAAGATTTGGTCAGTTCTAAGTAGAACTGTCTAAAACTGTTCTAGGGTAGAACAGTCAGGATCAGTTCTTGGTAGAACTGTCTAAATCAGTTCTAGGTAGAACTGACCAAATCAGTTCTAGGTTAGAACTATTCTAGCTAGAACTGTCTAAAAGGTGTCAGGATGTCAGTTCTACATACTGTTCGAGAACAGTTCTCCTGACAGATTCTGACAGATATGATGAGAGGTTAGAAGTGATCTCCACTGTAGGTGGTCGAGTGTTCTAGCGCGTCGGGCATAGTGCAAGGCGATTTGGTGCCAAGATATCTCAGTAGCATGAGTTCGAATCCCGGCCAGGGAAGAACAAAAATTTGCTTCCGCAAATTTACAGATTTAACATTGTTGGGCTGTTGTTTAGACGAACTATAAATATATACGTCTAAACATGTGACAACTTTATGACAAAATTGCATTTTCTTAAGAAATGATTGATCTCTGAAATGCTTAAATATTCTGTTTTTCGACCTGGGATGCTTTGAAGAAATGTTTGGTACAAATTGTGTTTGTTTTGTCGACACGCATGTCACTTAAAAGGCCTGGGGTCAGGGAGTAGGTGTGGGGCATATATTTTTTGTTACAGGGGTGCCGTTTGCATTCGAGAAAATACTCCTTTCATAGATTGAGTCTGTCAAAATTCCGATTTACTCGTACGGCTGACACGAAAGCGTGTTCCTATTCATATTTACTGTAGATGATAAAATGCTACTGTAAAAATTGCAGATTCACACCTTCATCTCAGGAATAATTTCATTTAACAATCATAAAGATATTTTGACCCATTGAGATATTGTAGAAAATATTGATAAAATTACAACTCGTTGACATATGATAGGCTAAAGTGCTCCATCCTTAAACATGTCCACAAGTCTCTCTACATATCCACCAGTCTGCCTACGTGTCCACCGGTCATGTCCAGTAGTCTGTCTACATGTTTACCAGTCTATATATGTGTCCCCTAGTCCGTCTATATTTTCATTACATTAGTATGTCTATGTGTCCACTAGTCTGTGTACATATTCAATTGTTTGACTACATATTCACCTGTCTTTCTACATGTTCACTAGTCCGTCTGCGTGTTCACTAGTATATATATTTGTCCACAAGTTTGTCTACATGTTCACCAGTCTGTCTACATGTTTACTAATCTGTCAACATGTCCAACAGTCTGTCTATGTGTACACAGGTCTGTCTATGTCCACTAGTCCGTCTAAAATCTTTACATTTTTCATCCGTATCGAACTTCATCTTCTGGTTGAAAACTTTAAGGCGGCGAGTATTTCTCTCTGTCCGTGCTTTCAATGAGTTCTTTTTTGAATGTATATTAATACGATGAAGGTTTGGTACCGCTACACTAATCAAAAAAAGTTACTATTCTTTAATGGATAAAAATTGCTAACTGACGTCACCGACGTTATATTACAATGGGGAAAAATTAGCTTCTCGTGCTAATAGGGGGAAAATAGGCCTGATCCTGGTCTCCCCAAATCACGCTGAGGGGGAAAAGTGAGATCATGCCAATTTTTTAGGGGGGGATTGGATCGATCCAATTGGCATGGGGGGAAATGGCTATAGGACACCGGTATACTCTTTTTTGTCTCTTTCAGAAAATGCAAGAAAACGTTCTTCTTAATCAAATACCTACAATTTGACAGAGTATTTCTTTAAGTGTACCATATCTTTTTATCCAATAAGGTTTTGTGTGAATGGGTGTGAATATGAGTATTGTAGAGATGTTAAGTATATTGTCAGAGCAGGTGTTTGATTATGTATACGTTTTATACTTTTATAACATGATGACTAAAATCAAGTTTCTTGTGCCGTGTAAAACGTTCAAGTCAACTGTAATTCACCATGAATGTTGTGGACAATTGCAATGATTAAAACTTTAATTTTATTTTAGTTTTAATATTCTTTTTTGACTTTTAACATATGAATAGGAACCACATTGTATTAATCCCGCACAATATTTGGTTCACAGGTAATATTTCTTGCTACATGTAGATTGGTTATTGACACTTTAGTTCTAATATGAGCTCTTTATAAGCATCCATCTTTTATGTTTTGGTACTTGTAATGTACGAAACTCGGGATTGCATGGTTCATGAATGTTATCTTTTCTGCTGAGTGCCATATTAATACATCCTTCTGTACAAGTCTTTAACTTTCACATCGAAGGTTTCTATTTCAGCTCCAGTCTCCTATACCGTTAATAATTCCTTATTTTTTACCGTAATCAGTAGTTATCATAAATAGTAGATTATAATATTGATCATAACAAAACATATAGTTTAATCCATTTCTAGAAAAGCACTTAACCCAAAGTCTTAGGTATGAATTACATAAAGACAATGATAGATTATGAAAATCAAAACAAATAACATAGTACCAGTCATTAAGTCCAATATGGCTCTGATGTCTGACAGCCTTTTCAGAACTGGCAGATGTCAGAGTGCAGCCCATATAGAAAAATTGTAATTTACCAATCCAGACTTTCTTTTCAGTAGGTCAACTATATTTGGTGTATGGAATGATTGTAATGGTACATGTCAGTCTGGCAGGTTTCATCTGACCTTGACCTCATTTTCATGGTTCATTGATCAATGTTAAGATTTTGTGTTTTGGTCTGGTTTTCAAGTACTATAAGCAATAGGTTAACTATATTTGGTATGCGAAAAGATTGTAAGGAGTACATGTTTGTCTGGCAGGTATCGTCTTACCTTGCAAATTTATTGGCATTTGTAAGTCTCGTTTCCATGGAAGTTATATAGCCCCACCCCCTCATCATGGTTCATTGACTTTGAAACTTTTACATAGTTTACAAGTTAATGTTTGTGTTTAGGTTTGTTTAAAGGCAACGTCTTATGACAAGTCAATGGTATTTGGTATGCAGTTGTATTAGCATTGGCACATCTCATTTCCATGGAGATTGTTTAACCATGTACCTTCAGTCATGGTTCATTGACTTTGAATATATGCATAATTACTTGTTAAAGTACTGCTATTTAAGTTTCAACATTTGCATTATCAAAATTACAAAACGGCTAGACATATCTCTGTGTTTATTATCTACCTATCAACTAAATGTCTGCATAATATTAGAAAAATTGAGAGATCAGGGGGCTCTCACCATTGACCTGTGCCCTTTGTCCTGAAATTTTGACAATTTTTAGCTGAAAAGTGACAATCTAAGCCCTCCGTAGATATCGAAGATGACATTATTCTGGTAAATCATTCTGATATAACCTTTATATATACAGAGTCTATGATTTAGTTGAATTTTATGGACATTGAAAGACCAGGGGTCTCACCCTCATTTAAGCGGTCTCAGGTAGGTTTTCACTATATATTTTGAATATCAAACTGGCACTTTGGGTCCTCCGTAAATACAGAAGACATGAAGTTTATGCCTACGTGTCCACCGGTCATGTCCAGTAGTCTGTCTACATGTTTACCAGTCTATATATGTGTCCCCTAGTCCGTCTATATTTTCATTACATTAGTATGTCTATGTGTCCACTAGTCTGTGTACATGTTCAATTGTTTGACTACATGTTCACTAGTCCGTCTGCGTGTTCACTAGTATATATATTTGTCCACAAGTCTGTCTACATGTTCACCAGTCTGTCTACATGTTTACTAATCTGTCAACATGTCCAACAGTCTGTCTATGTGTACACAGGTCTGTCTATGTCCACTAGTCCGTCTAAAATCTTTACATTTTTCATCCGTATCGAACTTCATCTTCTGGTTGAAAACTTTAAGGCGGCGAGTATTTCTCTCTGTCCGTGCTTTCAATGAGTTCTTTTTTGAATGTATATTAATACGATGAAGGTTTGGTACCGCTACACTAATAAAAAAAAGTTACTATTCTTTAATGGATAAAAATTTCTAACTGACGTCGTCGACGTTATATTACAATGGGGAAAAATTAGCTTCTCGTGCTACTAGGGGGAAAATAGGCCTGATCCTGGTCTCCCCAAATCACGCTGAGGGGAAAAGTGAGATCATGCCAATTTTTAGGGGGATTGGATCGATCCAATTGGCATGGGGGGAAATGGCTATAGGACACCGGTATACTCTTTTTTGTCTCTTTCAGAAAATGCAAGAAAACGTTCTTCTTAATCAAATACCTACAATTTGACAGAGTATTTCATTAAGTGTACCATATCTTTTATCCAATAAGGTTTTGTGTGAATGGGTGTGAATATGAGTATTGTAGAGATGTTAAGTATATTGTCAGAGCAGGCGTTTGATTATGTATACGTTTTATACTTTTATAACATGATGACTAAAATCAAGTTTCTTGTGCCGTGTAAAACGTTCAAGTCAACTGTAATTCACCATGAATGTTGTGGACAATTGCAATGATTAAAACTTTAATTTTATTTTAGTTTTAATATTCTTTTTTGACTTTTAACATATGAATAGGAACCACATTGTATTAATCCCGCACAATATTTGGTTCACAGGTAATATTTCTTGCTACATGTAGATTGGTTATTGACACTTTAGTTCTAATATGAGCTCTTTATAAGCATCTATCTTTTATGTTTTGGTACTTGTAATGTACGAAACTCGGGATTGCATGGTTCATGAATGTTATCTTTTCTGCTGAGTGCCATATTAATACATCCTTCTGTACAAGTCTTTAACTTTCACATCGAAGGTTTCTATTTCAGCTCCAGTCTCCTATACCGTTAATAATTCCTTATTTTTTACCGTAATCAGTAGTTATCATAAATAGTAGATTATAATATTGATCATAACAAAACATATAGTTTAATCCATTTCTGGAAAAGCACTTAACCCAAAGTCTTAGGTATGAATTACATAAAAGACAATGATAGATTATGAAAATCAAAACAAATAACATAGTACCAGTCATTAAGTCCAATATGGCTCTGATGTCTGACAGCCTTTTCAGAACTGGCAGATGTCAGAGTGCAGCCCATATAGAAAAAATGGAAATTTACCAATCCAGACTTGGGGCGACAAATTTCTTTTCAGTAGGTCAACTATATTTGGTGTATGGAATGATTGTAATGGTACATGTCAGTCTGGCAGGTTTCATCTGACCTTGACCTCATTTTCATGGTTCATTGATCAATGTTAAGATTTTGTGTTTTGGTCTGGTTTTCAAGTACTATAAGCAATAGGTTAACTATATTTGGTATGCGGAAAGATTGTAAGGAGTACATGTTTGTCTGGCAGGTATCGTCTTACCTTGCAAATTTATTGGCATTTGTAAGTCTCGTTTCCATGGAAGTTATATAGCCCCACCCCCTCATCATGGTTCATTGACTTTGAAACTTTTACATAGTTTACAAGTTAATGTTTGTGTTTAGGTTTGTTTAAAGGCAACGTCTTATGACAAGTCAATGGTATTTGGTATGCAGTTGTATTAGCATTGGCACATCTCATTTCCATGGAGATTGTTTAACCATGTACCTTCAGTCATGGTTCATTGACTTTGAATATTTGCATAATTACTTGTTAAAGTACTGCTATTTTAGTTTCAGCATTTGCATTATCAAAATTACAAAACGGCTAGACATATCTCTGTGTTTATTATCTACCTATCAACTAAATGTCTGCATAATATTAGAAAAATTAAGATCAGGGGGCTCTCACCATTGCCCTGTGCCCTTTGTCCTGAAATTTTGACAATTTTAGCTGAAAATGACAATCTAAGCCCTCGTAGATATCGAACATGACATTATTCTGGTAAATCTTCTGATATAACCTCTATATATACAGAGTCTATGATTTAGTCGAATTTTATGGACATTGAAAGACCAGGGGTCTCACCCTCATTTAAGCGGTCTCAGGTAGGTTTTCACTATATATTTTGAATATCAAACTGGCACTTTGGGCCCTCCGTAAATACAGAAGACATGAAGTTTACCTAAATTCCTTTTAGTCACTTTTGTATCTACCTATCAACTTAATGTCTGCATAATATTAGAAAATTGAGAGATCAGGGGCTCTCACCATTGCCCTGTGCCCTTTGTCCTGAAATTTTGACAATTTTAGCTGAAAAGTGACAATCTAAGCCCTCCGTAGATATCGAATATGACATTATTCTGGGAAATCCTTCTGATATAACCTTTATATATATAGAGTCTATGATTTAGTTGAATTTAATGGACATTGAAAGACCAGGGGTCTCACCCTCATTTAAGCGGTCTCAGGTAGGTTTTCACTATATATTTTGAATATCAAACTGGCACTTTGGGCCCTCCGTAAATATGGAAGACATGAAGTTTACCCAAATTCCTTTAGTCACGTTTGTATCTACTTATCAACTAAATGTCTGCATAATATTAGAAAATTAAGAGATCAGGGGCTCTCACCATTGCCCTGTGCCCTTTGTCCTGAAATTTTGACAATTTTAGCTGAAAAGTGACAATCTAAGCCCTCCGTAGATATCGAAGATGACATTATTCTGGGAAATCCTTCTGATATAACCTTTATATATAGAGTCTATGATTTAGTTGAATTTTATGGACATTGAAAGACCAGGAGGGTCTCACCCTCATTAAGCGGTCTCAGGTAGGTTTTCACTATATATTTTGAATATCAAACTGGCACTTTGGGCCCTCCGTAAATATAGAAGACATGAAGTTTACCCAAATTCCTTTTAGTCACGTGTGTATCTACCTATCAACTAAATGTCTGCATATTATTAGAAAAATTGAGAGATCAGGGGGCTCTCACCATTGCCCTGTGCCCTTTGTACTGAAATTTTGACAATTTTTAGCTGAAAAGTGACAATCTAAGCCCTCCGTAGATATCGAAGATGACATTATTCGGGGGATCTTTCTGATATAACCTTTATATATACAGAGTCTATGATTTAGTTGAATTTAATGGACATTGAAAGACCAGGGGGGTCTCACCCTCATTTAAGCGGTCTCAGGTAGGTTTTCACTATATATTTTGAATATCAAACTGGCACTTTGGGCCCTCCGTAAATATAGAAGACATAAAGTTTACCCAAATTCCTTTTAGTCACGTTTGTATCTACCTATCAACTAAATGTCTGCATAATATTAGAAAATTGAGAGATCAGGGGCTCTCACCATTGCCCTGTGCCCTTTGTACTGAAATTTTGACAATTTTTAGCTGAAAAGTGACAATCTAAGCCCTCCGTAGATATCGAAGATGACATTATTCTATGAAATCCTTCTGATATAACCTTTATATATACAGAGTCTATGATTTAGTTGAATTTAATGGACATTGAAAGACCAGGGGGTCTCGCCCTCATTTAAGCGGTCTCAGGTAGGTTTTTACTATATATTTTGAATATCAAACTGGCACTTTGGGCCCTCCGTAAATATAGAAGACATGAAGTTTACCCAAATTCCTTTTAGTCACGTTTGTATCTTCCTATCAACTAAATGTCTGCATAATATTAGAAAAATTGAGAGATCAGGGGGCTGTCACCATTGCCCTGTGCCCTTTGTCCTGAAATTTTGACAATTTTAGCTGAAAAGTGACAATCTAAGCCCTCCTTAGATATCGAAGATGACATTATTCTGGGGATCCTTCTGATATAACCTTTATATATAGAGTCTATGATTTAGTTGAATTTTATGGACATTGAAAGACCAGGGGGGTCTCACCCTCATTAAGCGGTCTCAGGTAGGTTTTCACTATATATTTTGAATATCAAACTGGCACTTTGGGCCCTCCGTAAATATAGAAGACATGAAGTTTACCCAAATTCCTTTAGTCACGTTTGTATCTACCTATTAACTAAATGTCTGCATAATATTAGAAAATTGAGAGATCAGGGGCTCTCACCATTGCCCTGTGCCCTTTGTACTGAAATTTTGACAATTTTTAGCTGAAAAGTGACAATCTAAGCCCTCCGTAGATATCGAAGATGACATTATTCTGGGAAATCCTTCTGATATAACCTTTATATATACAGAGTCTATGATTTAGTTGAATTTAATGGACATTGAAAGACCAGGGGGACTCACCCTCATTTAAGCGGTCTCAGGTAGGTTTTCACTATATATTTCTTTTTTGGGCTTTCCATAAATATTTCTATTTATATTTCTAAATTTTTCTAGAGTTATCGGTTTTTCTTTTTGTTTCAAGAAATATCATATATAAAATTACATCTTTGAAGTCGTTTTATTGATAAAAATCTATATTACATAAAGACAAATATGCAACTTACAAAAGGGTTTATATTCGAAGACAACGAGAATTTACGACAGCTTGAATTAAGGGGTCATTAAAAGATTTTTTACGTATTTTATCAGTCCTCTTAACTATGAAAATCATGCTTTTAATATTATCAAGTATTTAATTTTTTTATGATCTTCAACTAAATTTGAATATCGAACCGACTGCTAGCAGCCGGTTGGATATTGAATATCGAATAACGAACATACATGTTAATTTTGACAATTTTAGCTGAAAAGTGACAATCTAAGCCCTCCGTAGATATCGAAGATGACATTATTCTGGTAAATCCTTCTGATATAACCTTTATATATACAGAGTCTATGATTTAGTCGAATTTTATGGACATTGAAAGACCAGGGGTCTCACCCTCATTTAAGCGGTCTCAGGTAGGTTTTCACTATATATTTTGAATATCAAACTGGCACTTTGGGTCCTCCGTAAATACAGAAGACATGAAGTTTACCCAAATTCCTTTTAGTCACTTTTGTATCTACCTATCAACTTAATGTCTGCATAATATTAGAAAAATTGAGAGATCAGGGGCTCTCACCATTGCCCTGTGCCCTTTGTCCTGAAATTTTGACAATTTTAGCTGAAAAGTGACAATCTAAGCCCTCCGTAGATATCGAATATGACATTATTCTGGGAAATCCTTCTGATATAACCTTTATATATATAGAGTCTATGATTTAGTTGAATTTAATGGACATTGAAAGACCAGGGGTCTCACCCTCATTTAAGCGGTCTCAGGTAGGTTTTCACTATATATTTTGAATATCAAACTGGCACTTTGGGCCCTCTGTAAATATGGAAGACATAAAGTTTACCCAAATTCCCTTTAGTCACGTTTGTATCTACTTATCAACTAAATGTCTGCATAATATTAGAAAATTGAGAGATCAGGGGCTCTCACCATTGCCCTGTGCCCTTTGTCCTGAAATTTTGACAATTTTTAGCTGAAAAGTGACAATCTAAGCCCTCCGTAGATATCGAAGATGACATTATTCTGGGAAATCCTTCTGATATAACCTTTATATATACAGAGTCTATGATTTAGTTGAATTTTATGGACATTGAAAGACCAGGGGGGTCTCACCCTCATTTAAGTGGTCTCAGGTAGGTTTTCACTATATATTTTGAATATCAAACTGGCACTTTGGGCCCTCCGTAAAT
The DNA here is from genome assembly GCA_017311375.1 of Mytilus coruscus. Lineage (NCBI taxonomy): Eukaryota > Metazoa > Mollusca > Bivalvia > Mytilida > Mytilidae > Mytilus > Mytilus coruscus. The sequence continues at coordinate 47,710,857 of CM029598.1, forward strand.
ATAGAAGACATGAAGTTTACCCAAATTCCTTTTAGTCACGTTTGTATCTACCTATCAACTAAATGTCTGCATAATATTAGAAAAATTGAGAGATCAGGGGGCTCTCACCATTGCCCTGTGCCCTTTGTCCTGAAATTTTGACAATTTTTAGCTGAAAAGTGACAATCTAAGCCCTCCGTAGATAACGAAGATGACATTATTCTGGGAAATCCTTTTGATATAACCTATATATATACAGAGTCTATGATTAAGTTGAATTTAATGGACATTGAAAGACCAGGGGGGGTCTCATCCTCATTTAAGCGGTCTCAGGTAGGTTTTCACTATATATTTTGAATATCAAACTGGCACTTTGGGCCCTCCGTAAATATAGAAGACATGAAGTTTACCCAAATTCCTTTTAGTCACGTTTGTATCTTCCTATCAACTAAATGTCTGCATAATATTAGAAAAATTGAGAGATCAGGGGGCTCTCACCATTGCCCTGTGCCCTTTGTCCTGAAATTTTGACAATTTTTAGCTGAAAAGTGACAATCTAAGCCCTCCTTAGATATCGAAGATGACATTATTCTGGGGATCCTTCTGATATAACCTTTATATATAGAGTCTATGATTTAGTTGAATTTTATGGACATTGAAAGACCAGGGGGGTCTCACCCTCATTAAGCGGTCTCAGGTAGGTTTTCACTATATATTTTGAATATCAAACTGGCACTTTGGGCCCTCCGTAAATATAGAAGACATGAAGTTTACCCAAATTCCTTTTAGTCACGTTTGTATCTACCTATCAACTAAATGTCTGCATAATATTAGAAAAATTGAGAGATCAGGGGGCTCTCACCATTGCCCTGTGCCCTTTGTCCTGAAATTTTGACAATTTTTAGCTGAAAAGTGACAATCTAAGCCCTCCGTAGATATCGAAGATGACATTATTCTGGGAAATCCTTCTGATATAACCTTTATATATAGAGTCTATGATTTAGTTGAATTTTATGGACATTGAAAGACCAGGGGGGTCTCACCCTCATTTAAGCGGTCTCAGGTAGGTTTTCACTATATATTTTGAATATCAAACTGGCACTTTGGGCCCTCCGTAAATATAGAAGACATAAAGTTTACCCAAATTCCTTTTAGTCACGTTTGTATCTACCTATCAACTAAATGTCTGCATAATATTAGAAAATTGAGAGATCAGGGGCTCTCACCATTGCCCTGTGCCCTTTGTACTGAAATTTTGACAATTTTTAGCTGAAAAGTGACAATCTAAGCCCTCCGTAGATATCGAAGATGACATTATTCTGGGAAATCCTTCTGATATAACCTTTATATATACAGAGTCTATGATTTAGTTGAATTTTATGGACATTGAAAGACCAGGGGGGTCTCACCCTCATTTAAGCGGTCTCAGGTAGGTTTTCACTATATGTTTCTTTTTTGGGCTTTCCATAAATATTTCTATTTATATTTCTAAATTTTTCTAGAGTTATCGGTTTTTCTTTTTGTTTCAAGAAATATCATATATAAAATTACATCTTTGAAGTCGTTTTATTGATAAAAATCTATATTACATAAAGACAAATATGCAACTTACAAAAGGGTTTATATTCGAAGACAACGAGAATTTACGACAGCTTGAATTAAGGGGTCATTAAAAGATTTTTTACGTATTTTATCAGTCCTCTTAACTATGAAAATCATGCTTTTAATATTATCAAGTATTTAATTTTTTTATGATCTTCAACTAAATTTGAATATCGAACCGACTGCTAGCAGCCGGTTGGATATTGAATATCGAATAACGAACATACATGTTTATATGACAGATTGCAGATATAAAGAAGATTTGTTCACACCTATAGAACTCTCAATGCAGATACTATTCACAAAACACAAATGAATATTAACAACAGATAACTCAAGTTATCTGAAATAGCAAAATTTTGATATAGTGTATTACTTTATGACATAAAATAAATCCCTACACAGGAATGACAAAACAAAACAACGGAACAGGTTTTATTGCTGCTCTTAATCACAAAACCACAGAGAGGTCATTAACACAGAGCAAAAGCTCACTCCGGGATCACTTCAAGTTCAAGACTCTTTGCGAAGGATTTAGAGGAAATTGTTGCTAAATGTCAACAACGCTATCTATAGATGTGCATTAAAAACTGGTACAAAATATCATACTTGTTTTGCAGGAGATGGGAATTGAGTATTGTATTGCATATGAACTAACTGGCATGTATACAGAACAGAACCACTGCAGGATTCTATATAGACGAATTTCTGATTTTTGTACAACTGCATATGCTGCCAGATTAAATTTTGGTTAAGATAAAGTGTTGCTGCATGAATTAGGGTATTTTTTGGGAATAATATTGATTCACTCATAGGGTCTTTGCATTGTAAATAATTATAGAATAACTAATCGAAGAATTCAAATAGAGAAAAATATTCAACGAGTGACCGAACAACACATTAATTCACGAATGCGCGTAGCGCATGAGGTAATTATCAGTGTTGTTCAGTCACGAGTTGAATATTTTTCGATATTTGAATTCTTTGATTAGTTATTCTTTTTATTACATTGGCAAAGGGCTTTTTTTAATGAAATTAATGTAGAAAATGTAAGGAACTATATCTTTTTTCTACGCATTCACAATTTGTTTTGATCCGACGTTATCGACGTCTTGACAACGCCTATTGTTGTATGACGTCAGAGAGTGAAATAACCACGTTTATTTCACATGTGAAATTATCGGTTTTTATTTGACTGGGAAATCAATGTAATTCATTGCTACCAATGTAATAAACACATTTATTCCAAAACCAGTTGATGGCATGATACTGTTTATTCTCCTCTTGTATGATTATGGTGGCATAACTAAATCCATAACAGGAGGGATTGTGGCTGATTTTCATATGATGAAGACATAATCTTACAATCAGTTTAATTGCAGTCTGGAGCTGGCATGTCAGTAACTACTAGTAGTCCTTTGTTAAGAGCTACAGGTCAGTTATCGCAAGTAGTCCTCTGTTAATTTATGTTTATATTGTCATTTTGCTTAGTTTCGTGTTACCTATTCTAACATCTGACTCTTAATTCTTTTAAACTGAGTTTAACGGTGCGTTTTGCTGTGTGTTTGTTTATTCAACATTGGCAAGAGGTAAAGGGGAGGGTTGAGATCTCACAAAACATGATTAACCCTGCAGTATATTGCACCAGTCCCAAGTCATGAACTTCTAGTCTTGTGTGGGTTTTTAAATTTTGGTTCATTTGTATGTGTCGGAGGTTACTGTGGCGTCCATTTCGCTGAACTAGTATACATTATTGTTTAGAGGCCAGATGAAGCCCGCCTCCGACGTGGGATTTTCGCACTTTGTTGACACGTTGGTGGTCTTGGGCTGTTTTCTGCTCTTTGATTATGTTGTTGTCTCTTTGGCACATTTCCTGTTTCCATTCTCCATTCTATTACATATCCTAGACGAACCTTATTCTGACAATTTTCCAAAAAAGTTGAAATTGGTCGTACTTAATTTAAGTCTCGCTGGAACTCTAATGTGATGTGTAATTTCAATATTCCTACATATGCTATTTTATTTTGCAACACCAAGGAGTATTTACTCAATTTCTTTAAACCACGTTCAATTCATAAATATGGGTATATAAGAAACTGAATTAACAGAAGAGTACTAAATATCCCCATTTTAATGGTCTATCTAGTAGATAGTTGTCTTATTATTTTTATTTATTTGTTTATCACAATGGAAAGATTTGTTGATATTAAACTAACAAAAAAAATGACTTCATTGAAAGATTGACTTCAACATGCTCAACAAGATGAAATGTCAATAAGGAACAGCAATCAAAAGTAAGTATTGAATCACCACTAAAATGAATCAGTCTAGAAATAGTATTGAAATAATACTGAAAAAATCAGTACTGTAATACTACTGAAAAAATCTGTACTGAATATTTACCAAAAGTAGAACATTACAATTTTATCATGTAGCCGTTCAGTACTGATTTACAAGAGGGTAGAAAAGTACAATAAACGTGTGATATAATTCTTGGTAGTGTATTATTTAGATCAGTATTGTCACCGGCATTGTTTTATTATTGACTTTCTCGACTCTATAATGAAAAAGATTGAATTTTCTTTTGTTTTCTTTCACTACATTACCTACTTTTATTGTGCTTCATAGCCGCAAAGCATTTCTACATTCCGAAAAGGGAGATAACCAACCTCAAATTATAATATTAGAGTAAAGTTTGTGATTTCGGAAATGAGTTATTGAAAGGGCTATCAACAAGGATTCATATGAATTGAGAAAACGAGATGAACAGAGGCACAATGCAGCTAGCCTGATATTAATACAATTATCTAAAACAAAAAAGGGGGGATTGAATACATGTAACAGATAAAACTGCATCGTGATCATGTATTTAATCATTAACGTGAGGGCACCCAAATTGCACCTATTTTGACAGTTTTTTCACCTACGTTTATTTATGATCCAGACAAAAGTTTCCATTCTGTGTTTATTTTGTAGAAGTATCCTTACTTAATATATAGTTCCCACCAATTTAATTTTGAATTCATACTAAATCATAGAAAGATGGGCTTGAACCGAACTCCAAACGATCCGTGATTCTGTTATGAGGAGTACCTAAATTGCTCCCATGCTTAAATTCACATCCGTAAACTTAGAATAACTGATGTTTTGTTTTATTTCTTCAAATATTTAGAACAATTTGACAATGGTCAATACTTACTATTCATTTTTTACGAAATGGATGCCTGTAACATATTTTAATTGCTCATTTTTAAAAGTTGACTTTTTTGCGGACGTCGCATGGCGACGTTTCCGTAGATTTTACTTTTTCCAGTGGATACTTCATCTTTCATATATACTATGAATGTTTTGTGTATGTTCCAATATATATTTAGCTTTGTTGAAAGACGTGCATAATGTCAAATTATAAAAGTACGGATTGTTTAGTCTCTAAGAAAACTTGTAAGACTTCCGCTGCTATTTTTGTTAAATAGTTGCAATTTGGGTACTCGGTGCAATTTGAGTACCGTGACGTTACAAATGTTGAAATAGAAATTCTTTAATATTTAGACAATTGTTTGTAAAATGTCATTCCACCATGCAAGACCCTCACGGGTAGTCAATACACCTATTTTCGCTATTTGGAAATCTGCGCAGCTTGACCCGAGAATCTGCGCCGCTTGAACTGTTGACGTCATACAACAATCACTTTTCCATTGTGGCGTCAGATATTTACTATTATGACGTCAACATTTTACGGGAACCTTTGTGATGTCCAGTATAATGGTGGACAGATAGCGATAAGGTGATAAGGTGTATGTCGTTAAACCCCTCCCCTCTTATAGCTTGTAGTAGTAAAAATTACAATTATTGCTAAATTTATTTTTAACATTGATGTTTTTAAACTGCATAAAAAGAAAACAAATTTTCAAAAACTTTGACGTATGTGTTTACTTTGCCATTTCCTTACAAATAAAACATCAAACACTTGTCCTTGTGAACTATTACATTGTGGTTCCACTGGAAAACATCAAACGCTTGTCCTTGTGTACTATTACATTGTGGTTCCACTGGAAAACATCAAACACTTGTCCTTGTGTACTATTACATTGTGGTTCTACTGGAAAACACCAAACGCTTGTCCTTGTGTACTATTACATTGTGGTTCCACTGGAAAACATCAAACGCTTGTCCTTGTGTACTATTACATTGTGGTTCCACTGGAAAACATCAAACGCTTGTCCATGTGTACTATTACATTGTGGTTCCACTGGAAAACATCAAACGCTTGTCCTTGTGTACTATTACATTGTGGTTCCACTGGAAAACATCAAACGCTTGTCCTTGTGTACTATTACATTGTGGTTCTACTGGAAAACATCAAACGCTTGTCCTTGTGTACTATTACATTGTGGTTCCACTGGAAAACATCAAACGCTTGTCCTTGTGTACTATTACATTGTGGTTCCACTGGAAAACATCAAACGCTTGTCCTTGTGTACTATTACATTGTGGTTCCACTAGAAAAACGTCATAGATGACAGGTCTTAACAAGGGCAGATAGCATGCCAACTTCCGAAGCAAGGTTGTCGGCTCTCCGGATATTCCCGAAGTCCTGCGTTTGATTGCCGAGTTTATGAGCTTCGGTCCTTGCTTGGAAGTTGATAGCATGCATGATGATTATTCTCATTAATATATTCAGATGCAGTATAGTTTATATCTACGGGAAAAGTACGCATTTGGTGCACATCACGTCAATCTCGGACAAGTAAAAAAAAAAACAAAACAGGAGATACCAAAGAGATAATCAAAATTCTACAGTCGAAGAGAAACGAACAAAACCATGGCAAAACGATGATAAAACAACCAAGTCTACAAAAAATAGTACATAAAATCCAAAGACTAAATAACACGAACCCAAACAAATACCGCTGTTGATCATCATGTTCCGGAAGGAAATCAGATCCTGCTTAACTTGAACCCGTCGTGATGCTAACAGTAAGAACAAATTGGGTATTAAATCGTATTTGGTGATGTCACATTCGAGGAAAAGAAAGTCAAATGAAGTGAAAGAGAGTAAGAGATAGATCTTAGTCAACGGTCATTTTTAAGAAGGTATCCGATTGTTATAAAAAGGGATACCGTATACAAAGAGATCAATAAAATATGTCTACAAATGTACATTTAAATATCAAATTCAAAAATCCATAGAATGTGTTTGATGACAATTATCCTTCGTTAGTATGAATTGCGTGATGTAAACTGGCGTCTTATTCTTTTTCATACTAAAGACATACTAAACATCATTTGGTGAAAAGGAGACAAATATTCAGTAGTCTTGAACGTTTTCATCTTCAAAAGCTAGGATGGGAGGAACAGTTTTGGTTGTATCAATTTTGATATAAATAGTTAAACATATGTACAAGAACGGGAACCAATATTAAACTACTCGATGTTTACGAATATTGCAAAATTTCAATACTTTATATGCCCCAGCCTATTTCAGAAAATGCTCTCAAATGATGCAATTATGGAAAAGTTCATCAATTTATTAGTCAGTTGACAGTTAACTACAAACAAACGAGCACCCCTTAATTGTTTATCTATACATCTAGAATATATTTATACAATGCCCGTCTGACAGGTACAAAGTCTTTTACTTTTTTACCGAAACCTTTTAAAACTGAAAGGTTTTCTTCCCTGTCAAACGGTCATCAGTGACTCCTTTTCTACGTTATGTTTTGTATACTATTGTTTGTCTGTTTGTCTGTTTGTCTGTTTGTCTGTTTCTTTTTAGCCATGGCGTTGTCAGTTTATTTTCGACTTTTGAATTTTGAATGTCCATTTGGTATTTTTCGCCTCTCTTCTTACGGTTAGTCATATTGCAGTCTTGAAATGACGTCACAAAAATCAACAGACTCTTTTACAAATATACAAATCTTAAAGGAAATCAAAAATGACCTTACGGTATACCTAATCGTTCTACTAAAAAGATGTACAGACGACTATAAACACATTGAATTGTTTTATGGTTCTACTACTGATTAAGTAAATTATAGTGTCACAGTTTGAAGTTTCTAACAAATCTGAACTGAAAGCTGCAACGTGCATTACAAATATGTATTGGGTTATTCACTGTTTCTGTTATCCTGTTTTTTAAAACTGCATGAAATGAATATTTTACTACTAACAGCTATTTTTTCATGTTTTGAATGTTAACATTATTTGAAGTTTTTTGTATAAGATACGGTTAAATTTTCTAATTATTAAAAACGTCAGTTTTCAATTTCCTCAGTAAAAGTTGACCCTAGATAGTATGAAAATTTTTTTAACGTCCTCTCCCCGAGTATTTATGTATTCTCGGCTCTATCTTTGTTTATTTTGAAAGTTCCCGTTGAAAATAAATCTAGAAAAAGGGCTTGGGTCGAACCAATTAATAAACTGTTATTATAATTTTCTGTATATATATATACAGTAATCTTAAGTGTGTGATGCCTTATCACTTGATAAAGATTATCAACGTATTCTAAAAGAGCAACATAACGGGTGTCACTTGTGGAGCAGGATCTGCTCGCCCTTCCGTAGTTTGGGTCCGTTTTCTACAATTGAATGCGCACTTACTTGTCGATTTTACAATCTCACAAGAGCTATCGTTGTATCGGTATGTTTACTTGTTTGGTTGCACCAAGCTGTGGACTGATGGTCCTAATTAGCATTATAAGTTTTAAAAACAAATCTTGGGTAATGAAGAAAAGAAATCCGGATATCCTTTTGGTTGCGAAATTATTCCCAAAATTACCCCTCCTTAAAGGGTCCCCCCCGCCGTATTTGTCCCCCAAAAAATATTAGCGAAAAAAACACGTTAAAATAATAACATTGAAAAGCTCGAAAACACACATAAAACTATTAAAATATGACAAAAACAACAAATTTGCTATTTAGGACATGACCTTCACTTTTGACCTTGTGACCTTTGTGAAGGTCATTGGTCCACGATGTCATTATAAAGACCCCATGGGTCTAGGACCTTTAGTTCAAGAGTTAAAGCTAATTTAGTTTTTCAGAAAGCGTTAACGGGGTTATGCCCTTAATGACATGTCAAATCTCTTCGGTCATAATGTAAAAAGTTGTGCCTTAGTCACCTAAACATTTTCACTATTTACTATTTCTGTAAGTATAATCGTTTTGAGATATCCAATAAAATGTTAAAGGTCAAAGGTCAAGGTCAACCTTAAAAGCTTTAAAACACACTAAAATGCTTTAAATAAGGTCAAAACACATAATTCGCTATCTGGGACATGACCTTGACCTTTGACCTTGTGACCTTTGTCAAGGTCATTGGTCCCAAATGTCATTTTGAAGACCCCATGGGTCTAATGAACAAGCAACAGTTCATACTACATTAAGGGCAAAGCAGAGAGCCAAATTAATTGCTTTGATCTGGACGGAGAAGCTACACACAAAAACAGGTCTCCTCATTTAGTTAAGTACAAATATTTTACAATGATACATGTATATTTATAGGTTCAAATAATCCAGATTTTTTCAATCTAATGTTTTTATGTTAGTTGTTTTTGTGCCTCGATCTAATCTTTTGAGTGAAGCCAATTGCTACTGAGTTTTACTGTTTGTTCTTATGTTGTGCTGTACATCACTGTCCCAGGTTAGGGGAAGGTTGAACGCCCACAAAAATGTTTAACCCCACCACATTCTTCTTGTTCTTGTCCGAAGTCAAGAGCCTGTAGTTCAGTGGTTGTCGTTATTTCATGTCTGTCATATTTGTTTCTTGTAAATAGTTCTGTTATAAATCATGCCCTTAGTTTTCTCGTTTCAATTGTTTCACATTTGTCATGTCAGGGCCTTTTATAGCTGACTATACAGTATGGCTTTTCCTCAATGTTGAAGGCCCTGCGGTTGCCGATAATTATTACTTACATCCACTTCATTTAACAACTGGTGGGTAGTTTCTCATTGGTAATCATACCACATCTCCTTATTTGTATATATGCATGTCTTTTCGATTTGGTTAATGCGTAAAATATAAATTCTATCATGCGAATGTTAAAAAAAATATATGATAAAAAATTGAGGTCAGCGTGCTTTTTATGCTACACAGGCTGAGTAATATGTTCATATTTTGCAAGACTATACAAATTATAGCATTTTTAATGTCACTAGAATGAAAGCTAAATGATAAATTTTGAAATATGGTATGAGAAAAAGATACTTGTACAAAATGATTTAAAATAAAGATTTAAATAATGAGATTTATCTTATAAACGGTTTACTCTTAAGTATAATTGATTTACATGTATATGTTAATTGAAACCTCTTCAGTTAATGCAATACAATACCAAAGGAACCATGATGATTAAATATGTTATAATGCGAACTTGAAAACCCACAACCCAGTTAACGTAATAATCTACCGTGGGTGTTTCTGTAATAGAGATTCATTAAACTCGCTCTTCTATCTATCTACGATTGAAATTATTAGGCTAACCTTTTCGTTGTGGATAAATGTTCTGAAAGGAATACATTTTTTTTTTAATTCACAAATCCAATAGTCTTTTTTAGTGTAGTATATATGTACGGGACATGTGAAATTATTAATGACATCGAAATGATGTTTGTCAAGAAAGAATGTACTTCCTGGAAAAAAAGTATGGAAAAATCTCTAGTTTGAGACTGAATGTAGAACAGCAATAATTTAAGATGTAATAATTCAGAAAGTAATTTAGGTACGTTCCAACTCCCTCAGAAAAGGTAGCCTTTAGATGCATTTGCTTATTTTCTTTGGGTCTCTTTGGGTCATGTAGGTCCTAAAGTTAACGTTTTACGTACGTTTACATCTAAGGCTTTCAAATATTAAGGTTTGAGCGTTCTGATGAAGGTAAATCAAGAAAACCACATCGGATGCACACAACTTATTTTTCATTTCCATCAAGATAATCCAACCTTTTATACAAAACAGTAAAATGATGCCAAGGGGACTATAAAAATCTTTTATAAAAAAGGCCAGAAAAAACTCAATACAATGGCTCAAAATAAAGGATGTAAGACAACCAAACAATAACAAAGCCCTACACAGAAAACTACAGTATGACCAACGCAAACTCCAGCGGGGTTGAATTCAGATGTTGTAGAACGGTAAGCAGTTCCGGCATCGCATATGGACCCTTCCTTTTATTAAAGAAAGTAAAATTCTTTAGGTATAAATTGACATTTATCTACAATCATGGTCAAGATAACGGTAAGTGTTGTTGAATTTATCAATTAAATGGAATTTAGACGGATCTTCACTGAGTTTGGCCATAAACTGTTCTTCATAACAGTACAGGAACAAGTCTGCTATTAAAGGGGCACAATTGGTGCCCATAGGAATACCTACAATCTGTCGATAAACTTTATTACCGAAACGTACATAAATATTGTCAAGGAGAAAATTATGGCAGTAATCATCTCATCACACCTCCAGTTAGTATATCTAGCATATTTATCTTTCTCGTTTGAGATAAAGACTTTACATGAGTTGCTGCAAATAAATTTGCAATTAGATTTATCGAACGACCATTTAATTGAATAGGAAAACTTTTGTTTGATAAGATCGTGTGGAAGTGTAGTGTAAAGAGTGGAAAAGTCAAAACTGTTAACCGAATCAAAAGGACCATGAAAAGCACGTAATTTATCTAAAACATCCAAAGAATTTTTTACACTCCAAAAATGGTTAATTCCACTATTTTCATATGTTTTATTACAAAAATTAATGCTCAGTTCTTTGATGGTAGTTAAGGAACTCGTTAAAAGCACTTAAATTCTAGTAGTAGAACACTTACTAGACGCCGAGATGAAACAATATTTTACGGGTTTTTGTGTAGTTTAGGTAACCAATACATAGTGGGGATCTTCAAATGTTCAGAAAAGGCCTTAAGCTGAGCTGTGGTCGTGACATGATTTTTAACTATATGACTCTCTGTGGAGCGTACGGCCTTGAATGTAGTTGAATGTAAAATTTCATTCTTAAGGACTTCCGTGTAGTATATACGTCATACCACCACCACTTTGTTGGCTGCTTTGTCGGCCGGTACGAACACAAAACGCTTTGCGAGTACTTGAATTTTGTTTTTAATCCTAGAAATGGGCGCATTACTTATTCGTTTATTTATTTCTAAATTATTTTCGAAATGTGATATGCGAATATATCAACAATATTGAGACATCTATTCAAATAGGAGTCAAGTGACATTTTGTCAGATTTCTCCCGTTTACACCATTTTTTACAATAGGATGAGAGAGCCTCTTTAATAACCTGACGACACTCTTCCATATTTATTTTCGACGGTGGACGATATTTTGGTTCTTTTTCAGAAAGTTTATAGCCTCTCGGTCTTGGACGATGCTGAGGTCACCTGTAATTACATGGCCATAGGGATCATATCTAAACTTTGATGTTTCACAGTCTCGTGTTGAAGGAGCATTATTTTCTATACTGACGTCTGATGTAACTGACGTATAATTAAAAATTAAACTTCTACTGTTTTTTTTTATACAAATAAGAGATTATAGGTGGCTCTATGTTATCAAAATATGGAGGTGTAAAGTTTTGAATGGTAGAGATATAAAAAATACTAGACAAATTAATAAAATCAATACCTCGATTAATGTATTTTATTTTAATAAATACTTTTTATGATCTTCAGGTTTGTCAATTTGAGGGAACAGTCTATGGTGACAAAAGGCTGTAATAATTCGTGTACACTCATATTTTGGACTGAAAAACGATACTGTATCACACTCGTTATAAATATTATGTAATTTACTAATTGGTATTTGACCCAGTTTACATAATAATTGATGTCTACCCTTATTTTTAAATATAGATAAAAAATCATCAAGTGTAAAATTAGAACGATGTTTATTTCGTCGATTGCGGTTAATGCGTTTACCATGAGACTTATGATTGCGTTGTCTTTTATCAACAATAGTCATGATATCAATATAGGAAGTTTTAGATATGTTCCCTTGGCCCAGAATATTGTCATTTAGACCTAGGGTACACGCCGTCTGTAGTCGTTTAATCCAAGACAGTTCGCAAAGTTTACGGAAATCTTCAAACTGGTTATGTGATTGTCCTAGTTGTTTCGGACCGTTTGAAGTGGTTGGAATTTTATGAATTTGATATTGTGTGTTGTGTTTTTTAAATGTTGGTAAATTAAACTTTTGAATTTCTTAGGTCTGCGGAAGCAGTATAGATGTTCTTGTGTTTGTTTGAAAAAGTCACTTCCAGTTGCCCTACATATTAAATACATGTCCTACATTTCTCAACTGGTGTGTATTACAGTTTGTTCTATGTTTTTGTGCTGTTACACCGCTGTCGGTTGGCGGAAGGTTCTATGCCCACTAACACGTTTAACCCCGTCACATTTTGTATGTACCTGTCAGAAGTCAATAGCCTGTAATTCAGTGGTTGTTATTTGTTACTGTATATCATATTTGTATTTCGTATGTTGTTTGTACTTAAATCAGGTCGTCGGTTTTCTCGATTGTATTGTTTTACATTTTGTTATGACGTGGCCTTTAATAACTTGCTTTGGGGTGTTGGTTAGGCTCGTTGTTGAAAAACGTATGCCGACCTATAGCTCCTAACATCTACGTCAGTTGGTCTCATTGACAATCATACCACAACTCCTTATTTATATTCTGAAGGTATTACATATACAAAACAATTTCTCGCACTGGCTATAATTCAACAAAATCAAGGAAATTTAATAATCGCGAAATTAAATCACAGCGAAGTGGGCTAGAAGACAAAGTATCTGCGAAAATAAGTTGGTTTACAGTATTCAGTCGGATACAGGCACTCCTCCATCTGTCACATTTTGATATATATTTTGGATTTTGGCAATATTTAGTTTTTTGTACACAACCCTCGACAACAATCATAACATTAAGGTCAGGTTTGTGAATTTTTGTAAAATTTTAGGACTCCTTGTGTTTTTCCTAAGATACAGGGTAAAATATTTTGCCCTATATCAATCAGACTCAAGCTAGCGACCAATTCCAGCGACCAATCAAGCTAGCGACCAATTCTATCGACTACTAAAGTTAGCAATGAGAATCAACTTGTCAAAGAATCATAATGGGGTATGTGTGAAAACCACAAAACCTTATTATGAAAAAAAAGTTCTGTTAAGGTGGTACCCAACACCTTGACTAATATTAATTTGGCTCGTTTAATTTTCATAAAATTTTGACAAAATGTTTACTTTGACCCTTTGACAAAAATATAAAAATTTCAAAAAATTTGAACCAACCACTTTATCAGAAAAATTTCGTTGGTTATATAGCAGTTTGACAAACACTAATTTTGATCATTGAGAAGCTTAATATTTCCTTAACAAAACAACGTGATTAAAACGTTTAGCTGATTTTTACAGAGTTATCTCCCTGTAGTGTTAGGTACCACCTTAAAAAGAAATTCTAGCTACTATAGCTAGTACGGTCTGTATTGTTTTTTTTTTTTGTTTGTTTTTTTAATGTTAAAATGACCAGAGATGTCCAGCATTTGAAGTGAAAGTGGGACACATCAACACCAATGGCATCTGTAGCTGAATTCACTAACTAACTTCCTTGCTAAATGCTGGCATATTGATATCAGTCAGTAAATAAATATATAGTTTCTATAAAAAAAACGTGCCAGCAATTCGAAAATAGTCAAAACATCTTAATAAAGCCTGTGTAAGATGTATGCTGTTTGATGAAATTCTGTATATGTCTATTATTAATACAGTCTTTGTTAGCGAACTATTTTTATAAATATCCAAACACATACTATATATCATCATACATGTATTAATATAAATGAAAGTGCGCCCCCTCCCCGGATTTTACACCATCGGGAAAGGGACAAGTTGGAAAAATAACCATATTTTGATGTCTTCTTTACGTTTTCTGTGTTTTCCAAACTCTGAACCTATCATATTGTAAACTTGCATCAATTATTGCAAATAAAAGATTAAAGACGTCTATCTCCTAAGCATAGGATGGCTATATAACAGCACATGGTGGATCAGAAATGAGAATAAAAAGTAAACAAATTGAATTAAAAAAAAAAAAAAAAAAACAAGAATATTTGTTCATGATGATTTGCTCGCACAATCATTTTCCATATTCAGGGAACCGTCACATTTGTGTCAAAATGCTAATTTTGGCATTCAATTTAGAAAGATCACATTATAATGAACATGTGTACTCAAGTTTCAAGTTGATCTATAAACTTCATCTTCAACTACATTCATTAATAACGTTAATCTTATGCAGTATGAATGGACGCACGGACGGATAAAGGAACGAACGAACGGATGAAAGGACAAACGAACGGACGAACGAACGAACGAACACACAGACCAGAGAATATCATGAGCTTTACAATCGTAGGCCAAGCATAAAAATATATATTTAATGTAATATGCTTTCAAATAACGAAATAAGAAAAATACCATCTGCGATAGAATTACTATATACCGGCTTTCCATACATTCGGCATCCTCAAATATCCTGTATTTTTTACAAAAGGAACTTTAAATGTCTATTTCTTATACTAAAAATGAAAACATATGGAAGAAAAAGCTGTAAGAGTGTATTTTATGCCAAAAATAAGTACTTTCAAATGAAATTATACGTGCACTATTTTGTACGGCATGCACCCTTACTTGAAAGAAATGTATCGACAGGAAAAAAAGACTTCTGATTTAAAAAAAAAAATGTACACTTTGAACAGCAACTTTGAACCCCTACAATTCCCGAAAGGGCCTAACTCCCATAAAAACATTGGGATCTTCCCTAAGCTATTACCTTTCATTTGA
Organism: Mytilus coruscus; assembly: GCA_017311375.1. Classification (NCBI taxonomy): domain Eukaryota; kingdom Metazoa; phylum Mollusca; class Bivalvia; order Mytilida; family Mytilidae; genus Mytilus; species Mytilus coruscus. The sequence continues at coordinate 47,726,282 of CM029598.1, forward strand.
GCCATGTCCGGTAAAGACCTTTGCCGTACGAAGCTGGCGAGGCTTACCGAAAGCTACAGACGTCCTTGGTGTTGATGTGTCCCACTTTCACTTCAATGCTGGACATCTCTGGCCATTTAAACGTTAAAAAACAATATATACCGTACTGGTAGCTAGAATTTCTTTTTAACAGAACGTTTTTTCATAATGGGGTTTTGTGGTTTTCACACATACCGCATTATGATTCTTTGACAAGTTGATTCTCATTGCTAACTTTAGTGGTCGATAGAATTGGTTGCTAGTTTGATTGGTCGCTGGAATTGGTCGCTAGCTTGAGTCTGGTTTTCTTATAGCCATAGGACAGTGTTTATAAAATGTACATGTACAAATATCTAGAATGGGAATATGTCAAAGAGACAATAACCCGACCAAAAAGTAGAAAACAGCTCAAGCCACCAAAGGGTCTTCAACGTAGCCAGAAAATCCATAAACCAGAGGCGAGATTCAGCTGGTACTTTAAGAATAATGTATACTAGTTCAGTAAAATAGACGCGACACTAAACTCCGAAACATACAAATGAACCAAAATTAAAAAAAAAAAAAAAAAAAAAAACCAAAAACATCTTTTGTGAGATCTCAATCGTCCCCCTTTTCCTCTAGCCAATGTTGAATAAACAAACATACAGTAATTTGCACAGTTAAACTCAGTTAAAAAGAAGTCCGCTGTTAGAATATGTAACAGAAGAATCAAAGAAAAATGACAATAATCATCATAAATTAAAAACTAAGGGGTACTAGCAGTTACTGACATGAAAGCTTCAGACCTAAATTTAACTGACCAAAAGATTGTGTCTTCATCATACGAAAATCAACCACACTCCTTCCCGTTACACAGACAAAATGCCAAGCATGGGCACATGCGTGACACATGCGTTTCACATGCGTAACACACGCATATGTTTGAGACGTTTTTGCCACGCATGCGTGTAAAACGCATGTGATACACATGATTCACGCATGTGATCATGCGTTTCACTTGCGCGTAGGTGACGCATTTGTGAAAAACGCATGTGAAACAGTCACATGATTCACGCATGTAATCATGCGTTTCACATTGTGAAACTATGTGATAATTGGTAGGAAATAAATTATTGCTATGAAGTTGAATCATGGAATATGTTTTCCTTATTTTCTTAATAATAATTGAACTCAATAGAATAAAAATCGTATTGATTAATCAATTAGTATTTTTAAACCAAATGTAAAAAAAAAACTCCACTTAACCACAGTTCATCGTATATACAGGAATAGAATGTATATTTTAAAAACAACATTTTGTCTGTAATTGTATCTAATCCACCATAAAGGGAGATAAATCACGAAGAACAAATACAAATTAAATCATTATAAAATATGTACACCTTTATGTTTATCTTGAGACACATTTTGACAGTTCGAAAAGATGCTCTTACAAAAATATCAGTAAGTGTAAAATTGTGTGAATTTGTAATGTGCTACAAAACTTTCAAATCAGACTAAAAATGTCTCTTGTAAATTCTTGTTTTGATCTACATGAATTAGACATAAGATTTTTCACATGATATTTTTTATTTGAAATTCATGTGAAAATAGTAAATTTTGGAATAAGCTATTATGTTCAAAGTCCTTGCAATGCCTGGGGATATGATACACGTACATCACAAGAAATTACATTTTACAAATTCTTGTATTACTTTTTTTTTATCTTAATAAGAAAGTTCACACTCATGGGACACTTTCAAATACTAGTACATGCATTTCATATGCGTACATCGCATGTGTAACATGTTTTTTTTTTCAAACACATCCATGTTATATGCGTTTTTTCAGACACGTGCGATTCGCATGCGTGTGCGTTTCACAAAGATATTCATGTGAACAATTTCACACTTATTATAATGAAAGCGTATACACACATGGGTCACATGCAAATAACGCATGTGGCATTTGTGTTTGCAAATACATGCGCTCCAGCAAAGAGCAGTGTTCATTGTTAGTAGTAACTTTATTTACAGTTAGTTCAACTGGATAAATCTCTTTAGTATACGTACTCACGGGTGTCATTCGGTATATCGAGAAAAATGATCGTGAAAGAATACCTAACGGTGATCACGTATTACGATTGCATCGTGAAAGCTCCGGTATAGGATCGTGAAGGAAATCTTATCGAGAAGACATATGCAAGGTCGATTACTAATATAATTTAATATTATACGGACAAATTTACCAAAAAGTAAAACTGTCTGTCAAAAGGTTCAACATTATGATCAGTATGTGAGAAAATCAAGGTTTAAAAGAACACCGTTTTTTACAAAACTAGAAAAGGCAGATTGCTCCTCGACATTTCAATGACATTAAATATGTAAACAAACACGATGTTTATTACAATTCGAATGACTAAACAACTTTTCATGTAAAATATCATTACAGTTTAATGGTTCAAATAGTTCTTAAAATTACTTTGTGTTAGCTTAATCAGAAATTTTGCAAAAAATGAAATATTTACAAAAAAAAATGATTTTTGAAGCGTTAAAGATCGCGTACCGCTTTTTGAAGATCGTGAAAAGGATCTTGAAAAAGATCTGATGCTACGAAAACGTTCAAATCATTATTTAATTATAGGAAAATTTATATTTTTGATTGGTATGGCAAATACTGTATTTGCATGACTCATTCCGGTTCTCTTTTGTTGGTAAATAGGGCTATAATCGTTCAATGCCATTGGATCTGATTATCTTATAATATCACACCGACTAGGTGCCTTATATCAATATCAGTCTATTTGTCTGTTCTTCATAACTTTTGATTTCTTATACTAATTTAAGATTGAGGATAGAACTTAATCGGCTAAATTACAGTTCAAGCTGGGCATCATGCAAAATCGAGGTACGTTGATTGGTAATTTTCCCACTACGTTGGGTACACTGACGTATAGCTATTGTGAACAGACTGATCAAACAATCAAGTAAAAGGTAACGTCATCTCGGTACCTTTTTGTCAATGCATCCACGAAATAAACAATAAATTAGCCAATATTGTCATACTTTGTACGCAAGAAGGACACTCCATATAACTGAAAGTAACCACCCTTACACAAAAAAAAAAAAAAAAAAAAAAAAAATGCGTACACATGCATATATTTCCAGGGCGGATGCATTAAGCATTATAGATACATATACTTTTACTTTTCGAAAATTTACGCTCCTAGTGGTCCGTTTATCTTGTAAATCTACTTATCTTAACACGTTTTTAGTTATTTTAATAACTTTTAAGGAAAAGTGTTGAAATACAAAAAATGAAGAAAAAAAAATGAAAGCATAAATGTTTGTTCTTATTAAAATAATTACACTTAGTCTAGTTGCAAGAATATGAATTGGTAACAGAAATATTGTTTTTTGAATTCGGTTTCACAAAAAAACTTACGACTAAGATTGATCAACATAACATAAAAAAACACAAACATTCATATATTTATATACAGCTAAAAGCATCAACCTTTCCCCATCATGCTTGTGTCAAATGAAAACAACCACCCTCTAAGAGGATGGATGGTAGTAAATTCCTTATAACAACAATGGCGCTTTCTAAAAGTCAACAGGTACAACAGGTGGTTTAATAAACAGCTGCGCCATGAGCGCATGATACGCCCGTCGTCTTGTGTGTGAATTTTATGCAATAAGCATAAATAGTTTCTGACATACGGCCTGACATGCGAAAAACCCCCTTTTTTTTACAAAAAACTCAATATCTCTAAAATAAAATTTTGAATCAAAACCAAAAGTATACAGATCTTTAAATTAATATAACTAAGAAGTGTGTAAATTTTGAGCAATAATCATAAATCGTTTTTGAGATACGGCGCGACATGTGAAAATCACCTTTAAAAAAAAAATCAATATCTCAAAAATAAAATTTTGAATCAAAACCAAAAGTATACAGATTTTTAGATTAATATAACTAAGAAGTGTGTAAAATTTTAAGCAATAATCATAAATCGTTTTTGAGATACGGCGCGATGTGAAAACCCTCCCTCTTTTTACAAAATACTCAATAACTCAAAATAAAATTTTGAATCATCACCAAAAGTATACAGATCTTTAAATTAATATAACTAAGAAGTGTGTAAATTTTAAGCAATAATCATAAACTGTTTTTGAGATACGGCGCGACATGTGAAAAACCCTTCCCTTTTTAACAAAATACTCAATATCTCTAAAATAAAATTTTGAATCATCACCAAAAGTATACAAATCTTAAGATTAATATAACTAAGAAGTGTGTAAAGTTTTAAGCAATAATCATAAATTCTTTTTGAGATACGGCGAGACATGTGAAAAAAAAAAAAAAAAAAAAACACACGCCTGTTTTAGTTTCTAAGTCCCGTAACTCAAAAGTTTTAATCTTATTTTCACCAAAAGTATACAGATCGTTTGACCATCATAAGAAACAACTATGTTAAGTTTCATGAAATTTGGATAAGTCGTTCTCAAGTTACGGTGCGACATGTTTATGCCGGACAGACAGACGGACAGACTGACAGACGGACAGACGACAGTTGTATACCATAATACGTCCCGTTAAAATTTTGACGGGCGTATAAAATAAAATTTATGTCTTCACAAATTGAAACAAGCTTATATAAACTATGATGGTACATTTCCTCGGACTATTCGTTCAACAGAAAGGAAACAAGAGGAATATAGTTTAAAATTTGAAATCCACTAATTAGAAAGCTACTTGAAGTATTTCGGTCAAATTTTAAATGTACCATTCAAAAAATTTCGTTTTCTATCGTTTACCCAGAAACGTATATCATATTTTTATAATATGTATGCTGGATCACGTTCGCAATTATATTAATTATAACATTTATTGGATTGTATTTTCAGACATTCATATTTTCCGGAAATGAATCTGGACTTATCCGTATGTGTACTGCCGTTTACTTTCTCTTCCTCACCTTTCAATTGCAAATGGATGTCACGACAAATTTGATCCTGTGGATATTGTGACAAATCACCGTCAAGTACGTTCCAAATCGATCATAAACTGTTAAATATATATTCTTTTAATTCCGTTAACATGAACTACACGTTCATTCAACAAATATGAACTGTAATTGTTTATTTCTTTGAATTGAACTGCTAATTCTACTTACTTTTTAACTCAATTATCAATATTGCATTTAACGTTCATATATTTCAATCGTACATATTGTAAAATATTGTATTTTATTTCTTTCAGTTTACCAAACAATTCACACTCTGTAATACTACTGTATCCCTTCTGGTGGAATTATAATCTACAATCTTCACACACAAGTTGTTATTTTTATAATTTGCCGAGATTGCGATTAGCCCTTATTTAAACTAGCTGAGTCAGGCTCAGCATAGTAAATTGACGAAAACCTGTCTACACATATCCAGACAAGGAACTACAACGTAGCATCGTTCCAGGGTGGATCCAGCCATTTTAAAAGGGGGTCCCAACCCAGGATAAAGGGGTTCCAACTATATGTCCCAATTCAAATGCATTGATCGTCAAGATAAAGGGGTTCCAACCCCGGAACCCCTCTGGATCCGCCACTGCGTTTGTACCTGTTACATTGACAGTACGCTACACAACTTGTGTGTACCAGGCAGCAAACCGCCAACGTTTGCAACAGTTTATGTTTAATCTTACTATCCGTTAGTTAGAACTCCAAGCAAGAGCGAAACTGCCTATAGATGCTGAACAGCCCGTCGATACTCCGTCTGACGTTGCACATTTAGAGGAATTTCCCGAGACAAGGCGAGTACGTGAACTCACGGATAAAGGTAAAGGAGCATTCACAGAAAACGTGAGAAGTTATATAAAGAACTAGAGGCCCTCTGGTCAAGTATTTAATTCCAGTTATTGGAAGTGGCCACGCCTTCTAGCGAGCTCCAGCATCTGCTAACAGCACAGGACAAAATTGAACAGGCTTGTACAAATTATCGTAGGCTCATAGACGAGTACCTGACATTTTGAAGAATACCAGAACGTTGGACAGTCTTAAAGACATTGATACATGTAATCTTTCAACAGATATTCGTCTGTCCAAAGTGGAACTTGCCATGGAAACATTACACGAACATCGCCTCGCCCTGAAAAAGGCTAAATCTACGAAAACGAAGACATCTAAAAGTAAGAAAACCTCACAAGCTCCAACGTCTCTGATATGTCAAGTTTATGCCAAAGCAGAGGCTGCTAAGTCTAAAATAGCCTTTGCCGAAAAACATGCCATGATCCTTAAACAGGAGGCCTTATTAGAGGAACAAGCTCTGTTCAGACAAACGGAGGTCAAAGCCGAAATGGAGCAACAAGCCATCCGATCAGAACATGAAGCCGCTCGAAAAAAGCTCAATCAGAACAGGAAGCCGCTCAAAGAAAAGCTCAAACGGAACAGGAGGTAATACGCAGGAAAGCTAAATTGGAACAAGAGGCTGCGCGTGTAAGCCGGGAAAAAGCTGAACTAAAGGCCAATTTGAACCTTCTCGAAGCACAGAGAGAAGCTGCAGCCGCTGAAGCCGAGGCTCGTATCCTAGAGCGCGACGACAGCCAAGCGCTAGACGATTTACCTGACGAGACAGAATACCCGCAACTACGTGTGCAAGATTTCGTAAATAAATACCCTGTACCAACTGCCTTTCATGTGTCACAGAATAGAAGTTTCACCATTATATTTATTCCAAAGATAATTTATTATGTAACAAAATTCCAATTGGAATTAATGTTATGTGGTATATATTCCATAAGCATAATGAAAGGACCGATGCCTCGGAATTTTTATCACATAAAATAAATTCCAATAGGAAGTTTTGTTACATAATAAAGTATCTTTGGAATAAATATTATGGTGGAAGTATTATCGTATGACTGGTATAACATTTTGACTTTTATCATTTTGACAATTTAACATGTCATTCATTAAAATGAAAGTAATCAGAAATTACGGGTAAATTGCTTTAATAACATATATACAAATCAGTACTAAATTGATGCACATTTTACAAGCAAACAAATTGGAGTTATTTGGATTTTTTAAGTACAAGGAAATATTCATAAATGCTATTTCTCCTCTCAATTATAAAAAAGTATTATGTAATATCTATTCCGACCCGAAAATATTCTTTATTTTTGCATGTTAAACCATTTTCAAAGTGTTATTATGGCATGGTAAAAGTATTATGTAATATCTATTCCGAATGAAAATAATAAGGAAATAAATATTATGTAATATCTATTCCGAATGGAAAAGTATGTTGTAATATCTATTCCGATTGGAAAAATATTATATAAAATCTATTCCGATCCAAAAATATTATTATGTTCTATTTATAACGAATGCCGGAATGGTAACTTGGTATGTACAATTATTATTCTGATATAACTAGTAGAAACGATACTAGTAAAAGAACAGGTATTGTGAATATGGGAAATAATTGTTCCCAAGGGTGCTGACATTAAATAATCATTTCAAATTATCCACAATTACTGGCATGCATATTTTTCATATAAATGATATTTGTCTCATTAGAATTTACATTTATATTTCACAGCTGAACTTGTTAACATATTTACTTACCTTCAACATGTGATCCATCATTAAGGAACATCAATATTTTTTCATATTCATCAGCCTCTATGTTTGTTTGTACATACATGTATTGTGTACAGGTGAATATATCTAACTCATTAATACTTTTCAAATTACATAATAAATACATAATCTTGATCTTAAACACTGTTTTGATTTAGATAATTATCAATCAGGTGTAAACAAATCATCATCTTAATAGCAACATGTGTTATACTAATCAACATATAAGATAAGTTCCTAATATCAGTGGAACAAATATAATACAGATGGAAAAAGTATTCCATGACAGAAACTCCACAGAACATATATATTATTATAATTTTGTTTCCCTCAGGAATAAATATTATTAGGAACAAATATACGTTGACACATGAAGTGACAGGCCCTCAAAGGAAAAACAAACTCCTGTTAAGGCTGAGCTAAGTCATGAAGTACCAGACTGTGTGCCGTCCGTGGCATTGAACTTGCAGATACTAAGTCACCAGAAGTTACTTTAATCCCAGATCTGGGAATAGTAACTGGCATACAAAAACAAGGCGTTTCAGAGGAGATCCTTGCTGTACATCAAAAACGGGGCGTTTCAGAGAGATCCTCTTGCACACCAGCAACAAATCAATCCTACATCGGAGATAACAAGATTTCTCCTACGGAAGGACCTGGTGTTCTCTCGATTAACAAGCTTTAACAACCGGGCAGAATCCTTCCATACATGGAAAGCTAGCTTTAAAACGTCTTAGACGAATTACAAGTTTCTGACTCTGAACAGATAGACCTTTTGATCAAGTGGCTCGGGCCAGAGTCTGTTAAACATGCCATTAGCATAAGAGCGTCAAACGCCAATAACCCTACAAAAGGCATACAAAGATTATGGAAGAGGCTCGACGAGCGGTATGGTGCTCCAGAAATGTTGGAGGCCTCTCTCACGAGTAAACTAGTCAACTTTCCAACCTTAACGAACAAGGACAACGCACGTCTCTATGTACTGCCTGATATTCTATCAGAGAATATCACAAGGAAAATCCCAAACTGGGATGTCTGCTGGCTTATTTTGACTCACCATCTGGAATAAACCCTATCATTGAAAAACTACCCTATGGAATTCAGGAAAAGTGGATTACAAGGGCATCTAAATATAAATTGAACCACGACGTTGCCGTTCCGCCTTTCACAGAGTTATCTGCATTCATTAGTGAAATTAGCAAAACTAAAACGATCCTGGGTTCATCTTTGGGTCAAAAGTCACACCAAATACAAAAGGTGCTGCGCTAAGGTTCACGTCTCACCACGAGACTAAAGTTGGTGCTCATAAAACAGCGGTTGAGCAGCAATCTGGAGACGCCAACAAACAGGGTCTTTGTATTCTGCACAATACAAAGCATTCCTTAAATGAATGTCGAGCGTTCCGAGCCAAGTCAATAGAGGAATGCAAAGGTCTCTTGAAACAAAACAATGTCTGTTATTAGTGTTGCGATTCTACCACACACAGAAGCCGGGAATGCAATGTACGCATAAGTTGTAAAGAATGTGGAAGTAAACAACACACTACCGCACTTCACATCACTAGACTACAGCAACCTGCAAGTTCTCAGTCTAGCTTGCCCAGACAAGCTTACGGCAGGGAGCCAACAGAATCGGCTGAAACTAAGTCAACCTCAGTTAACTCTACCTGTACCGAGATCTGCAAGGATACATATAACGGGAAATCTTGTGCTTAAATACTACCTGTGAATGTTTATCACAAGGATAACCAGGACAAGGTTATCCGGATGTACACCATCATTGATGACCAAAGCAACCAGTCACTAGCATCGCCCGAATTCTTTAATCTTCTCGACGTAAAAGATAAACCGGAGAACTATACCTTATCAACATGCTCCGGCAGAGTAGTTACTTCCGGAAAAGAGGAAGAGGTCTCGTCATGGAATCAATAAATGGTAATGACAAATTTGACCTGCCTGTACTGATAGAATGTGATCATATTCCCAAAATAGGGACGAAATACCTACTCCGGAAGTCACAATGCATCTTCCTTATTTAAAAGAACTCAGAGGAAGCATTCAACCAATTGAAGAACATTGCCAAATTCTTCTCTTAATTGGCAGAGACCTTATAGAGACACACCATGTTCTTGACTAGCGCATAGGACCACCCAGAACTCCATATGCACAACAATTGAAACTAGGTTGGGTAGTGATAGGAGAGACTTACATTAACAAGCAGCACGTGCATTTTGAATTAAACGTCAAAATTACCAACATTTTACCTACAGGACAACCGTCAACGTTTCAACCATGCACAAGCAAGTTTGACATTCGGGAAAATTACACAGACCCAGTAAAGAAAGATTTACAATCGCCACTAATTGAAAAAACAAGGGACGATGATAAGCCTGGAATGTCATATGAAGACAAAATGTTCATGAAGCAGATGGACAACGAATTTGTGAGGGACTTGGAAGGAAGTTGGGTAGCACCGTTACCGTTCCGAGTGCCAAGACAGCCATTGCCAAGCAACAGACCACAAGCTCTTCATCGTGATAATATGTTGGACGACAGTCTGAATAGAAACCCAGTAAGACGGGAACACTTTCTCACATTCATGAGTAAGATTCTAGACAATAATCATGCAGTTGGACGACTATGAGGAGTGCTGGTATTTGCCATTGTTTGGTGTTTATCACCCGAAGAAACCCGATCAGATTAGGGGTGTCTTTGATTCTTCCGCCAAATGTAACGGAGTATCACTTAACAGCGTCCTGTTAACAGTTCCAGACTTAACCAATGATCTCTTGGGAGTACTGTTGCGTTTCAGGAATGGTTGCAGTTACTGCTGACGTTCAACACATGTTTCACTGTTTTGTAGTCAGAAAAGACCACCGAAATTATCTGAGATTTTTATGTCATAAAGACAACGACCTACAAGAGAACCTTGTCGAATACCGCATGAGAGTTCATGTTTTCGGAAATAATCCCTCACCTGCCGTTGCTACGCTTGGTCTCAGAAAAGCAGCTCAGGCATCAGAACAAGAGTTCGGCAGTCACGTGACTAGATTTGTTACAAGAGACTTCTATGTCGACGACGGTCTTACGTTATGTCCTACAAAAGAGGAAACTGTTAAGCTCATGAAGGACGCATAGCAAGCATTAGCAAAATATGGAAACTTACGGCTTCACAAGTTCGCCTCTAATTGTGCGGAAGTTATGTCTGCATTTCATGCCAGTGACTTGGCTTCAAATCTCAAGGATCTAGACTTAGATGACGACAGCAAACCCCTGCAACGTAGTCTTGGACTCAGCTAGGACGTAAACACTAACAACTTCTTATTTCAATTGTCATCAGAAAACAAACCGATCACTCGGAGAGGAATTTTATCAACAATTAAAAGCATCTACGATCCTCTTGGATTTTTAGCGCCTGTTATTATACAAGGAAAACTCCTACTAAGGAAAATAGTATCAGAAAATGTCGACTGGGACCAACCTCTCTCTGATGAGACAGCAGCTGAATGGAAATCTTGGAGAGTTACTCTAGTAGCTATTGAAACATTGCGCAGTCCACGTACCTACGTGCCGTATCTCAGCAAATTAAAACCACCACAAAGGAGTTACATGTCTTCTCTGATGCGTCAAAAAAAGCCATAGCAGCTGTTGCATATCTACGCACGACCGACAGTAGTGGTGAATCAAACATTGGGTTCATTCTTAGGAAAGCCAAAGTTGCACAACAAGTGGTCACACTATTCCACGACTTGAAGTATCTGCTGCCGTATTAGCAGTTGAGATCACACAAACCATCGTGGATAACTTAAATTTATACATAGACACCGTGAAATTCTGCACAGACAGTAAAGTGGTCTTAGGTTACATCGGCAGCGAGACAAGACGGTTCTTTATCTACGTCGCCAATAGAGTAGAGAAAATAAGAAAATTTAGCTCTCCAAGTCAATGGATTTATGTACCAACTAACCGTAATCCCACAGATTCGGGAACAAGGTCCGTACCAACCCACGAAATTCATAGTAGTGAGTGGTTATTGGGACCGAGACAACTTCTTTTCTCAGAACAGAAGGAGAATTCCGAGGACATATATCAATTAATAGATCCAGAGGAAGATAGAGAAATCCGTGCAACTGTTAATGTTGCAAAAACATTTGCCACACCTGAGCGTAAAGGTATCGGAACTGATAGATTCAACCGATTCTCCAACTGGACATCACTTGTGCGAGCGATAGCCCTTTTGGAACGTTTCTCCCGTTTACACGGGTCAAAACAGGCAGAATCAGTGACCTCTCTAGAAAGCTTTTCGAATGCCGAAAACTTCATTTTAATGTCTGCACAACACGAAGTTTACGGAGAAGAAATAGATAGCATTCGACGTAAGGAAAAAATTCATAAACGAAGCCCGATAGCCAACCTCAATCCGTTTTTGGACGACCAAGGACTACTAAGAATAGGAGGCCGTATAGTCAAATCTGACTTGAACATTCGAGAAAAGCAACCATTGATCGTTCCTGGACGCCATCATGTAGCGACATTATTAGTCCAACACTACCATGGTGAGATAAAACATCAAGGTCGCCACTTCACAGATGGAGCGATTCGATCCTCAGGATTCTTGATCGTCTTACAGTTACTTTAACTTTACGCTTGTTAATAATATGTTTTTTTAACAAGTGTAGGAATGTACCATCAGACTCAAAAATGTCAACAGAACAAGTTAACTATATATTCTGTAAAGTGGGTTGACTTGATTGAAGAGAGGAGTTTTGACTTCCATTAGAAAAGAGGGTACATTGGATAGGAATATGAATATAGGACACCTTTGTGATCATCAAAGACTTGTTGCAATGTTGCTTTCACTTCAAGAACATGAGATCGGATTTAACGTCCACATTCCGACTGCACGTGGCTGTGCTTTTATCCATCCCGCACAGCTAAGCGTACACCCTCGTAAGAATGGGTTAGCTGCTGGATGACCATATCTAAACCCTGGTCAACTATTAGGATGCATCAAAATTTGAATCATACAGCTATTGACAAATAAGCCGTAATGTTTGAACCATTTTCTCTCTACTATACTTATAATCGCATAGTTACCTTTTCAAGGGAAAATGTACAAATAAAGTATCGGTCAACCAAATCAAGAGGGCTCGTAAACCCGCCATGACATTTCCAGGCGTATGGAGTAATAACTTCATTGTGAGAAAAACGTCGTTAAATATTAACATTACGTCAAATTATGTATAGGGACATACGAGGTTTTTTTTCTATACTGAATTTGGAGTCTGGATGCTCTTAACATATTTAAGAATCTAATATGAAAAAATTTTCCCCAGTTTTTGCTAAAACATTAGAAATAATTATATTATTTGGCAACATTAAGTTTGGTACTTTTGCATATTTTACTTCATTACTCTCTTTCTGATTTGCACGCCGCGGGAACATAATATAAAACTTCATCCGTCCGCCCAAACAAAATACTCAAGAGACCGTCTGCATAAAAGTTTGCATACTTGTAGGATTGTTTGTCATAGGTTTTGATCATACTCATGAGATGATACTATACCGTAATTTTATTTTTACAATCAGGCAGGAGTAAGGGGACTTAATCCAATTTTAATTAGCATAATTCAATCAAACCTTGCGGAAGCAACCATTCATTTATTCTGGGAAGGATTGTTTGTCACTATAAACAATCGACCACACTACTATTATTTCAATTTGAAATTTTGAGGGATGAATAAACTGTAACACAATGCAAACTTGTTAAATCAACATTATTGATACCTTTTTATCAAAAGTTGTCATACTAACTGTTATCTGTCTTCACGTGCAGTTAACCTTTCTTTATCCAGAATGTGATTTGAAACCTCTTGTTGAGGTTCTGAGGCTTTGATCATATTTCCACAATCAAACACCTTGTGAAACAACTTCTCGGAGACCGTTTGGCAATAACTTTTCATACTGAGTAGGAGGTCCTGTCATTATAGCATACTAAACCATCATTTTGATTCGACAATTTATTATTAAGTTATTTCACTTTTATCATTACATTACTATAGTAACAGTATTACAACTTTTAAACACAATTCCTCTGATACCGTCATGTGAAGTTGATCATTTTACCGTCGTATGTATATGAAAATTTCTGCAGGAGTTATTAGACTCTCGCTATTCTCAGCTTACTAAAGCATACCTTGTGACCGCATTCCATGTAACACAGCGACAGCCTTGAAATTCCATCAATTTAGAAACGTGTATAGCGTTTATTATAATTTTGCTACATAACTTATTTCAGGTTTGAACACATGGTGTATTTGGTATAATAATCATTTCTAGAAGCCATTACATACAATGTACTATACAAGCAAGTGATTAAAGACACGCCACGTCCTCTGCCTTTCTGAAGAAGAACTGCATATTGAAAATGTATCTATAGAAAAGAGATGAGAACGGTATATTCTACTTTGTTCACACGGCCTAGTTTGAACATAACTCACTTTGTTAAATTATTTATAGTGACTCAGACAGAGCTCCCAAACATACTCCGGGAATTACTTACGGTAAAAGAGCCAACCGCGTCTCTGGATGGCGATATTCGGAGTAACAGGTACATGTCCAAACAACTGAGAGCCTTTGAATGGAAAGTCATAGCAACTGTCCGTACGAACAGTATGCTGATTTTGATGTTTCTCTTATGTCCAAGATAATAAGAAATTTAAATTTAGTTCCACCACCAACACGAGGTTGGGACAACCAAAATCCACCAACTCCGACAGAAATTACAATTGGAGATGATGTAGAACGAATTAGACATAGCCGGAATGATATTGTGCATAGTGGGAATACAAATATCTCAGACTTAGAACTAGAGAATAGGTTTTCACTTTTCATAGACATTGCAAGTAGACTTGAAGTATACCTAAATAAACGGAACAGAGAATATGTGTCAAGCATAGAAAACGTTAAAACTTGCTGCATAGATCCGGATACAGAACAAATATATCTTCGGCAGTTGGAAGATCTAGCTGAACACGAGAGAAGAATGGCATCAAGTATATCCACGGTCAGTCAAAATATTGATGAGTTGCGTCGACAAAGTAAGCCTTACTAGGAACAAACATGATGCGACTGCTTTGTTGTTTTGTTTTTATGCTTTTCAATGAATTTTCGTGGGAATTTTGTTTTTTTTATTAATTCATTGATCTTTAACATAGCAGTACATTTTTGATGAATATTCATGACGATAACACATATTGCAATGAAGCAGTATTGAGACCGAACCCTCGAATCCGTGAAACTAGTGCGATTGAAAAAAAGCACTTTCTAAATGTCCATGCAAAAACAGCACCACCGAGGGAGGAAGTTATTTGAGACTGTACAACATGTACAATACAAAATTTGAATATAAAGTTGATATTTCATCAACGCCAGATTTCTTTATAGCACAAAAGCAGATTTATATTAATAAAGATTATCTCTGAAAAACTCATAAACATTCTTTTTTGTGGTAGGGGGGTGTAAAATATGGTAGTTGAATTGTAATCACTATGTTTAAAGACTTTTTGTATATTGTTCAATCTTTGTCATTTACTTTTTCAAACAAATAATAACTCGAAATAGGATAACACGTGTATGGGCTATTTGCAAAGACCATTATGATACTGAGTAGATACATATTTATAGATCTAAAACCAGACAAAATTTGCATCAAAAAATAGTTTGATAGTATAATTCAATGTAAATAATTGAAGTATGCAATTGATTACTTTTCTTTAGACGTATTGTGACAATTATCCATTGATCTTGTCCCTGAATATTGCTGACATTGAGCATGTATGTATTTTAAGTTTGGATTTATTTTTATATATAATAATACATTCTGATATCAATAAAAGTGTTAACTCATGATTACATTATACATTTGAAAAAAAAAATATCAATGAACACGTATCTCCTGAAGATGTATTGGCTTTAGCTCTACACCTAAAATAAATTATCAAATCTGAATGCCGTAAAATTTTGTATTGAATTTTTGGTAATATTTTCAGTTTCTGGGTTTTGATTTCGGCACTTTCCCCGAAGACACAAAATGATTCTTTCTGGTAGAATTCAATGAGATAACATTTGCCTTTTATTAATTCCAGGTGGAATGGAGATTTCTAGTCTGTATGCAAAAGTTGTCGCTTTACAGAATGAACAAGAAGAAATCATCCCTAAGAAAATTAAAGGTGTGTGGACTGTGAGATTTGATAAATATAGAATTTTCGCCTCATCAAATGACCTTATTTAGTGTTATATACGATTTCATTACATCCTGTTCGTATAATACAATAAAAAGGTATAAACAAAAATACCGAACTCCTAGGTAGATTCAAATAAAGGGAGGAAGTCCATAAAACCTGACAAAAAAAAAAAAAAAACGCCAGACTATTTGAACCAACGGAAACCTGGTACAGTCATCTTTTCAGTATTGTTTAAGACTTCTTCAATATATATATAATTCGTCTAAATAAAATATATATATATATATATATATATATACAACTCGTCTAAACACCAGCCTAACAATGTTAGATCTGTAAATTTGCTTTCGCAAATTTTTGTTCTTCCTCGCCGGTATTCGAACTCATGCTACTGAGATATCGTGACACCAAATCGCCTGCACTGTATCCGACACGCTAGACCACTCGACCACCTAGGCTTCACAATAATAAAGCTTTCGGTGGCCGGGTGTTACCTTTCCTCGTCAGTTTTAATCTAGCATCGTAATACAGTACATGATATATAAGGCATGAAGATGGAACTGTAACAATTCCATCTTCATGCCTTATATATCATGTACTGTATTACGATGCTAGATTAAACTGACGACGAAAAGGTAACACCCGGCCACCGAAAGCTTTATTATTGTGAAGCCTAGGTGGTCGAGTGGTCAGCGTGTCGGATACAGTGCAGGCGATTTGGTGTCACAATATCTCAGTAGCATGAGTTCGAATCCCGGCGAGGAAGAACAAAAATTGCGAAAGCAAATTTACAGATCTAACATTGTTAGGCTGGTGTTTAGACGAGTTGTATATACTGAAATGTACACAGCCATGTATCGCCATCACTGCTGGTGATCCGATGGAGAAATCTGTTGTAGAGTTGTCACTGGTTCAGACGTACTTATATATATATATATATATATATATATAGTGTCTAAAAATAGCAACAATCAACATTCAATCTATCTAGGCGTGGATCAGTTTGTAAATAAACTGATGCAGTTACTACATTAAATTATATAAGTGCCTAAGAATGTAACTTTAACACACTAATGAGTGTTATAAAATTAGTTGTTATATTTTATATTATTCACGCAATATTTCGCTAAACAAATTAGCTTCATCAGACGTGTGCATCTCTCAAGGTGAAATCGGATGCATGACAAAAAATATTTTGTAGCTTGAACTACACAAAATTTGAGTAAAAGTTTAACAAAATTTATTGATGTTCTATAAAAATAAAAATATATGTTTGTAAATTGTCTAGAATATATAAAATATTTTTGCTGCTTATTGTACATAGCAATTCTTAAATCAAAACAAATAGTTGTTTTAGTTAAATAGAATGAAGTTCAGGATTTATTCCTTTGGTTTTGGGTAAAACTGTTTTCATCTCTCTCATTAAGTCCATCAGGTTCAAGAGTACGTAGCTGATGCATCCAGAACCTTTCTCTGTTTTCTCCTTTGGGAGTCCCAATTTTGGTTTACCTCAATTATTTGAAAGGTGATATTTTCAAAAGTATGCCCTGTTCTTAAGAGGTGTCTCGTAATTGGACAGTTTCCTCCTTTTGTATAAAAGACCGGTGATTGTTAAGTCTGATGTTGAATTTCGTTTCTGTTTCACCAACATACTGCAGCTTGCAAGTTCCACAAGTAAGAATATAAATACTATTTTCCGTTTTGCAATTAGATGTAACATAGATGTTGTATCGCTGCTTTGTTACTGTGCTGCTGAAAGAGTGGTCAGTGTTGGCGACTTTACAGCACTTACAATTGGTTCTTCCGCATTTTTGTAACACCCAATTTTAGAAGTCTCTTGTTTCTTTACTTTAGATGTGACAAGTATGTCTTTGAGATTTTGGGTCTGCGATAGGCAATAACAAGGAGGTGATGGAAAAATTTCTTTTAAGGAAGAGTCATTTTCGATAAGACGCCAGTGCTTGCGGATAGTAGATGAAATATTTGTCAAATCGGGATGGAAGGTGACAACAAACGGAATTCTATCTGCGCGGGTCGTCTTATCTTTGTATTCCATGAGGATATCTCGATCTTTTTCTTGGGCTTTATCAAAAGCGTCTGTGATGTTTTTGCTTTTGTATCCTCTTGATTTTAGTTGTTTTTTTAGTTGTCCCAAACGATAGTTGAGTTTGGATTCCGAGGAGCAAATTCGCTTTAGTCTGATGGCTTGACTGTAAGGTATGCTCCTGGAGCAGTGTTTCGGGTGACAACTTTTTGGAGAAAGGAACTGGTGTTTATCAGTTTTCTTTGTGTGGAGATCAGTTGTAATGACCCCGTTTTTTACAAATGTGGTGGTGTCGAGAAAAGCAATTTTCTCGCTTGAAAATTCAGATGTAAATTTAATTGAATGATGGAACTGATTACAATGATCTAAGAAATCTTGTAAATGTTCTGCAGTATCGTTCCATTTCATGTCAATATCATCAATAAAACGGAGCCATGACAAGAGTTTGTATGGCACACTCAAAAGGATGCGTTCTTCAAGATCCCCATAAAAATGTTGGCGAAAGAAGGTGCCATTTTGTTCCCATACTAGTTCCGTCAATCTGCAAAAGTGCTTGTCGTTGAAAATAAAGTTGTTATTTTCAAGCACTAGCTTGAGCAATTGAACTAGACAGTCAGTTTGTGGATGTTTATCCTTTCGAGTGTTCCATACTTTTCACACGCGGCTATTCCTTTATCTTTTGGAATATTTGTGTATAAAGAACACACATCCATCGAAACCAAAATTGTGTCATTAGGCAAAGGACTTAAGGAATTCATTTTTCAAATAGTCAGTTGTATCTTGAATATGAGATGGCAGTTGTCTAACATGTGGTCTAAGGTGGTAATCAACAAATTCTGAAATTTATTCGTTGGGATGGCCATTAGCTGATACTATAGGTCTCCTGAATCCCTTCTTTATGGAGTTTTGGAAGTAAGTAAAATCGACCGGCTGTGCAAGTTTCGTCTGGGCGTAGATAATCGTACGTATTGTCATCAATTTGTTTATCTTTATTCATTTCTGAGAGGACATCATTATTTTTTTGTTGATTTCTTTGGTTGGATCACATGTTAATTCTTTATAAAATTTAGTTTTGGAGAGCTGACGATTCCTTCTTCGATGTAATCTGCCTTGTTCATCACAACAACGGCACTTCCTTTGTCCGCTTGTTTGATAACAATGTCATCACGGTCTTTAAGTTTATCATGGCTTGGCTTTCTGACTTTGAAATATTTCGCACTTGTTTACCACTGATTGAAGATCTGACTTCAGCTTTGACTGATGTAATAAATGATTCCAAATTATCGGACAAAGGAAGTGCCGTTGTTGTGATGAACAAGGCAGAATCCGTCGAAGAAGGAATCGTCAGCTCTCCAACACTAAATTTTATAAAGAATTAACATGTGATCCAACCAAAGAAATCAACAAAAATTAATGATGTCCTCTCAGAAATGAATAAAGATAAACAAATTGATGACGATACGTACGATTATCTACGCCCAGACGAAACTTGCACAGCCGGTCGATTTTACTTACTTCCAAAACTCCATAAAGAAGGGATTCAGGAGACCTATAGTATCAGCTAATGGCCATCCCACCGAAAAATTTCAGAATTTGTTGATTACCACCTTAGACCACATGTTAGACAACTGCCATCTCATATTCAAGATACAACTGACTATTTGAAAAAATGAATTCCTTAAGTCCTTTACCTAATGACACAATTTTGGTTTCGATGGATGTGTGTTCTTTATACACAAATGTTCCAAAAGATGAAGGAATAGCAGCGTGTGAAAAGTATGGAACACTCGAAAGGATAAACATCCACAAACTGACTGTCTAGTTCAATTGCTCAAGCTAGTGCTTGAAAATAACAACTTTATTTTCAACGACAAGCACTTTTTATACGACCGCAAAAATTTTTGTGGTCGTATATTGGTATGACGTTGGCGTCGTCGTCGTCGTCGTCCGGCGTCGGCGTCGTCGTCGTCGTCCGAAGACGCATTGGTTTTCGCACTCTAACTTTAGTTTAAGTGAATGGATTTCTATGAAATTTTACCATAAGGTTCAATATCACAAAAGGAAGGTTGGGATTGATTTTGGGGTTATGGTACCAACAGTTAAGGAATTAGGGGCCAAAAGGGCCAAAATAAGCATTTTGTAACTTCCAGACATAACTTGTGTGTTAGTGTATGGATCTCTCTGACATTGTACCACAAGGTTCCATATCACAAAGGGAATGCTGGGATTGATTTTGGGGTAATTGCCTCCAAATTTTAGGAATAAGGGGCCAAAAAAGGGGCAAAAAACAAGCATTTTTCTAGTTTCATGACAATAACCTGTGTGTAAGTGTATGGATCTTTCTGAAATTGTACTACAAGGTTCCATATCACAAAGGAAAGCTGGAATTGAGTTTGGGGTAATTGTCTGAAACGTTTAGGAATTAGGGGCCAAGGGGCCAAAATTAAGCATTTTTCTAGTTTCAGACAATAACTTGTGTTCAAGTGTATGGATCTCTCTGAAATTGTACTGCAAGGTACCATACCTCAAAGGGAAGGCTGGGATTGAGTTTGGGGTGATGAATCATAAGGGGTTCAAAAATTTGGGGGTTTCTTTTTTCCTTTTTTTTCTTTAAAATTTTCCATTTTAAGTTGGTTATTTCTGATTTATATATAAAAGCAAATAATAATGATATGGCAGGAGATACACACCTAACAGGATGTGTAAATTATTATATAATAAGTATTGTGCAATAGCAAGAAATTTTCAATTGCACAGTATTGCGCAATAGCAAGAAATCTTCAATTGCACAGTACTGCGCAATAGCAAGAAATATCCAATAGCACAATATTGCGCAATAGCAAGAAATTGTCAATTGTACAGTATTGCGCAATAGCAAGAAATATTCAATTGCACAGTATTGCGCAATTGCAAGAAATATTCAATTGCACAGTATTGTGCAAATTGAAGATACTTTGTATAAATTGCTTATTTCTTGACCAATTTCAATGGGGTTTTATTCTTGAACTCTTGGGGTTCTTTAATATGCTGAATCTAATCGTGTATTAAGTTTTTGGATTTTGGGCCCCGTTTTAAATTGGTCCACATTGAGGTCCAAAGGGTCCAAAATTAAACTTTGTTTGATTTCATCAAAATTGAATTATT
The DNA here is from genome assembly GCA_017311375.1 of Mytilus coruscus. Classification (NCBI taxonomy): domain Eukaryota; kingdom Metazoa; phylum Mollusca; class Bivalvia; order Mytilida; family Mytilidae; genus Mytilus; species Mytilus coruscus. Next base: position 47,747,354 of record CM029598.1, read on the forward strand.
GGGGTTATTTGATATACCGAATCTAACCGTGTATTTAGATTCTTAATTTTTGGTCCCGTTTTCAAATTGGTCTACATTAAGGTCCAAAGGGTCCAAAATTAAACTTAGTTTGATTTTAA
>CM029598.1:47747572-47842097 GCA_017311375.1 Mytilus coruscus
AATTGAACATGAATTCAGCTTATCGATCTTATTTTTGGTCTACTTTTATTAATCCTTGAAAGAGGTAGGCATATAATGAGAAATAACCACTATTATTGCTGTTCTTGATCTCACGTATGCCAAGATCTTCAGATGCTTTATAAGAGATCACGATGACTCTAACATTAGTTTAAGGAGAACCATTTTACATCAATCTATGAACCAGTTTACTATAGATGTCTGTACTTATACTGTGCTTACAAGTAAACAGAAACATGCAGGCTTGAATATCCATAAATAACATTTATAATTAGAAAAGCTTGAAGCATAGTTCAAAATGTCTTAAGAAATTGCAAAGTCAATGAAAAAAAATAATAAAACCCTCAAATTGTTTGGATTGAAAAATAGTTATGGGAATGCACAGCGACATAAGCAAGAAAGATTCTTTCAAAGTTTTATTGAGTTTAAATACCAGCTTAAGTATGTTTTGCTTTATCATTTAGATCAAAAAATAAAAAAAGAGGTGCACAAATTGACTTAAGAAATAATTCCTCCATGTCATCATCCTCTATTCTCATGTTAACATGGATATAGGCATTATATTTGTCGATATATCACACTGAGCGTTAAGGAATTATTTCGATCCTTATAAGACAAAAACTGTATTTGTATAGGTCGAAGCGTACGAAGATACCTTACAAATGTTTGGCTGTTACCGTTTCCTCCCATGAAGTATGATCATTACATTTTCATATTTAATAAGTTTAAAACTAATTGCAGGGTAAATATATGTTGTTCGAATAACAATATATAATAAATTTTATTTAAGCAGCTAAAATGTATATATTTAATAGGATACAAATGAAAATACCGAGAATGTAAACAGTAAGTTTGTGCGCATGTGTCAAATATATTTTGTGCTAATTAGAACACGGCTTTGTTTACACAGCGAAATAAGGACATCATATTAGAATATATGTTAAAGATTCTGTGAAATTTTCATTGAAATCCATCCAGTCTATGGTTCAGGATGATTTTTATCACAAAGCAGACAGACGAAAGAACAAACGCAAAAGTCATGGCATACTGTGAATGAGCTCAGGTATGTCTAATGAAGTCAAATAAAACATTCTGAAATAGTTTTCTTTACCTACTACTATTGAATCATTATTTTTCATGGGGTACCAATTTTTTATGGATTTCGTGGATAAAGATAACCCACAAATGTAAATGTTAAACAAAGTACATATTTTCTATAGGCTTGTATGCTGAATTTGGCAAAACAACATAATCAAATATACAAAAATATACGAACTTTTTCAATCCATGAAAATTAGTACCCATGAAAATATATACGAATCCACAGTAACCTAAAGCAGAATCCATGAACTTGTATATTTTAGGTCTTATATTTCAAATAAAAACAATAAAATCTTAATTAAAGGATTAACAAATTTTATTAGAAAAACCTGTGATATTATGGTATTACACAATGACTGGATTTTGACAGTCTTTATAAGCTGCCTTGATTCATAACAAAATTATATATAAATATCTACCAGCAAATGAATTATTTACAAGTGAACAAATTACATGTTAATACATCTTTTATAGAAGGCATCATTTAATTTCACGAATGGCATAGATTTGAAGAACACAATACAATTTAATGCACTGTTCAAATAAGTACCGATTATCAGGTTGTCTGCATATTGATATTGTAAAATATCAGCTGCGAGTCACAGTGCGAAGCTTTTTGTCGAGTGAGTGCAGATAACGAGTTCAAAAAAGGCTCCATATTGTGTCGAGCAGCCAATATTTTACAATTGGATATGATGAAAATCTGATAATCGATTTATCGGATTGTATTTTTGTAGTTTGCATGATAGAAATAAATGTTTTCTTTGTTTCATCAGCAAACCGGAAGATTACTTGATATTTCGGGTCAAACTTATCAACGTCGGTTCATTCATTACGACGTCGGTATATGTCCGGGCATAGATATAATAGCCATTATGGCTATTATATCTATGTATTAACTGTTGATGGTAAAAATATTTTACCAGATGGATACAAATCAGATAATAAACTTGATAGAAGAAATCAAGACTTAATACACGGGGTTTTAATTTATTAGAGTCGTGCTTATCTTCGCGACTACGCATATTAAATGGTAGATTTGTAGGAGATTCCCTTGGTTATTTTACTTGTATGTCAAACACTGGTTATAGTAATGAAGATTATGCAATTGTTAGTTAGAGTCTCCTGTCCTCAGTGAAATACTTTAAGACAAATAATTTTACCTATTTGTCAGATCATGTACAGCTAGAATTATACATAGATTATGTATTAAATTTTGATAAAAGAAAGTATTAGATGAAAAAATGGCAACAAATAAAATCTTACAAATGGTTTGAAAACTCAAAAATGTATTAGTTGACGCATTAATAAGAGAAACTGTTAAAAGGGATGTTATAGATTTAGAGTTACAAACAGGCAAAGAAGACCAATGTGAGGTTGAGGAGTATACATATAAATTAACTAATAGGTTGCAGGATATTTCAACTGTTGCTTGTAAAACTACCTTATAAACGCAAGAAGAAAAAATAAAAACAAGCATGGTCATTTGAAGTAATTTATGAGACTAAAAGAGAAATAAATGCGTTTGGATATACAATAAAACATAGACCAGACCAAAATTTCTTCAAACAAAAATATTTTTACTTTGTAAACAACTTTAAAAAGCTGTTAAAAGAAGAAGAGTGATTATAAACAAAAGATATATGACTTATTAACAAATAAAATAGATAAGGACCCAAAAGAATATTGGAAAATATTAAAATCATTAAAATCAAAAGATGACGAAGAAGAAATATCTGAGATTTATCAGGAAGAAGAAAATATAATTAAACGTATCCAAAACCAGGAAATCCACCCACAGTAGATATTGAGTTCCAAAAACATTGAAACTATTTTATGTCACTTGGAAAAAAAAAACTGACAAACCTATTACCTTTACAGAAATTAAACAAGTAATTTCCCAATTAAAAACTTGAAAATCAGCAGGACCAGACAGAATTTTAAATGAAATTATTAAATATACATATCCAGTGATAGGAAAGTCATTTCTTGAACTTTTAATCTTATTTTGAAAAATAGGTAAATATCCAAATACATGGAAAAAATTTTTCATGATAGCTCTTCACAAATCAGGAGATCTGAATGATCCCAATAATTACAGAGGTATTTCTTAAATTAATTGTCTTCCAACAATATCTAATGCAATTTTGAATAACAGATGAAAAAAATATAGATAGGCAACTCAGTGAAAATCACTCGGACATCTGACAGCATATTTGTATTAAAATCTTTAATTAATAAATGCATCCATAAAAAGAAAAAGAGGTTAAATATTTGTTTTGTCGACCTTCGTAAAGCTTCTGATTATGTGTGGAGAATAGGTCTTTTGTATAAACTAGTGAAAACAGGTGTGGAAAACAACTTTTCAGTGATATAAACAAATGATAAAAGAGCAATATAATAAAACAGAATCTTCAATAAAATATAAAGTCAATTTTCAAAATATTTTAATATTTCTAGAGGGTAAAGAAGGATTCATTGAGTCCCACATTATTTAACATGTTTATAAATGATGTAATCAAAGAGTTAGATAAAATAAATTCAGATCCAGTACGTAACATTGGTTTCTTCAAATATACACACTCTTCTATTTGCAGATGATCTTCTATTAATATTTGAAACTACAGAGGGATTACTAAATAGTTTAAACAATTGAAGTGTTTTTGTGATAATTTGCAATTAAGTATAAAATTTTATGTATTTACTAAAATAACTAAAACTATGATTATAAAGCAAAACTGTTCCAAAACAGCTAACTTATTTGTAACATACAAAGATATTCCAATATCAGACACAAATTAATATAAATTTTAGAAAATGTTGATTAAAAATAATGGAAATTTTTCTCACAGTACTATAGATCTAACCAAAAAGCCAAAAAGTTCTCTTTGCTATGAAGTCATATACAAGTTCATTAAATAATATACCAGTTAAAGTCGCAAAATAAATCTCTTTGATTCATTAGTTAAACCTATAGCTTTATATAATTCCGAAGTAACATTTTGGATACCTACCCTGTCAAAATGCAACCATGATTGACCATGGTTACCATTGCTCATCATTGAAAACCATGGTCGAACCATGGTTGGATGTGCTTTACACCATGGTCAACTATGGTTTTCCACCTTGTGACCGTGGTTGACCATGGTCATACATCTGACCATGGTTGACCATGGTAGGAAACATGGTTGACCATTGCAGGAAACATGTTGACCATGGCAGGAAGTATGGTTGACCATTGTAAGAAGCAAACGTCGTTTGAGGAAAGTTGTGTCATTGGCAAGCATACCACATATTCTGATTTTATTTATAAATACATAAGAATGTACTAAGCATTAAAAACGTTTACATGTCACATACATTTGTTGTAACTACGAAAGACTTGTATGGGCATTATATTTTAGAATTTTCTCAAGTCCATTTTGACATTTCTTAGTTACAAATTTACATTTTTCAGTTCCAAGTTGACATTTCTCAGTTTACAGTTGACATTTCTGAGTTGAAGAGATAACATTTTAAAAATGGAACTGGGAAATATCAAGAATGAAAAATAAGCCTTCCTATGAAATGATGGATAATCAACGTTTACCTACGTAAATAAAAACAGAGTTTTTATTTTATTGAGTAGCGTTTCTACGTATTAGATTATTCAATGGCGCATGTTGATTTTAATGTCGTAATCAGTTGTTACTGCATTACTTTTAAAATCTGATAAGATATATAGAATAATGGCATTTTGTTTTTGATAATGACTTTATCAGCAAGAGTATCAAGCGAGCTTATATTCGAGCTGATGAAGTCAGTATTACAAAAATAAAATGTCATTATTCTCTTTATCGGTAATTTGTCTTAACTGTTTGTGTTTTTGGTTGAGAATATGAAGTAAAATTGAGAATGGAAATGGGGAATATGTCAAAGAGACAACACCCCGACCAAAGAGCAGACAACAGCCGAAGGCCACCAATGGGTCTTCAACGCAGCGAGAAAATCCCGCACCCGGAGGTGGTCCTCAGCTGGCCCCTAAATAAAATTGTGTACTAGTTCAGTGAAAATGGACGTCACACTGAACTCCAAAACATATAAATGAACTAAAATTAAAAACATACAAGACTAACAAAGGCCAGAGGCTCCTGACTTGGGACAGGCGCATAAAATGCGGCGGGTTAAACATGTTTTGTGAGATCTCAACCTCCTCTATACCTCTAGCCAATGTAGAATAAAGAAACACATAGCAATACGCACAGTAAAACTCAGTTTAAAAGAAGTCCGAGTCCGATGTCAGAATAGGTAACAAAAGAAACTAAGCAAAATGACAATGATACATAAATTAACAAAGGACTACTAGCAGTTACTGACATGCCAGCTCTAGACCTCAATTAAACTGATTGAAAGATTATGTCTTCATCATATGAAAATCAAGTACAATCCCTCCCATGTTTTGATTTATGCAAGCTTCTAATCCTTGCTGTATCTCTTTCAAATAAAATCCCGAAGATTTAACAGTGTAATATTTTCTTTCCAAATGTAACAGTCATTTGGGCGTGACGTCATATATCGAAGGACGCCATTGTTGGGCATGTGACGTCACAGACGTCGATCTGTCGTATTATCTGGCACACGAAATGCAACCATAAAAACTGCCGGCAGCAAGAGGGTTAAAAATATTAGGCATAACATCAAAGGAAAATGTACAAATTGCCGATAAACACATTTATCAGTCTAAACGGACGACTTTGTATAACAGTGCTATGGTTAAATCAATTGTTAATTCCAGTTTGTTTCAAATGATTGTTTCATATTATTTCTCGTTATGAATTTGTATACGATATACAAACAAGGAGATGTGGTATGATTGCCAACGAGACAACTATCCACCAAAGTTCAAATGAAGTGGATGTCAGCATTTATAACCGTTACGGGCTTCAATGTTTTGTTTTGATAAGTGGCGCCCAATATTGGGACGTGCAAAAGTTCAATAGGTGAACAAATTTTCTCTGAAGTTTCAAATATCTGGGTTTAAAAATGTAGAAGTTGACAACACAATATAGTGCCGTCTTTTGTAAGTTTTGTCGAACAATGACTACATGTAAGTAACAAAGTCTTGTAAAATGGAAAAGTCCTCAAACAATGTAATAATACTAGGTGCACGACCTTAAATGAATTAATTTTTCTGTGAAGTTTCAGGGATGAAGTTTAAAATTGTAGGACGACTTGATAACACCAAATTGACACTCTATTTTATCCGCCCTAGACCTACGGCCCATGACCCCTCTATACAATAAGCACTATGTGATCCTATGTGGAATCCGGTTTAAAATAAAGGCACTTTTTAATTTGTCATACACAAAGTAATGTGGTATTTTCCTTTATCTCCTTAATTTACCGAACACACAAAAATATGCCTTTCGTTTTAAAAGGTTATTTAGTTTACAAACTATATTATAATCCAGAATCCGATATATATGTATTGTTTTACATTAAGGTGTCAGACCACCAATTACTCCCTCTAATTTAGAACGTATGTAAAAGTAGCCCTACTCTGACACAAAATAGTGCTTTTGATGTCCTTGTTTACTTAAACTAACCAACAAATTTGCAGAAATGAAACTTTTGGTGAAAGAGAAATATATTTAGACCATTTTGAGCCAAAATTTACTTGTCTATGAGTTTGCATTAAAATTGAGGATTAATGCGCTCCATAGTATACTAATTTAAGATTTCCAGAAAACCAGGGGTTATTTTTGGAGTACCTCTTTTTGAAGGTCAGTTTTTTTGTTAGAAGGCTTTAAAGGTATGTTGAAAATTGGCATGCAGAAAGCTGATACATGTACAATTCAGGATATACCTGGTTTCTATGAAGTTAAACTTAAGGTAAAATATTTAGAAAGCTGTGAATATTGCAAAATTTGGTTGAACAGATAGGGATATTTAATTGGTGGTCTGACACCTTTAAGTGAAATGCGGTAAAACCCCAAAATCAGAAAACGATTGATTTTTTTGTCTTAACTGATCAATTGAAATGATAGTAGCCACATTTCAATCTATTTTGGGCAAAAGTCAGATATTGCAAATTTAGAGCCTTAAACCTGAATTTGTGCTATTTTCAGCTTTTCCCACCCTGACAATATGCTTTCATATAAAAATGTCCTAAATTGTTATAAATGGACAGTAAGTTGTTTCTGTGGTGTTAAACATTAAAACATAGGTTGTTTACTACCCCAAAAAAATGTGGTCATGAAGATTTATTGAAATTATTTGATTTTACCCTTGTATCATTGCGTCATACCATGTATTTGGCAGATGACATAGCCTGATGTAAACACTGCATAAACTCACAAAATCCTATTTATAATCTCAAATGAAAGTTTTATACCTTAAATTTTATTGACTGATAGTAAATAAAACAGTTAAATGACCATGACCGCACTTTTGATCAGTTAATAGTCTCATTACTGACACCAGGTGAAAAAGGGGTCAATATTCCTTGACTCTTCAATACCTTGGATTTTTACTACTTTGATTTAGCATTTATAGAGTCATAAAGTTAATTTATATAAATATTAAATTAAATAATTCTTATTCAGATAACTTTTAATTTAAATTTTAATACCATAGTAAAGTTGAATTATTATTAAAATGAATACAATAATTTTTTAAACTTTTAAATTGAGTATTTGATTACAATAATTTTTTAATATTTTTAAAATTCAAAATTATTTTATATTTAAAATGATAAATTTAATTAATTGACATTTCAATGCTAATTGTTAATAAAAATTAATAATTTCAATAGTTAGAATATTAATTTAAATTTAAATTATTGTACATTACAACTAACTTTTAATATTAATATAATTACTTATTGTAGAATATAATACTATAGATCTTAAATAGTTTATAATTAATTAGAATATTATAAAATTTTAAAATAATTGATTAATTTACTAAATTATTGTATTAACTATTAAATATGATAGAATTAAATTGTAAATATAAATCCATTTACATATTAGCATAGTACATTATAAATCTATTTCAATATTTAATTAAAGTCAATAAATTTTTGAATTATGGAGTATTATGATTATAGCATTAATTTAAATTGTTAGATATGGTTTCAATTTGAAATAAATTTTTAATCATATATTTCTATAACTATATACATGAAATCTATTTATTCTATTGAAAATTAATGAATGTAAATTTAGATAGAATATTTCTATAAAATTATAACTTTATTTTAAAATTTATATTTTTAGTAATAAATTATAAATTTTGCAAATGATTAATTTACACTTAAGATATTATATTTTGTTTATTGGTTGTAACCTATACAATTTTCATAAATTATTAATATAACTTTAAAAATTTGAATTTAAAATTAATGAAATAAAATTACCTTTATAATTTATGATATCAAATTTTATACATGTATCTTAGCAATTTAATTAATGAAAAAATGATTATATTACTATAAATAATATATATCCAGTTATACTTATAATTATAAATACATTAATGCTAATAAACATTATACATTTGAAGACTTTAAATTATTAAAACAATAATATCTGAATACTAATTTAATATATTACATTATATTCAAATTTTGAATATAACTAAACTAATTAATATAATTTAATAAAGTATTAATTTATTAGTTGAGAAATAAGCTGTTTAAATGAAATATAGTTATGAGCATACTAAATGTCAAATATCTACATTTATCTATGTATATGATTATCAACATTGATTAAAATACTTTGATTTATTGTAAATCATATCAGTTGACATAATAATTAATATTATTATATGAATTCAGTTTAAATGAACACAAATAGAATTCAATATTTTATTCAGAAATATTGTATATGAATAGTAAGTTACTATAATTACATATATCATAATTACAGTAATGAATGTACTATAAGTCTAATAGAATTTAAATAGTAAATTTATTAGTTCATAGTTTCAATTATCGTAATAATATTAACGTTATTGATAGAATATGAATGAATATTTAGTAAATTCGAATTAATGAGTTGACTAATATTTAGATTATCAGATTTGATTAACTAGTGACACATATTTTTAAATAGTAGTATTAAGACTAATAATCATAACAGTGTAATGTTTATATTACTATTATTAGTCAAATTTAAACAATCCAATTATAATCTTACTATTAATAATGATATAATACATATACATCAGTCATATACAGCTATAAAGTAATTTTATGTTAATTATGTAAATGTTTCAGTAGACTATGACTAAATAACAATATTAAGAGTATTATATTGATAACAATTTAATACTTAAATATATTATATATCTATTTTATAGAAATATCATACATTTCAATATTTTTAAGAGATTGGTAATGCGCTAATCTTATAGTACATAAGATAAATATATCTTCAATGACATGTATAAATCATTATTAATATAAAATCATGTCATTTATTCAATGATAGTAACATATGCTTTAAATTGTCTACTTTAATAAAGATCTTAGTAGAGTGTATGAATTACTTTCAGTACATGTATAACTATTTTAGTATCATTTCATTATCATAGAAGATTCTAGTTCATGATCACTCAGATATTCTATGAAAGATTTCATGTCTTATTTACTAAGACGATTGACAGTCATTGATACTCTTAGTCTTAAATTGACTTGTCATTGACTTTCGATACTAGATTGTAACTTATAGTTGAACGTCATTTTCACATTTTCATGAATCTTTAGGTAACTTCACTGTCATATCTTCATGTCTCAATGTCTCTTAATTAGATACGATACGACGTAATCATACAGTATGTCAGTACGATGAACATCATGTTAAGTTCATATTACTATCAGTAATAAATATTTTACTCATGATAAGTTTTGCTAAGAATATGTTATTATATTGATTAGATATTAAATCTATTTGATAATCTCTAAAATAAATTTGAGCTATTAATTACTAGTTTGAATATTTACGTTGGATGATAATTATACTTCGCTCTAATTTAGAACGATGTAAAAGTAGCCCTACTCTGTCACAAAATAGTGCTTTTGATGTCCTTGTTTACTTAAACTAACCAACAAATTTGCAGAAATGAAACTTTTGGTGAAAGAGAAATATATTTAGACCATTTTGAGCCAAAATTTACTTGTCTATGAGTTTGCATTAAAATTGAGGATTAATGCGCTCCATAGTATACTAATTTAAGATTTCCAGAAAACCAGGGTTATTTTTGGAGTACCTCTTTTGAAGGTCAGTTTTTGTTAGAAGGCTTTAAAGGTATGTTGAAAATTGGCATGCAGAAAGCTAATACATGTACAATTCAGGATATACCTGGTTTCTATGAAGTTAAACTTAAGGTAAAATATTTAGAAAGCTGTGAAAATTGCAAAATTTGGTTGAACAGATAGGGATATTTAATTGGTGGTCTGACACCTTTAAGTGAAATGCGGTGAAACCCCAAAATCAGAAAACGATTGATTTTTTTTGTCTTAACTGATCAATTGAAATGATAGTAGCCACATTTCAATCTATTTTTGGGCAAAAAGTCAGATATTGCAAATTTAGAGCCTTAAACCTGAATTTGTGCTATTTTTAGCTTTTCCCACCCTGACAATATGCTTTCATATAAAAAAATGTCCTAAATTGTTATAAATGGACAGTAAGTTGTTTCTGTGGTGTTAAACATTAAAACATAGGTTGTTTACCACCCCCAAAAAAATGTCGTCATGAAGATTTATTGAAATTATTTGATTTTTACCCCTTGTATCATTGCGTCATACCATGTATTTGGCAGATAACATAGCCTGATGTAAACACTGCATAAACTCACAAAAATCCTATTTATAATCTCAAATGAAAGTTTTATACCTTAAATTTTATTGACTGATAGTAAATAAAACAGTTAAATGACCATGACCGCACTTTTGATCAGTTAATAGTCTCATTACTGACACCAGGTGAAAAAAGGGGGGGTCAATATTCCTTGACTCTTCAATACCTTGGATTTTTTACTAGACTCATTGTAAAAATTGTGGAAAGTCTTTAAAGTAGAATAACAAACAAGGAAAAATCAACAAAAACTGATCTTGATATTGAAAGTTTATGTTCCTGTAGTCCAAAATGAAATTTTCAAGTATTTTCTATCAAAGTCATACATTACAGTCAGTTTAAATTGAGCTGTGAAATTTGTAATATAAGTCGCATTATTCTCAGATAGGCTGTTTTTAACTACAAATTGACTAAGGATTTAGAATAAAGCAAAACAAAAGATTTCTGATCAACTTTTTTGTCTCTTTAGGTGTCAGACCACCAATTACTCCCTCTAATTTAGAACGATGTAAAAGTAGCCCTACTCTGACACAAAATAGTGCTTTTGATGTCCTTGTTTACTTAAACTAACCAACAAATTTGCAGAAATGAAACTTTTGGTGAAAGAGAAATATATTTAGACCATTTTGAGCCAAAATTTACTTGTCTATGAGTTTGCATTAAAAATTGAGGATTAATGCGCTCCATAGTATACTAATTTAAGATTTCCAGAAAACCAGGGGTTATTTTTGGAGTACCTCTTTTGAAGGTCAGTTTTTGTTAGAAGGCTTTAAAGGTATGTTGAAAATTGGCATGCAGAAAGCTGATACATGTACAATTCAGGATATACCTGGTTTCTATGAAGTTAAACTTAAGGTAAAATATTTAGAAAGCTGTGAATATTGCAAAATTTGGTTGAACAGATAGGGATATTTAATTGGTGGTCTGACACCTTTAAGTGAAATGCGGTAAACCCCAAAATCAGAAAACGATTGATTTTTTTTGTCTTAACTGATCAATTGAAATGATAGTAGCCACATTTCAATCTATTTTTGGGCAAAAAGTCAGATATTGCAAATTTAGAGCCTTAAACCTGAATTTGTGCTATTTTTAGCTTTTCCCACCCTGACAATATGCTTTCATATAAAAATGTCCTAAATTGTTATAAATGGACAGTAAGTTGTTTCTGTGGTGTTAAACATTAAAACATAGGTTGTTTACCACCCCCAAAAAAATGTCGTCATGAAGATTTATTGAAATTATTTGATTTTTACCCCTTGTATCATTGCGTCATACCATGTATTTGGCAGATAACATAGCCTGATGTAAACACTGCATAAACTCACAAAATCCTATTTATAATCTCAAATGAAAGTTTTATACCTTAAATTTTATTGACTGATAGTAAATAAAACAGTTAAATGACCATGACCGCACTTTTGATCAGTTAATAGTCTCATTACTGACACCAGGTGAAAAAAGGGGGGGTCAATATTCCTTGACTCTTCAATACCTTGGATTTTTTACTAGACTCATTGTAAAAATTGTGGAAAGTCTTTAAAGTAGAATAACAAACAAGGAAAAATCAACAAAAACTGATCTTGATATTGAAAGTTTATGTTCCTGTAGTCCAAAATGAAATTTTCAAGTATTTTCTATCAAAGTCATACATTACAGTCAGTTTAAATTGAGCTGTGAAATTTGTAATATAAGTCGCATTATTCTCAGATAGGCTGTTTTAACTACAAATTGACTAAGGATTAAGAATAAAGCAAAACAAAAGATTTCTGATCAACTTTTTGTCTCTTTAGGTGTCAGACCACCAATTACTCCTCTAATTTAGAACGTATGTAAAAGTAGCCCTACTCTGTCACAAAATAGTGCTTTTGATGTCCTTGTTTACTTAAACTAACCAACAAATTTGCAGAAATGAAACTTTTGGTGAAAGAGAAATATATTTAGACCATTTTGAGCCAAAATTTACTTGTCTATGAGTTTGCATTAAAATTGAGGATTAATGCGCCCATAGTATACTAATTTAAGATTTCCAGAAAACCAGGGTTATTTTGGAGTACCTCTTTTGAAGGTCAGTTTTTTGTTAGAAGGCTTTAAAGGTATGTTGAAAATTGGCATGCAGAAAGCTGATACATGTACAATTCAGGATATACCTGGTTTCTATGAAGTTAAACTTAAGGTAAAATATTTAGAAAGCTGTGAATATTGCAAAATTTGGTTGAACAGATAGGGATATTTAATTGGTGGTCTGACACCTTTAAGTGAAATGCGGTAAAACCCCAAAATCAGAAAACGATTGATTTTTTTGTCTTAACTGATCAATTGAAATGATAGTAGCCACATTTCAATCTATTTTTGGGCAAAAGTCAGATATTGCAAATTTAGAGCCTTAAACCTGAATTTGTGCTATTTTCAGCTTTTCCCACCCTGACAATATGCTTTCATATAAAAAATGTCCTAAATTGTTATAAATGGACAGTAAGTTGTTTCTGTGGTGTTAAACATTAAAACATAGGTTGTTTACTACCCCAAAAAATGTGGTCATGAAGATTTATTGAAATTATTTGATTTTACCCTTGTATCATTGCGTCATACCATGTATTTGGCAGATGACATAGCCTGATGTAAACACTGCATAAACTCACAAAATCCTATTTATAATCTCAAATGAAAGTTTTATACCTTAAATTTTATTGACTGATAGTAAATAAAAACAGTTAAATGACCATGACCGCACTTTTGATCAGTTAATAGTCTCATTACTGACACCAGGTGAAAAAAGGGGTCAATATTCCTTGACTCTTCAATACCTTGGATTTTTACTAGACTCATTGTAAAATTGTGGAAAGTCTTTAAAGTAGAATAACAAACAAGGAAAAATCAACAAAACTGATCTTGATATTGAAAGTTTATGTTCCTGTAGTCCAAAATGAAATTTTCAAGTATTTTCTATCAAAGTCATACATTACAGTCAGTTTAAATTGAGCTGTGAAATTTGTAATATAAGTCGCATTATTCTCAGATAGGCTGTTTTAACTACAAATTGACTAAGGATTAAGAATAAAGCAAAACAAAAGATTTCTGATCAACTTTTTGTCTCTTTAGGTGTCAGACCACCAATTACTCCTCTAATTTAGAACGTATGTAAAAGTAGCCCTACTCTGTCACAAAATAGTGCTTTTGATGTCCTTGTTTACTTAAACTAACCAACAAATTTGCAGAAATGAAACTTTTGGTGAAAGAGAAATATATTTAGACCATTTTGAGCCAAAATTTACTTGTCTATGAGTTTGCATTAAAATTGAGGATTAATGCGCCCATAGTATACTAATTTAAGATTTCCAGAAAACCAGGGTTATTTTTGGAGTACCTCTTTTGAAGGTCAGTTTTTTGTTAGAAGGCTTTAAAGGTATGTTGAAAATTGGCATGCAGAAAGCTGATACATGTACAATTCAGGATATACCTGGTTTCTATGAAGTTAAACTTAAGGTAAAATATTTAGAAAGCTGTGAATATTGCAAAATTTGGTTGAACAGATAGGGATATTTAATTGGTGGTCTGACACCTTTAAGTGAAATGCGGTAAAACCCCAAAATCAGAAAACGATTGATTTTTTTGTCTTAACTGATCAATTGAAATGATAGTAGCCACATTTCAATCTATTTTTGGGCAAAAGTCAGATATTGCAAATTTAGAGCCTTAAACCTGAATTTGTGCTATTTTCAGCTTTTCCCACCCTGACAATATGCTTTCATATAAAAATGTCCTAAATTGTTATAAATGGACAGTAAGTTGTTTCTGTGGTGTTAAACATTAAAACATAGGTTGTTTACTACCCCAAAAAAATGTGGTCATGAAGATTTATTGAAATTATTTGATTTTACCCTTGTATCATTCGTCATACCATGTATTTGGCAGATGACATAGCCTGATGTAAACACTGCATAAACTCACAAAATCCTATTTATAATCTCAAATGAAAGTTTTATACCTTAAATTTTATTGACTGATAGTAAATAAAACAGTTAAATGACCATGACCGCACTTTTGATCAGTTAATAGTCTCATTACTGACACCAGGTGAAAAAAGGGGGGGTCAATATTCCTTGACTCTTCAATACCTTGGATTTTTTACTAGACTCATTGTAAAAATTGTGGAAAGTCTTTAAAGTAGAATAACAAACAAGGAAAATCAACAAAACTGATCTTGATATTGAAAGTTTATGTTCCTGTAGTCCAAAATGAAATTTTCAAGTATTTTCTATCAAAGTCATACATTACAGTCAGTTTAAATTGAGCTGTGAAATTTGTAATATAAGTCGCATTATTCTCAGATAGGCTGTTTTAACTACAAATTGACTAAGGATTAAGAATAAAGCAAAACAAAAGATTTCTGATCAACTTTTTGTCTCTTTAGGTGTCAGACCACCAATTACTCCTCTAATTTAGAACGTATGTAAAAGTAGCCCTACTCTGTCACAAAATAGTGCTTTTGATGTCCTTGTTTACTTAAACTAACCAACAAATTTGCAGAAATGAAACTTTTGGTGAAAGAGAAATATATTTAGACCATTTTGAGCCAAAATTTACTTGTCTATGAGTTTGCATTAAAAATTGAGGATTAATGCGCCCATAGTATACTAATTTAAGATTTCCAGAAAACCAGGGTTATTTTTGGAGTACCTCTTTTGAAGGTCAGTTTTTTTGTTAGAAGGCTTTAAAGGTATGTTGAAAATTGGCATGCAGAAAGCTAATACATGTACAATTCAGGATATACCTGGTTTCTATGAAGTTAAACTTAAGGTAAAATATTTAGAAAGCTGTGAAAATTGCAAAATTTGGTTGAACAGATAGGGATATTTAATTGGTGGTCTGACACCTTTAAGTGAAATGCGGTGAAACCCCAAAATCAGAAAACGATTGATTTTTTTTGTCTTAACTGATCAATTGAAATGATAGTAGCCACATTTCAATCTATTTTTGGGCAAAAAGTCAGATATTGCAAATTTAGAGCCTTAAACCTGAATTTGTGCTATTTTTAGCTTTTCCCACCCTGACAATATGCTTTCATATAAAAAAATGTCCTAAATTGTTATAAATGGACAGTAAGTTGTTTCTGTGGTGTTAAACATTAAAACATAGGTTGTTTACCACCCCCAAAAAAATGTCGTCATGAAGATTTATTGAAATTATTTGATTTTTACCCCTTGTATCATTGCGTCATACCATGTATTTGGCAGATAACATAGCCTGATGTAAACACTGCATAAACTCACAAAATCCTATTTATAATCTCAAATGAAAGTTTTATACCTTAAATTTTATTGACTGATAGTAAATAAAACAGTTAAATGACCATGACCGCACTTTTGATCAGTTAATAGTCTCATTACTGACACCAGGTGAAAAAAGGGGGGGTCAATATTCCTTGACTCTTCAATACCTTGGATTTTTTACTAGACTCATTGTAAAAATTGTGGAAAGTCTTTAAAGTAGAATAACAAACAAGGAAAAATCAACAAAAACTGATCTTGATATTGAAAGTTTATGTTCCTGTAGTCCAAAATGAAATTTTCAAGTATTTTCTATCAAAGTCATACATTACAGTCAGTTTAAATTGAGCTGTGAAATTTGTAATATAAGTCGCATTATTCTCAGATAGGCTGTTTTTAACTACAAATTGACTAAGGATTTAGAATAAAGCAAAACAAAAGATTTCTGATCAACTTTTTTGTCTCTTTAGGTGTCAGACCACCAATTACTCCCTCTAATTTAGAACGTATGTAAAAGTAGCCCTACTCTGACACAAAATAGTGCTTTTGATGTCCTTGTTTACTTAAACTAACCAACAAATTTGCAGAAATGAAACTTTTGGTGAAAGAGAAATATATTTAGACCATTTTGAGCCAAAATTTACTTGTCTATGAGTTTGCATTAAAAATTGAGGATTAATGCGCTCCATAGTATACTAATTTAAGATTTCCAGAAAACCAGGGGTTATTTTTGGAGTACCTCTTTTTGAAGGTCAGTTTTTTGTTAGAAGGCTTTAAAGGTATGTTGAAAATTGGCATGCAGAAAGCTGATACATGTACAATTCAGGATATACCTGGTTTCTATGAAGTTAAACTTAAGGTAAAATATTTAGAAAGCTGTGAATATTGCAAAATTTGGTTGAACAGATAGGGATATTTAATTGGTGGTCTGACACCTTTAAGTGAAATGCGGTGAAACCCCAAAATCAGAAAACGATTGATTTTTTTTGTCTTAACTGATCAATTGAAATGATAGTAGCCACATTTCAATCTATTTTTGGGCAAAAGTCAGATATTGCAAATTTAGAGCCTTAAACCTGAATTTGTGCTATTTTCAGCTTTTCCCACCCTGACAATATGCTTTCATATAAAAATGTCCTAAATTGTTATAAATGGACAGTAAGTTGTTTCTGTGGTGTTAAACATTAAAACATAGGTTGTTTACTACCCCAAAAAAATGTGGTCATGAAGATTTATTGAAATTATTTGATTTTACCCTTGTATCATTGCGTCATACCATGTATTTGGCAGATGACATAGCCTGATGTAAACACTGCATAAACTCACAAAATCCTATTTATAATCTCAAATGAAAGTTTTATACCTTAAATTTTATTGACTGATAGTAAATAAAACAGTTAAATGACCATGACCGCACTTTTGATCAGTTAATAGTCTCATTACTGACACCAGGTGAAAAAAGGGGGGGTCAATATTCCTTGACTCTTCAATACCTTGGATTTTTTACTAGACTCATTGTAAAATTGTGGAAAGTCTTTAAAGTAGAATAACAAACAAGGAAAAATCAACAAAAACTGATCTTGATATTGAAAGTTTATGTTCCTGTAGTCCAAAATGAAATTTTCAAGTATTTTCTATCAAAGTCATACATTACAGTCAGTTTAAATTGAGCTGTGAAATTTGTAATATAAGTCGCATTATTCTCAGATAGGCTGTTTTTAACTACAAATTGACTAAGGATTTAGAATAAAGCAAAACAAAAGATTTCTGATCAACTTTTTTGTCTCTTTAGGTGTCAGACCACCAATTACTCCCTCTAATTTAGAACGTATGTAAAAGTAGCCCTACTCTGACACAAAATAGTGCTTTTGATGTCCTTGTTTACTTAAACTAACCAACAAATTTGCAGAAATGAAACTTTTGGTGAAAGAGAAATATATTTAGACCATTTTGAGCCAAAATTTACTTGTCTATGAGTTTGCATTAAAAATTGAGGATTAATGCGCCCATAGTATACTAATTTAAGATTTCCAGAAAACCAGGGTTATTTTTGGAGTACCTCTTTTGAAGGTCAGTTTTTTGTTAGAAGGCTTTAAAGGTATGTTGAAAATTGGCATGCAGAAAGCTGATACATGTACAATTCAGGATATACCTGGTTTCTATGAAGTTAAACTTAAGGTAAAATATTTAGAAAGCTGTGAATATTGCAAAATTTGGTTGAACAGATAGGGATATTTAATTGGTGGTCTGACACCTTTAAGTGAAATGCGGTAAAACCCCAAAATCAGAAAACGATTGATTTTTTTGTCTTAACTGATCAATTGAAATGATAGTAGCCACATTTCAATCTATTTTTGGGCAAAAAGTCAGATATTGCAAATTTAGAGCCTTAAACCTGAATTTGTGCTATTTTCAGCTTTTCCCACCCTGACAATATGCTTTCATATAAAAAAATGTCCTAAATTGTTATAAATGGACAGTAAGTTGTTTCTGTGGTGTTAAACATTAAAACATAGGTTGTTTACCACCCCCAAAAAAATGTCGTCATGAAGATTTATTGAAATTATTTGATTTTTACCCTTGTATCATTCGTCATACCATGTATTTGGCAGATGACATAGCCTGATGTAAACACTGCATAAACTCACAAAATCCTATTTATAATCTCAAATGAAAGTTTTATACCTTAAATTTTATTGACTGATAGTAAATAAAACAGTTAAATGACCATGACCGCACTTTTGATCAGTTAATAGTCTCATTACTGACACCAGGTGAAAAAAGGGGGGGTCAATATTCCTTGACTCTTCAATACCTTGGATTTTTTACTAGACTCATTGTAAAATTGTGGAAAGTCTTTAAAGTAGAATAACAAACAAGGAAAAATCAACAAAAACTGATCTTGATATTGAAAGTTTATGTTCCTGTAGTCCAAAATGAAATTTTCAAGTATTTTCTATCAAAGTCATACATTACAGTCAGTTTAAATTGAGCTGTGAAATTTGTAATATAAGTCGCATTATTCTCAGATAGGCTGTTTTAACTACAAATTGACTAAGGATTAAGAATAAAGCAAAACAAAAGATTTCTGATCAACTTTTTGTCTCTTTAGGTGTCAGACCACCAATTACTCCTCTAATTTAGAACGTATGTAAAGTAGCCCTACTCTGTCACAAAATAGTGCTTTTGATGTCCTTGTTTACTTAAACTAACCAACAAATTTGCAGAAATGAAACTTTTGGTGAAAGAGAAATATATTTAGACCATTTTGAGCCAAAATTTACTTGTCTATGAGTTTGCATTAAAAATTGAGGATTAATGCGCCCATAGTATACTAATTTAAGATTTCCAGAAAACCAGGGTTATTTTTGAGTACCTCTTTTGAAGGTCAGTTTTTTGTTAGAAGGCTTTAAAGGTATGTTGAAAATTGGCATGCAGAAAGCTGATACATGTACAATTCAGGATATACCTGGTTTCTATGAAGTTAAACTTAAGGTAAAATATTTAGAAAGCTGTGAATATTGCAAAATTTGGTTGAACAGATAGGGATATTTAATTGGTGGTCTGACACCTTTAAGTGAAATGCGGTAAAACCCCAAAATCAGAAAACGATTGATTTTTTTGTCTTAACTGATCAATTGAAATGATAGTAGCCACATTTCAATCTATTTTTGGGCAAAAGTCAGATATTGCAAATTTAGAGCCTTAAACCTGAATTTGTGCTATTTTCAGCTTTTCCCACCCTGACAATATGCTTTCATATAAAAAATGTCCTAAATTGTTATAAATGGACAGTAAGTTGTTTCTGTGGTGTTAAACATTAAAACATAGGTTGTTTACTACCCCAAAAAAATGTGGTCATGAAGATTTATTGAAATTATTTGATTTTACCCTTGTATCATTGCGTCATACCATGTATTTGGCAGATGACATAGCCTGATGTAAACACTGCATAAACTCACAAAATCCTATTTATAATCTCAAATGAAAGTTTTATACCTTAAATTTTATTGACTGATAGTAAATAAAACAGTTAAATGACCATGACCGCACTTTTGATCAGTTAATAGTCTCATTACTGACACCAGGTGAAAAAAGGGGGGGTCAATATTCCTTGACTCTTCAATACCTTGGATTTTTTACTAGACTCATTGTAAAAATTGTGGAAAGTCTTTAAAGTAGAATAACAAACAAGGAAAAATCAACAAAAACTGATCTTGATATTGAAAGTTTATGTTCCTGTAGTCCAAAATGAAATTTTCAAGTATTTTCTATCAAAGTCATACATTACAGTCAGTTTAAATTGAGCTGTGAAATTTGTAATATAAGTCGCATTATTCTCAGATAGGCTGTTTTTAACTACAAATTGACTAAGGATTTAGAATAAAGCAAAACAAAAGATTTCTGATCAACTTTTTTGTCTCTTTAGGTGTCAGACCACCAATTACTCCCTCTAATTTAGAACGATGTAAAAGTAGCCCTACTCTGTCACAAAATAGTGCTTTTGATGTCCTTGTTTACTTAAACTAACCAACAAATTTGCAGAAATGAAACTTTTGGTGAAAGAGAAATATATTTAGACCATTTTGAGCCAAAATTTACTTGTCTATGAGTTTGCATTAAAATTGAGGATTAATGCGCCCATAGTATACTAATTTAAGATTTCCAGAAAACCAGGGGTTATTTTTGAGTACCTCTTTTGAAGGTCAGTTTTTGTTAGAAGGCTTTAAAGGTATGTTGAAAATTGGCATGCAGAAAGCTGATACATGTACAATTCAGGATATACCTGGTTTCTATGAAGTTAAACTTAAGGTAAAATATTTAGAAAGCTGTGAATATTGCAAAATTTGGTTGAACAGATAGGGATATTTAATTGGTGGTCTGACACCTTTAAGTGAAATGCGGTAAAACCCCAAAATCAGAAAACGATTGATTTTTTTGTCTTAACTGATCAATTGAAATGATAGTAGCCACATTTCAATCTATTTTTGGGCAAAAGTCAGATATTGCAAATTTAGAGCCTTAAACCTGAATTTGTGCTATTTTCAGCTTTTCCCACCCTGACAATATGCTTTCATATAAAAATGTCCTAAATTGTTATAAATGGACAGTAAGTTGTTTCTGTGGTGTTAAACATTAAAACATAGGTTGTTTACTACCCCAAAAAATGTGGTCATGAAGATTTATTGAAATTATTTGATTTTACCCTTGTATCATTGCGTCATACCATGTATTTGGCAGATGACATAGCCTGATGTAAACACTGCATAAACTCACAAAATCCTATTTATAATCTCAAATGAAAGTTTTATACCTTAAATTTTATTGACTGATAGTAAATAAAAACAGTTAAATGACCATGACCGCACTTTTGATCAGTTAATAGTCTCATTACTGACACCAGGTGAAAAAGGGGGTCAATATTCCTTGACTCTTCAATACCTTGGATTTTTACTAGACTCATTGTAAAATTGTGGAAAGTCTTTAAAGTAGAATAACAAACAAGGAAAAATCAACAAAACTGATCTTGATATTGAAAGTTTATGTTCCTGTAGTCCAAAATGAAATTTTCAAGTATTTTCTATCAAAGTCATACATTACAGTCAGTTTAAATTGAGCTGTGAAATTTGTAATATAAGTCGCATTATTCTCAGATAGGCTGTTTTAACTACAAATTGACTAAGGATTAAGAATAAAGCAAAACAAAAGATTTCTGATCAACTTTTTGTCTCTTTAGGTGTCAGACCACCAATTACTCCTCTAATTTAGAACGTATGTAAAAGTAGCCCTACTCTGTCACAAAATAGTGCTTTTGATGTCCTTGTTTACTTAAACTAACCAACAAATTTGCAGAAATGAAACTTTTGGTGAAAGAGAAATA
Organism: Mytilus coruscus; assembly: GCA_017311375.1. Lineage (NCBI taxonomy): Eukaryota > Metazoa > Mollusca > Bivalvia > Mytilida > Mytilidae > Mytilus > Mytilus coruscus. Next base: position 47,769,685 of record CM029598.1, read on the forward strand.
TATTTAGACCATTTTGAGCCAAAATTTACTTGTCTATGAGTTTGCATTAAAATTGAGGATTAATGCGCTCCATAGTATACTAATTTAAGATTTCCAGAAAACCAGGGTTATTTTTGGAGTACCTCTTTTGAAGGTCAGTTTTTTGTTAGAAGGCTTTAAAGGTATGTTGAAAATTGGCATGCAGAAAGCTGATACATGTACAATTCAGGATATACCTGGTTTCTATGAAGTTAAACTTAAGGTAAAATATTTAGAAAGCTGTGAATATTGCAAAATTTGGTTGAACAGATAGGGATATTTAATTGGTGGTCTGACACCTTTAAGTGAAATGCGGTAAAACCCCAAAATCAGAAAACGATTGATTTTTTTGTCTTAACTGATCAATTGAAATGATAGTAGCCACATTTCAATCTATTTTTGGGCAAAAGTCAGATATTGCAAATTTAGAGCCTTAAACCTGAATTTGTGCTATTTTCAGCTTTTCCCACCCTGACAATATGCTTTCATATAAAAATGTCCTAAATTGTTATAAATGGACAGTAAGTTGTTTCTGTGGTGTTAAACATTAAAACATAGGTTGTTTACTACCCCAAAAAATGTGGTCATGAAGATTTATTGAAATTATTTGATTTTACCCTTGTATCATTAAGTCATACCATGTATTTGGCAGATGACATAGCCTGATGTAAACACTGCATAAACTCACAAAATCCTATTTATAATCTCAAATGAAAGTTTTATACCTTAAATTTTATTGACTGATAGTAAATAAAAACAGTTAAATGACCATGACCGCACTTTTGATCAGTTAATAGTCTCATTACTGACACCAGGTGAAAAAGGGGTCAATATTCCTTGACTCTTCAATACCTTGGATTTTTACTAGACTCATTGTAAAATTGTGGAAAGTCTTTAAAGTAGAATAACAAACAAGGAAAAATCAACAAAACTGATCTTGATATTGAAAGTTTATGTTCCTGTAGTCCAAAATGAAATTTTCAAGTATTTTCTATCAAAGTCATACATTACAGTCAGTTTAAATTGAGCTGTGAAATTTGTAATATAAGTCGCATTATTCTCAGATAGGCTGTTTTAACTACAAATTGACTAAGGATTAAGAATAAAGCAAAACAAAAGATTTCTGATCAACTTTTTGTCTCTTTAGGTGTCAGACCACCAATTACTCCTCTAATTTAGAACGTATGTAAAAGTAGCCCTACTCTGTCACAAAATAGTGCTTTTGATGTCCTTGTTTACTTAAACTAACCAACAAATTTGCAGAAATGAAACTTTTGGTGAAAGAGAAATATATTTAGACCATTTTGAGCCAAAATTTACTTGTCTATGAGTTTGCATTAAAATTGAGGATTAATGCGCTCCATAGTATACTAATTTAAGATTTCAGAAAACCAGGGTTATTTTTGGAGTACCTCTTTTGAAGGTCAGTTTTTTGTTAGAAGGCTTTAAAGGTATGTTGAAAATTGGCATGCAGAAAGCTGATACATGTACAATTCAGGATATACCTGGTTTCTATGAAGTTAAACTTAAGGTAAAATATTTAGAAAGCTGTGAATATTGCAAAATTTGGTTGAACAGATAGGGATATTTAATTGGTGGTCTGACACCTTTAATACAATTGTAAATCAGTTCTAACTATTGAATTACATGAATTTGAGGAACATTACCTCCACAGTGGAACATTTAAACATAACCTTTTCTAACCCTGTTAAAGCTATAAACGTTATCAGCCAGATTATTCAAATCATATTGAAATAAGAAATAATGACATATTCACCTATATTTATTTCATTCAGTCACACAGTTTTTTTAAATTCGTACTACAGCCTATAAGTTAGTATTGATTTCTCACTTAATCATGGTAAAAGAATAGGCCAACAGAACTATTTTATAAACTTCACAGTAGGTATAGTGTCCGGCTGGGTTCGTGTTTTATCGAGTTATTTGATCGTTTTTTTTTGGAGTGAATATGATCCAAAATGTAAACAAACATATATTTCTTTTCTGGTGAGACGTAAAATAAGATGCTATAACCTTATATATAATATCATAGAAGGTAAATTAGTATTTGTGATAAAAGATTTTATCAACCCTACATTGTTTTGTTCAAATAAAGTACGTTTCAAAGCACGAAACAATGCATTTTACTAGTTTGATCATGCTGTATAAATAGATATAAGAAGATGTGGTATGAGTGCCAATGAGACAACTCTCCATCCAAGTCAAAATTTATAAATGTAAACCATTATAGGTCAAAGTACGGTCTTCAACACGGAGCCTAGGCTCACACCGAACAGTAAGCTATAAAGGGCACGTACATTTCATGAAAAGACATCGTTCATTTGTATTCAGAAATCTTCATGGTAGTGTACCGATATGGATTTCATACAGTAAATATTTGGTAATGTAAACAAATTGTTTGTGAGCTCAGGCATGTTGCATTAAGACGTACGTACACATAGTGTGTAAAGCAGGTGAATGTATGGATTTCTTTCAAACACAAAACACATCGTAAATGTTTCATTTACTATTTGTCTTGATGGTTCTAGAAATAGAAAACAAAACAATGTTCAAATACTTCTACTATGAAGAGGAGTTTGGTCAAGCGTATGTTATGCTTGGTCACACAGAATAAAGCACCATCATAGCTTCATTTTCATCAAAATTAAAAGAATGAAAATTGTCAATGTATAATTGTGAGGTGTACGCACATGATATACATATTACGTTTTTTTTTTTTTAATTATTTCAAAATGATCGTATTAAAGCTTATATATTATTTATTTCATTGTTTCTTAAATATATTGGATAATTCCCGACTTTATCATCAGCTCAGTAGTCAGTACTTCGGTACTGACATGACTTATAACAAACCTTTCTAAAATTGTTTACCTCCAAGGGGACTGGGGAATAGAAATATGGTCACTTACATGTATGTCCTCTTCCGACGGGCAGTAAAACCCTTGCCAAAGTGGGGCGTCCGTTTGGCTCTGCGGGATGTACAAGTACGCAGTCACTTCCGTGGGGCGTGTAGGAGAGTGTCACGCTCACCTCACGTTAAGAACCATTGCAACAACTCTTTGAGCACTTGAGCACTTGAGGGGTCCGTAGGTGACCTGTTGCAAGGCAAAATTTCTGTCCATATCCAATATACCCTCATTTTTCAGTGGCAGTCTTTCCCGACCTTCATCCCGAACGTCCTCTGTTATAGGACCTACCTTTTGGGTTAATTGTTAATTTGTTCTGGTCCTGAACATGCATGAAATATTTTCCACTGGACGTTAAGTAACTAACTTTCAATCATTTAAAATTTGTCCTTTGAAAATTAAAAATTATAAAGAAACTAAGGTTTCTACTCCATCAAGTAAAGTTGACCTGATGGATTTGACTATTTTATTTAGGTCCTTTTGGTCATATAGCTCTTCAAATGTTCCGGTTGTTTTAATACATCCTTGGCTTTCAAATATTCGGCTAGGAGCATTACGGATGCAGGTAAATCCAGAAAAGCGCTTCGGACGCATGAAATTTATAAAGTGCTGTTTTTAGTTTTAATGCCAAGAATGCATTTTTCTTATTCACATTTTCTTTAGAAACCCGGACCGTTTGTTAAAAACCTCGACGTTTTAAATGTTGCTCTCGAAAAACAAGGACAATCTAAAACGCTGAATTTCAAGTGAAATTCAAGGAAACTATGAGTAGTTTGTGTTCAAAATATGTCAAGTATTCAGAATAAGATGAACAGTCAGGAATAAAACTATTATACTTATAGAAATAGCAGTAAATCGATCTGATCGCATGTAATATCACTCGGAAAAACTAATTACACTCGAAAAAGAGGACCGATTCACTTCGCATTTAATATATCACTCGGAAAAACTAATCTACACTCGAAAAAGTGGACCGATTCACTTCGCATGTCATATATCACTCGGAAAAACTAATCTACACTCGAAAAAGTGGACCGATTCACTTCGCATGTCATATATCACTCGGAAAAACTAATCTACACTCGAAAAAGTGGACCGATTCACTTCGCATGTCATATATCACTCGGAAAAACTAATCTACACTCGAAAAAGTGGACCGATTCACTCAAAAACACGATCTCAACCGAACACTATCTCTACCGTGAACTTGTTTATAATTATTCGGTACATAGCTAAACATATATTGCTGTCCAGGTGTAAGCACTTGCGGTCCTTTATCATGTTTATCCTGTCGATACTTGTATTCGGTATTGTACAGTGACATTCTTTTTCGGATTGCTTAAGATTTCTTTCCTCATATATTCATTTAGTGTCATAAAGAACACATAAAACAATAAATAATGTTTTCCCAGAATAAAACGTGAATCAGTTTCAGTCTGTAGGAAGGATATAGACAATTAGAAATATCCATTGTGATTGTTCAATTTTTCAAAAGCAATCGAATTTTGAATGAGGATCAATGTCTATTTCTAATTCCATTTGTATGTACATATTTCCTGCATTTGTTTGACCATAAATGGTTATTTTTAGAATAAAACAACTGTCATTCTGTAGCAAAATAACAAAAATGATATTTGACGGATTTATTGCATTTACCTAATCATTTCAAGTCTGAATTCAAATACCATCTCCTCTAATGAAAGAAGTTTGAAAATTTTCAAGTAACATAAGTTTTGTCTACGTTCATCAAACGTCACGTACTGTAAAACTGTTTGCAATAAATTATTAGGGTCATGTAATGAACACTGCATTACATAAAATTAGATTTACTTTAATAATTGAAGTTTAGAAAATACACCTATTGTTACGTAAAATGGCGCTAAAACGTTAACCAAATAAAAGAGTATAAAATAGACTGAACTGAAAACTAATTCACAACAACAGGGCCGTTTATTGGGGTTCCTAGCTTTACTCCTTTTTCTCATCCGTACACCGGTTTTAATTACCTAAACATGAGATTTGTTCACACGAGTACACTACATGTTTGCTTTAAATAATTATTTTTATTCCAAATTCCTTGAGAAAACAATGTTTCAGAGAAGAAGTAAACAAATTGTTTGTTTCCATAAAAGCAGAGGAGTTAAATTGAGTTTAAAAATACTTGTTATCGAAAAAAAATGTTATTTTTAGTTTTGCTTAAAGTCGAATTAGGAATTGTCGGTGTCTAAAGAAACATGCTCTTCTGATTTGGAGTACTTTTGAGAGTTCTACGGATGTCATGATCATTCAATAAGAAAAAGGCTACAGCAGCGTAGCAATAGGCGAAAAAGAAATGTTCAGTAAAGCAGGGTTTCTGCATTTTAGACTTGTATCCTCCCATATTTCTCATTTTTTCCTACACATGCTATACAATTGGTTCTGCAGATTTTCCTGCTGCTATTATTTATCAACACCAAGGGTTGACTGAGGTATAGAAATATCGTCATCCATTGGTATTCTTTCAACAGTAAAACCCTTGTCATAGTTAGGTGTTCGTTCGTTTTGGCTGTGCGGGATTTATAAATTCACAATCTTTTGAAAAGGATGGAGGCAAACTAGGCAACGTTTGGAGTGGGACATGCATTTACCATATATGTAGCTCCATAAGGGTGGTCTGGGCCCCCGTCACTCACCCTTAATCCGCCTCTGCAGTCGCGTCTAGTCAGAGTGATAGTTAAATCGGTTTTATTCTTAAACTGATCAATATTTTGAGTTTTGGACAAATACATTGATATATAACTTAATTCACAATATAATTATAATCGTTTTTCTTTCATAATAAAATTCATTTGCTGAATATCTAGTTTTTATGAACACTTGACCCACACAAGGCCTACATTGACAATCGACTGCATGTAATCAAAACCTGATTTAAACAACATGTAAACATTGATTGTTATGATCAATGGTAATTTAGTAGAGTTTAGTGTAAGTGTTGAGGACACTAACACTACACCGAGTTAATCTCAATGTGAACACGACCCTAGACACATTACATGTATGTTTACTCTTTTCTCTTACTGCTAAGTTCCGCATGCTTCACAGCGTAGCAGCAAATCCCCGATTTAAGAAAAAATATACAATATTCACCTTATTCTGATTATTATGTAATTTTGTGTGCATCTAAATCTCGTTGAACCGTATCTGAATAGTAATAAAAAAAAAACAATATAAGGTATCACTTATAGTTCTAGAGGTACAATCAATTATAAAATAGACGAATTAAAGCTATTCATTAAGAGTGATGTAAATAGGCATCATTGCGCTTAAGATAAAGATTTCTCGAGAAAAAACAAGTTATTGTTAGGCACATTTCGTTTTCAATCCTATTAAATTTTATATATGGAAATAAGCAAAACATCGTAAGTAAAGGCAAAGAATTTACAGAGCAAATAAATTTTCGTCTATTGTTTTTTACTTAATTCGGGCCGTTAGTTTTCCAGTTTTAATTGTTTAACATTTTTTGTTTCAGGGCCTTTTATAGCTTCCTATGCTGTATGGGTTTTGCCTAATGTTTAAGTTAGTGCGGTGACCTATAGTTGCTAATTTTCTACGTCAATTGGTCTATGGTACGTTGTCTCATTAACTACCCTACCACATCTTCTTATTTTTATAAACCAGGTAACCCTATAATAATTCAATAATGTTCATAATCATATATAGTTCAGATAGTTATAAATGCATAAAAGATTCCATAACAATCCAAATTACCGGGAAATTACTTATATTTCGCCTTAACAGATACATATAGTCACAATATCAGTGTTGATCCAGGAATTTGCTCTCGACTTTTTGGAGGGGCAAAATATTCAAAGGTTTAGGGCAGGGGTCCAAGGGCTAAAGCCTTGTTCGTCCTAAATATGCTTGAGGGAATGATGCCAGCCAAAACACACGTCTATCAAAAGCCGGAAATACATGAGGAACAATCATTTCCTTAGAATTTAACAAATGTTTTAGGTCAGATTTCAACAGTGCTCATTCCTATAACATACGGATGAATACTATTTATTCCCGAATTATAACAGATGGATGGCACCTAACAAACTGCGTTCAAATGAGCAAACAATATCTGAATTTGCATACACCAAACAAAGAGGAATAAGACTGCTTGAAAACATATTGATATTAAACTGTATTTATACTGGTATAACACTCAAGTTGTGTCTCTATGAGACGAAACATGGAGATCATATCTGGGAACTAATAGGTAAGCAAAATAAAATATCTATGAATATTAAATATCTCACCAAAAGAAGCATGGTTTGTGAATCAGCTATATTTACAAAGTGCAACATACAGAACATTCTATATATTTCTAAAAAAAACGAAATTCCAGATATTCAATATGTTTCAATTGTACTCTCATAAGAATGTTCAACAATATTCGTTGCAGCCAGTGTTTCATATTGATTTTCACTTTTAATATGTGTTTCACTGCTTTCACTGTTTGAAGCAGATAAACCGTCACCAAGGTTTTCTGGTTCTCTTATTTGATGACTGTGTTCATCAGTAAAGCCAATTTAAAGGTTAATGTACTTTTGACAAAGAACAATGTACGAATCATCACATTACGACCTCGTAGAAACGTTGTCGGTCCTCTGTATGTTTGAATCGGTGCCATTCTGAATAATTTCGAGATTGAAATTTCCTGTTCCAACATTGTCGAGTGGTGTACTGTTAAATGAAGGCTCAGGTCTATCATTGATATTTGAAGGATTGTAATACACGCTATCTATTTCATCGTATTGAGATCTACGTGTTTCAGTAAGTGTTTCATTAACTTGTGATCTACTACTTCTGCATATGAATTGAATAATTGTACTTTTGACAATATAAAACAACTTTCGATGAAAAGATAGTTTTAATATGAATATTTGTCTTTTACAAGTTAATGTGAGACCTCAAAAAATTAACAGGGTACATGACATGTGTGCGTGTAAAGTATTGACCAATACTAAAATGAACGCTGAACAAAATGTGTTGATGCATAGAATAGAAAAGGATTTACTGAAATGTTATTTGATAATAAAGCAATATTCAAAGCAAATCAATACCATTTCTAAACTGTAAAATTGGTACACAGATATGTATTCAAAACAAAACAAACATCAAGAGCATCACGATATCTTCAAAATGCACCAATTGTAGTTCTACAAAGTGGTTAACTATCAAAACAATATCACTGGGGTTGAAAGGAGATATTATTGCCAAAACAAATAATATGAAAATTAACTCTTACCATCCTGAATGAATTTTAGATAACGTTTACTTTTCCTTTATTTGCACAGATATGCATATTAAATGGAAATGAGCTACACCTTGCCGCTGATGCTTTCTGTTGACAATAACGGTAACACAGTTGACCTTGGGGTCGTGTAGGTTGGTAAAGGAAGACGATTTGTCCAGCGGTATGCTGTCCCATAGTTGGCCATCAACTGCAAACAAACATGTTTTTTTGCCCAATATCTTGACCTTCAAGGCAAAATGAAACTAATAGGTTAAGATGCTGTAGCCTGAATAGACACCTATAAACTCTGAGGGGAAACTGTTGTGAATGTAATAGTCTGCAGAAAGCAATTTCAACCAAAAATCTAGACTTTCCCATTTGCAATTTTTCAATGTACTGGGATCTGCAACAGGAAGTAGTTGATTCCAAAGAGTATTTAGATTGTACACACGTACAGTAGTTATGTTCCTGCGTGTTAAGGTTTTTGTATACCTGCATAAACCAGACGAAAAGAAAAGTCACCTCTTCAAAATTGTCATTTTTCTTCGATATCTCTGTTGAACTTTTTCAATTCTCTAAGTTCGAATTTGTGTTCAAACTGCACCCTTACTCCAGAGAGCATAACAATGGATTTCCCTTGGTTGGGGGAAATTGCCTGAATCTATAAATCAATATCAAACAGCTTACCTCTAAAGATATGAAGAGATTTTTTTGAAGAGGCCCTGATATTACGAACCCGAATGGTAACGGTTAGCTAATATTGTACTGTTGTAGTTCTAATTTGTGTGACTGGAATGGTTGGTAAATGAACACAAGCACTTCAAATTTTAATTTTAATAAACCTGTATCATGTTTTTCATATATAATGTTCGGGATTCAACTAGAAATCATAGTTAAGCTATTGACAATATCCAACCTCAATATTCTCAAAATATTTAGTAAAGTCCTGGAATGCATTATAATGTTACTTGATGTTTAGAAGGAAGAACATATATGTTATCTAAAAAGGATAATTATGTGTATTAAATGATTTCGTGACTTTGGTGTTTCAACATAAAATAATAATTATAATTACGTGCATTGTTATACCTGCTGATACATCTTTCATGATGCATATAAGTAAATACAAATTTTGTTAAACATATAAGGCAAGTAGAAAGATAGTCAAAGTCAGAAAAATAGGAGGAACATATGCAGCGACTAAACACGATGTTTTGTTTCCTCTAAATTCCCATCCTTTTTATTTAGAATGAATTGATAGACAAAAGTAATTGTATTTGGTTGTGCTTAACGTTCTCGGTTTTTTTTCCTTGTCAAAAATTCGCTCTCCCTTCCCAGCATAAAAAGATCTCTATATGATCTGCCGCAACTTATGAAAGTTAAAAAAAGATTATAAGAAAAAACGATGAATATTATTTTCTTAATATAAAATGTGTCCAGAATGATATGAACTAATTTTATAAAAAAAAAATTACAAAAATGTTTTAATATAAATTGTACATGCTTGTCATTGTAAGAATAATTGCAATTGTACCTATTTTGTGCCATGTTCAAACATAATTTTATTGGCGTAGCTGAAAATGTATATACACGTCACATTCACATTTACTTTTACTATATTTTTGGTCATTTTCAGTTTGTTATCTTGTTTAACATAAATTATAAATATCGAAATGATGTGTGTTTACTTCATGATTGTGTAAACGTACTGAGTCCACTTTACGAAGTGTTCATGTAAATCTAGATTATGTAGTATATTCCATAACTTCAATGTATATTTAGGAATACCCCTCTATTGTTAAAGTTGTTTAAGAACTGCTTTTAATAAGCTATACACGTTTTACTTTTCTAAATTTGCCCGTTTATAAATTTTGAAATTATAAAGAAACTAAGGTTTCAACTCCCTCAGTCAAAGTTGGCCTTTGACATATTTGGCTATTATTTTAGGTCATTTTTTATTATATCGCTCTTCAACTGGTTTGGTTTTATACATCCTTGGCTTTCAAATATGGGGCTTTGAGCGTTCCTGATGAAGGTAAATCCAGAAAAGTGCTTCGGACGCCTTAAATTTATAACGTAACTACAACTGTAAAGAATAAACTAACAATTTCGGCAAAATCTTACTTATTTGTAGATCTTGTCTGGTTGATCATATTTGCTATTTAAAGTGTCTATCTTTCTTTTATAGTTTTCAAGATAGTAGTCAAAACGTAAAGTATTGGTAATAATCGTCATTAAAGAACAAGTACTCCTACAAGGAGTCGACTGATGAATTCATATGTCGATCAAGTCATGCTGATCGTTTTTGCTAATTTAAGTTTCTATCTTTCTATTATAGTTTTTTAGATATTAGGCAAAAACACAAAATAATGGTAAAAATCATTATCAAAGAGCAATAACACCAACAAGGGGGTCGTCAGACAATTTCAAGATTGGGAAGTTATTTGTAGATCTTGTCTTGCTGATCACTTTTGATTGTTTAAGTTTTTATCTATCTATAATATTTTTTCAGATATTAGGCAAAAACGCAAAAAATTGATAAAAATCGTCATTAAAGGGCATTAACTCCAATAAGGAGTCGTCTGAGGTTTCGACCATGTTGACTTATTTGTAGATCTTGCTTGGTTGATTGTGTTTGGTATATAAAGTTTCTCTCTTTCTATTAAAGATTTTCATATATCAGGCAAAACACGAAAAAAATCGTTAAAAATCGTCATTTAAGGGCAATAACTCCTATACGAAATCGTCTGACAGTTTTGAAGTAAATAGACAATATATAGATCTCATCATTCTGAACATATTTGTCCCGACAATTGTTCTCCATTCAAAGCGGTTTTCAAGATAATAGACCAAACTTGCATTTTACCCCTATGTTCTATTTTTAGCCATTTCGGCCATGTTGGTTGGCAGGCGGGGTCATCGGACACATATTTTAAACTAGATACCCTAATGATGATTGTGGCCAAGTTTGTTTAATTTGTCCCATTAGTTCCAGAGAAGAAATTTATTTTCAAAAGTTAACAACGACGGACGACGACGACGGAAATGGACGACGGACGCCTACTGAAGAGAAAGCTGACTTGGCCTTTTAGGCCAGGTGAGCTAAAATTATATATACAAAATCATTTAACTACTGTTATTAAAAGTTAATTAACAAATGGGAACGCATGGAATATATAAACAAAAGTTACTATTTTAACAGGTGTAAATGAACTTGTATGAATCCACATTCAAACCCATACAAACTATCAGCTATCAATTCGGTTCTTCCAGGTCAAAACTTTTCAGACCGATTTCATTGGAAAAGACGTAAAAAGAACGAGAAACAATCTTTTCTTAAACTTTCTTTTGAAAACAAAGGTATCAATGCTATCAATTTAGGCAATATCTATAATTATTTCCCTCACCGAAGCCCTACATATATTTCACCGGGAAAGCTGGTGTGGAAACCTTGGAACGTTTTAATAAATTTTATAAAAGATACGCCTTATTATGGTGGCCGGATGCGGCCATTTCGCCTTTTCGCGTTTTTGCGTTTTCTCCTTTCACTTTCACGCGAAACCGACAAATCGAGAAATCGGGAAATCGGGAAATCGGGAAATCGAGAAATCGAGAAATCGAGAAGTCGAAATCGAGAAATCGAGAAATTGAGAAATCGGGAAATCGGGAAATCAAGAAATCGGGAAATCGGGAAATCGGGAAATCGAGAAATCAAGAAAGCAAAAACGCGAAGGCTAAAAAGGGAAATGAAATAGATTTCTCGATTTCCCGATTTCTCAATTTCGCTTTCGCGATTTCTCGATTTCCGATTTCGATTTCTCAATTTCTCGATTTCGCTTTCTCGATTTCGCGATTTCGCGTTTGCAAAGTGAAAGGAGAAAACGCGAAAACGCGAAAAGGGGAAATGGCCGCATCCGGCCACCATACCTTCTTCATTTAGAACACTTGTTAAATAATTTAAACGATTTGTGTTTATTTTGACTACACATGGCCATTAAATAATTCTTTAACAACACCTAATAATGGTTGCCTTTATGTTGTAAATAATTTATTTTGTAAAGTATAACTATATTAGCAATTGCTTTATAAAATCTCACCTTGGGAGAGTACTGAAATAATGAGGGTAACACATCTTCCTGTTTACATGGACTTTCATAAGTATTACAATACAGCATAACATATAGTATTTAACATGACGTACCAAATTAAATACTGCATGTAATATATCCTTTCGTTGTTGAAACCTATCATATTGTAGTTCTGTAGTTATTATCCACATGATCTGCTACTCTCAACGTAACAATGAGGTTCAATCAATTTTAAAACAAAACAATTGCTTCAGGAAATCAAACGTCCTTGACTATTGTTTCATACAATATATATTGTTCAGTTTGCGACAAATGTTAAGTTGTAAGTTGAAATTGTGGTGACATTTATTAAAGGGCTTGCACTTCAATAAAACTTGATGTTGGCTAATACGTTTCATATGATAGCATTCATTGATCTCCAACTTAAAGAACACAATTTAAGTTATAATAAAATGCCGTTTCATTAAATCAAAAAAAATAAAATAATATACCTAGCTGAATTAAGTAGAAGTTGATCTGTCAAACGAAAAATAACAAAAGAGCATTTTGCCGCTATTAATTAATAGTACAATGTGAAAAGTATAACTAAAAACGAACTCAAGGCAAATTCAAACTAAAGTCTCTAAAGAGCCTGTATCGCTCACCTGCATCTTCAACAATTGCCACTTTTTTTTTAAAATAATATCATTAAAGGGAAATAACAACATTAAGAGTTAACTGACAATTTCAACCATATTAACGTATTTGTAGAATTTATCCTGCTGATCATTTTTCTTATTTAGAGTTTCTATTTATCTATTATAATTTTCAAGATAATAGGCAAAAACCGCCCCAAAAATGGTTAAAATTATCATTTAGGGCAATAATTTCAATAAGGAGTCGACCAACGACTTCGGTCGTACTGATTTATTTGTACTTGTCTTGCTGATCAATTTTTGCTGTTTAAAATTTTTATCTATCTAGTATAGTTTCCAAGGTAATAGGCAAAAATGAAATATTGAGAAAATCGTCACTAAAGGGCAATAGCTTCAATAAGGTGTCGACTAACAATTTCGATCATGTTGACTTATTTGTAGATCTTGTCTTGTTGATCATTTTTATAATTTTAAAAGTTCTTTCTATCTTTTATAATTTTCGAGATAATTGGCAAAAATGAAGAAAAAAATGTTAAAATTCGCCGTTTAAGGGCAATAACTCCTGTAAGAAGTCGTCTGACAGTTTTGATGTCAACAGACATTCGGTAGATCTCATCATTGTGAACATGTCTGCCCCTGTCAGATTTTCTCTATCTTTAACAGTTTTCAAGATAATAGCCAAACATTGCATTTTACCCATATAGTCTATCTTTAACCATGTCGGCCATGTTGGTCGGCAGAGGGCCATCGTACACATTTTTTAAACTGGATACCCCAATGAAGATTGTGGCCAAGTGGTTCCAATTGGCCCAGTAGTTTCAGAGGAGAAGATTTTTGTAAAAGTAAACGGACGCCGACGGACGATGACGACGACGGACGACGCACGCCAAGAGATGAGACAAGCTCACTTGGCCCTGTGGGCCAGGTGAGCTAAAAAGGAAGTCCATAAAAACTGACAAAATCAAACTGCCATAACTCTGACTTGGTATAGACATTTTCCGAAGAAAAAGGGAAATACAAATGACTTATAGAAAAACAAATTCTGTATTTTTAGCGTGTTAAAAAAATCTGGGTTTTAAAACGGTCAGTGAAACTGAAGACGTGTGACGAACTAAGTGTTGTATAATTTTATGTTTTTTGTTTGTCTGAAGCTATATTTACTCTTGTTTTATTGATATACAGAAAAAAATCGTCATTTTGGAGTTTTTTTCCCTATGTAACCCCGAAACACCATTTTGGTCATGTAAAACTACATATTGATCAAACTTTTAGTACATTTAGATAGGTTTTAAATGTCATTAAAAAGAAACATATATCTAAGATGCAAATGAATAATGAATTTGTCTACAAGATCCAATTTCAGTCTCTTTGTGAAAGTATCTGTTATTATGTCTGGACAGATCAAAACCAGTTTTTGAAAGTTTTAGAGTATTTTACAAAGACTATGAAGACAACTTCATTTTCATATTTTGCCATTGTTAAAGACCCCCCACACACACACACACACAGTAATAGAGGACACTGACTAACTACTAGACAATTAGATCCTAAAATAGGTTGTTTTTTTATGCTTGACACTTAAAAAAGTTGAACCCCAGCCTTCCCTTCAACACTTTTCAGTTTACTCTTACACCACTGATTGCATGTGTATATTAAAGGGAATAAAAACTTAATAAAAAACTTTAAAACATCCCATTTATTGTTGTGGACCTAAAATAGTGCTTATAATGTGGAGTACACATGCCGATAAATCATAAATTACTTTCATTGCAACTATATGCGTATCTTCAATGATTATTCACACGCTGGCTTCATATCGGTTAGTATTTTAAACTTATCAGATCTAAAGTTTTCGGTCAAGGTTTTTATCTAAATGTTTAGTCACGTATTTGATTACGAAGTATCTATTGATTTTCATACGTCATAATCTTAACAAACAATACATTGATTAGTAAAAATTTAACAGTTGAAAGCCGTTTACCGGGGTCATTTTGGCAAAAAAATTATAACACGATTATGCCTAACTCAAAATAATATAAAGGGAGACTTAATCATGCCGAACTAATAACTATTTTCCCGCCAAAAAGTCAATCTTGCGATATTTTACTTCACACTTACGTTTCCCAGAGGAGCAGGATACAAATTTGTTTTATTAATATAAATGAATCATTCCCACAAATCAGTTCAATTCTGTATGGCCTTTTTTTTCCCCAACACATCAAATTTAGACGCGGAAGGACAATACCATTTTTCTGCCGAACTAGAATGGTTTCTTGTTTTGGTTTTATTTCTAGTCATAGATATTGATATTTAGTAATGATTTAATTTTGGATGTAACACGTCTTCTGATTGGCTGTTATTTTTTTTTTTTTTAACTCATAGACATAATTTTGTCATGTGACCGTGACGGCATCAACGTTTTTCATTAATTAACTTTAAAAATAGAATTTAGAATTAAACTATAAGGAAAGATAATCTATTCGAAATCACCTCAAAATGTGGTGCATACTTTTAAATAACTCGCTACGCAGATTAATTTTGATTTTAAACATATTTTATTCATTAAGATATGAAAAGGATTGAGCAACAGGCACAGCCTATAAAAGCTCTTTCCTTATTACATGTACAAGGTATAATTCAATTATAACAACTGTATTTAAAATAATGTAATATAGTGGAACATGCATGCTACTTATGAGCACACACGAGCAAATATATGTTTACAGTGTTACTTACTAAATGTAAAGTATATTTAAGTATATAGGCAATTACTCATCATTTATTCGAATACCTTGAAACATGCAAATATCCTTTATAAGTCATTAGAAATACATATGTATGGCTTGAAAGAGACACTAAGCTTACTTAGTGGAATAAATGAATTAATGTTGAAGTGGAGGAGAGAAAAAAAAAAATAAACCTAAATAAAACAAAAATTGAGTAAATTTCAAACAAAACGTTGAGTGTCACTGATATATTTCTGAACAGATTTAAAAATAGCAATATTCATATCATATGAAAATAATCTGTTTCCAAAAAGTAATAAATCAATATTTATGTCAACATTATCAGCAATGGAGTAAATGGAATCAAGTAGGATCTGTCTTACATCATTGTACTTAGGGCAAATAAAAAAGAAATGTTGGTTATCCTCAACAGGGTGATTACAGTTTGCACAAAAAGTGTTCTCGGATAAGAACTGATTAAACAAATGAGATTTTAGGTTGCTAGCATTATTTCTGAGTTGACAATGACTTATATTAAGTTTCCTTATCCCATAGTTGAAAGGTTTAAATATATCATCAGTCCTATAAAACTTGTCCAGTCCACTTCTAAATATACCCAAACTTGGGGATTTTTGTAAACTCAAAGGAAGACTATTCCAAATCGTATAGTGGAAGGAATGAAACTATTAAAATAAGAGCTAGTTCTAGCAAGAGGCGGGTGAAAAGTGTTATTTTCATTCCTCAAAGTATAAGGGGTTTGTCTAGGAAGATATGGCTGGACTAACTCATATAAGTATGCAGGTGTCATCCCATTTAATATTTTATAGAATAGTATAAGCTTATGTTTATTACGTCTATTCTCCAGAGTTTCTAAACCTAATTCAATATAAAGTTTTTGTCTTGAGGAATTACGTCGTAATCCTGTAATAATTCTAGCAGCTTCTATTTGGATATTTTCAAGAAGCTCAGACTCGTGCTGGGAGCAATTGCCCCAAACAACATCACCACACTCTAATATAGGTATAATAAAAGCATAATAAATACGTATAAGTGAACTCCTATCTAATAAATGTTTAACTTGACGAAGCACAGACAGACGAGAGCATGCTTTTTTATAAATAATATCAACATGTGTGTTCCATGAAGCTGATGACTGAAATGTTATCCCAAGATGACAGTGAATATTTATTTTCTCAACCTCTTCGCCATTTATCCCAAAAAATACAGGTGGATGCTCCCTTTCCCTTCTAGTAAATACAATATTTTTAGTTTTCTTAGAGTTAAATTGAACAGCCCATGATTTTGCTCAATTTGAGATAACATCCAAGTCATCAGTCAAAGAGGCAGCTGCTACAGCATGATCATCATCTACTATAACAAATAAAGAGGTGTCATCTGCAAAAAGTCTAATATCATTAGCAATGTCATTTACTATATCATTTATATAAATAAGAAACAGAAAGGGTCCCAAAACTAATCCCTGAGGGACACCTGCATGTATACTTCTTAGAGTTGATGAAAAGCCTTCTAAAACTACCTTTTGTTGACGATCTGAAAGATAACTTTCTATCCAAGATAAGAGCTGATCATTTAAGCCAAATAGTTTAAGTTTAAATAAAAGTCCTTTATGCCAAACTTTATCAAAAGCTCTAGATACATCACAAAATACAAACCTTACATCCCTCCCACTATCCATATTACTAATAATTTTATGATATATTTCGATTAACTGATTAACAGTAGAGTCACCTGGCTGGAATCCAGATTGAAACTTTGACAAAAGGTTATTACTCCTCATATAATTATACAAATGTTTAAATAGAACTTTTTCCATAATCTTACAAACAATACTAGTAACAGATATTGGACGATAGTTTAGAGCTGAATGTGGACTACCTTTCCCTTTAAAAATAGGATTAACATGTGCAATTTTCCATAACAGTGGAACCTGTTTAACTGATAGAGATACGCAGATTATTCAGTGTGCACCACATTTTGATGTTATTTCTTCATAGACAGAGAAAACATTACAGTCAAGCCTTAAAGTAAATCCATAGGCAACAAATACATTTAAAAACGTATCTATATATCCAAAGAAGTTAATTTGATTAATCTTGATTTACACGGAGAGGGTTTATCCTGGGTTGGATGATGTCTATCCCTACCGAGATATCAGTAGTTGGAAGAACAGAAGAAGAAATAAATCCAATTTGGAAACATAAGAAGAAAACTAGAGGCTCCCAAGAGCCTGAATCGATCACCTCGTAAAAATATGCCATTTTGATATATATTTTACTTTTATTGCTATCAGTTATGATTGCTTATTTGTAAATGTTATTTAGTGGCCTTTTTTTTAGATCTTGTATTGATGATCAGTTTTAGTGATTACGATTTATACCTATCTATTAATGTGTTCGAAATAATTGGCAAAATTATAGGAATGCAAGGAAAAATCGCTAAGGACTATACATACTTAAAGATTTTATTTTGCTAATATATTTTGCTTTTTTAATGTTTCTCTCTATCCTTGTCCACTATAGTTTTCCACAAGAGTATACAAAAATGGATAAAATCATCACTCAGGGGAAAGAATGCATATAAAGAGTCGGTTGACAGTTTCGGCCATAGATCTTATTGTGCTGAACACTTTTGCTTTAACTTTTCCTCTCTTTCTAATATAGTTTCAACAAAATGGATAAAAACAGCTTTCAAGGACAACAACGTCTCTAGGGGGTCAATTGATTATTTCAACCATGTTGACTTATTTGTAGATCTTACTTTGCTGAACATTTTTTATTATAATATATTTCTATCTATCATCTTTAAGTATTATGGTTTCACAAAATGATAAAAATCATCTTTCAAGAACAATTACTCGTATAATCAAGGGCATATTGAAGATTTCGTCCATATCACTTACTGTATTTATAGATTTAATTTTGCTGAACATTTTTACTTGGGTGAGATGCTCTCTATTTACTATAGTTTTTGCCAAAAGGTTAAAAAATCATAATTCGAAGGCAATAACTCCTACAAGGGGTATTTAACGTTTTCTGTAATGTTGATTTTTTTTGTAGATCTGATTGTTTTGATCATTTCTACTCAAAGATTTTCTTTATCTGTTATATTTTTCAAGATAGTAACAAAATACTTCAAAATTTAAAATTGGCCAAAAAAAAAACATTTCAAGGGCAATAACTCCAAAACAGGCTGTCAGCTTTTTCTGAAATTATAATGAAGATAGACCTTGATCTGCTGATCTTTTTACCCTGTCGAACTGCTTAAGTTTTAGAGATATAAGCTACAAACTGCATTTTTCCCCTATCTTCTATTTTAGCAACATCGGCCACGTTGTTGATATATCAAATCCCCAGATGCAATTTATCGTGTAAATCTTATAGTGATATATGTCCACTTTTGATAAAAATCGAAATAGCTTAAATTTGATATTCAAAAGTGATATTTATCACCCTACACATCTATAATACGATATTTCTCAGGTATTTTTGCTGTATCATTCGTAACGTCTCTTCATTTTTTAAATAAATTTCATCGGAAGATACCAAGACCTTGTTGATAAATATTCCGTATCAACTTCACAAATAATACATGATGGTCTTGAAGTATAGATTCTAGGTACTGATGTTGTTTATCATCTTAATAAAGTGTTACAGTGTTCTTTCATTTGTCTTTGTAAATTTTTACTTTTACTGTTTAGTCTATTTTTGGTAATATCCATTTGACGTGGCTCGGTACTTAAACATCCCGTCATTGTGTTATTGTGCTATGGTAAATTTTTGTATTCTTGTCTTTCGTTTTTGCTTATGTGCTTTTGTCTATATGCCTTTTTGTTTTTCTCTGTTGATATATTTGTTTGGTTTTTTTTATAGTGATTAAGGTTACAACACAACGTTGACTGCTGTACCCCTACTTTTGACATTTTTACCTATTATGGCTGTTTGTTTTGTTCACACATTGTTGCCAATAAAGTAATTTATCAAAACATACATTCGGGAAGGGGGGCCTTACCTTAACACGACTAGTCAAAACACTAAATTAAATGGTTCCATAAACTTAATGCAAATAATGCTCGAGGAGAGCTACAAAATCGTATCAAAATAAATATTCTAAAAATATGTCAGTGGGTGTTCAGTCGTTTTATTTCCTCCACTATCAAAGGTTTACTAAAAAACTTCATCGGAAGATACCAAGACCTTGTTGATAAATATTCCGTATCAACTTCACAAATAATACACGATGGTCTTGAAGTATAAATTCTTGGAACTGACGTTGTTTATCATCTTAATTGTACGTGTTATAGTGTTCTTTGATTTGTCTGTGTAAATTATTACTTTTACTGTTTAGCCTATTTTTGTAGATGTCCATTTGACATGGCTTAGTACTTATACATCTCGTCATTGTGTTATTGTGCTATGGTAAATTTTTGTGTTCTTGTCTTTCGTTTTTGCTGGTGTGCTTTGTCTATATGCCTTTTTGTTTTTCTTTGTTTATATATATTTTTTTTAATTTTAAATCGATAAGATTATAAAACAATGTTGACTGCTGTACCCCTATTTTTGACATTTTTACCCATTATGTCATATATATATATATATATATATATATATATATATACTAATAAATCTGAAGTCTATAAAAGGACCAACCAGCAAATTTACTTTGATGTCGCCCATTACCGGATCGTCTAGAATAGACGATCAGCCCAACAATGTTAGATAGATAAGGAAAAATTATATAAGTCTAAAAAGGACCAACCAGCAAATTTGCACAACGATACTAATAAAAAAATATATAAGATGGTATTATACGAAGATGTTGTTATTAAATCGTGTTGACAAATATTTCGGCTTAACAAATAGCCTTCTTCGGTGTCAATGAGTTTAACAATACTGATTGTAGGTTAAAATAGATCAATAATACAGGTAAGTTTTAATCTATTGATTTTAATCCATAATCTCGAACATCATAATATAAACAAAACTCGATACTCTAATATACGTGACTGTGTATATTTACATTCCAAAATGAGTGAAAAACAAAACTTAGTATTTCTTATTGATGCCGTTTGGATGATATACATTTAGTTCCTTTATCCAAAAGCTTTCCCGAACCTGTCGCTGGGCATCACTCCACTGGTTGTTCTGTTCAATCACTAGGATTTTTAAGCGATTAAAGTCATCAAGTTTGTGACGTGATTGTCTGAAATGCTGAGAAACTGGGAGAAGTGGCTTCTTCGAGATATCACTCCTATGGCCATTGAGGCGTTTGTGGAAAGGCTGCTTTGACTCACCAACATATTGGAGGCCGCAAACCGAACATTCCAGTATGTAAATAACGTTCATACTTTTGCAAGTAACATTGCAAAATATCTTATAGCTATTTTCGGTTGTCTAATTGTGAAATGTTGATGAATGCTGCATCTGTAGGCAGCATTTGCAGCGTTTTTCCTCACACGAACGACATTCTCCAGAAGAACTTCTATTATCAGACACTTCAGCCCGCACTAGCAGGTTCCGCAGACTGTTGGGTTGCCTAAAAGCTATCATGGGAGGCTGAGGAAAAATCTTGGATAGTTTGGAATTCTTTTCAACTGTTTTCCAATGCTCACGAATGATACTAAAGCTGTTTTTGAGGGATGGGTGGTAAGTGAGGACACATGGAGTCCTTTTATTTTTCTTTTTATCTTTGTATTCTAAAAGTTTACTCCTAGGAATTGATTCCGCTTTCTGAAAACTTTTTTTGATATTTCTGTGTTTGTATCCCCTTCTCTTCAAGCGGGTTTCAAGTTGACGTAATTGTTTTTTGGTTGTTTCTGTGTTGGAACATATTCGCTTGACTCTTAGTGCCTGACTGTACGGGATGCTCTTAGTCAGATGAGGAGGATGGCAACTTTTAGGGGACAGATATTGATGAGTGTCAGTAGGTTTAGAATATAGATCTGTGGATATGATGCCATCTGTGAGCGAGCTGGAAGTATCGAGGAAGGCGATTTTGGATTTAGATTTCTCATGAGTAAATTTGATACTTGGATGTATGTTGTTGGCATGAGTGATGAAAGTATCTAAATCCTCGTCACTTTTATTCCATTTCATATCCACATCATCTATAAATCTAAACCAGGAAAGCGGTTTTCGATGGAAGATTCAATAAGTTGTTTTCTAATTTGCCCATGAATATGTTGGCATATGATGGAGCCATTTGGTGCCCATAGCAGTTCCATTAACTTGCAAATAATGATCTCCATCAAAAGTGAAGTTGTTTTTCTTTAGTACCAGCGTGAGCATTTTGACCAGGCATTCAGTAGGTGGATGTTTCACTGGTCTGGAATTCCAAACTTCTTTACATGCATCAATGCCATCTGCATGTGGAATATTTGTGTAGAGGAGGTGACATCCATAGAAACAAGTGTCGTGTCGGAGGGAAGTGGATTTAAGGCCTGCATTTTTCTAAGATAATCGGTTGTATCTTTAATGTGAGATGGTAAGTCTTCAACATGTTGACGAAGATGGAAGTCAACGAATTCCGATATTTTTTCCGTCGGATGACCGTTCGCTGAAACTATAGGTCTTCCGGGGTTATTGGCCTTGTGAATTTTAGGTAAAAGATAAAATCTGCCCGGTTTTGGATTTTCTGGTTTCAAATATTCAAGAGTTTTGTCATCGATGAAACCATCGTTGTGCATTTCTACCAAGCTATCAGTTATTTCTCTGCTAAAAGATGTTGTAGGATCAGAGTCTAGTTTTTGGTAGAACCTTGCATCGCCAAGTTGTCGTTCAGCCTCTTGAATATAGGCAGATTTATCCATGACAACCACTGCACTGCCTTTGTCTGCAGGTTTAATGACGATATTGTTGTTGGATCGTAAGTTTTTCAGTGCAGTCCGTTCTTCATTGGTAAGATTGTCAAAGGTTTAGTGTTATTTCTGGTATTTCTAATAATGTCCGACTTAAAGTTGTCAATAAATGATTCCAAGGTTGCATTTTTGCTCGGTTTAGGGATCCAAGAACTCTTTTTTATAAATTTGTAGTTGTTTTCGTCTTCTGAAATTTCTGAGTCACTATCCGAGCTTTTGTTGTTATTCTCCTTCGACGCGAAATATTCCTTAATGCGTAGACTTCTGGCAAAATTGTCAAGGTCTTCCGACAATTTAGTTTCATTGACAGGGGCAGGTAGAGGACAGAAATTAAGGCCTCTCGAGAGAAGAGATGTTTCCGATTCCGTCAACTGGTGTTTGGAAAGATTGACCACAATGTTGGAGGGTGAATCAGTCCTTTGTGGTCTACGTTTAAAGCGTCTTATTCGTTTTCTTTCTTCAGATGGTAAAGAAGAGTCAATGCAGCCTTTCCACAAACGCCTCAATGGCCATAGGAGTGATATCTCTAAGAAGCCACTTCTCCCAGTTTCTCAGCATTTCAGACAATCAGGTCACAAACTTGATGACTTTAATCGCATGAAAATCCTAGTGATTGAACAGAACATTCACTGGAGTGATGCCCAGCGACAGGTTCGGGAAAGCTTTTGGATAAAGGAACTAAATGTACATCATCCAAACGGCATCAATAAGAAATACTAAGTTTTGTTTTTCACTCATTTTGGAATGTAAATATACACAGTCACGTATATTAGAGTATCGAGTTTTGTTTATATTATGATGTTCGAGATTATGGATTAAAATCAATAGATTAAAACTTACCTGTATTATTGATCTATTTTAACCTACAATCAGTATTGTTAAACTCATTGACACCGAAGAAGGCTATTTGTTAAGCCGAAATATTTGTCAACACGATTTAATAACAACATCTTCGTATAATACCATCTTATATTAGTATCGTTGTGCAAATTTTTAGACTTATATATATATATATATATATATATACAACTCGTCTAAACATCAGCCAAACAATGTTAGATCTGTAAATTTGCTTTCGCAAATTTTTTGTTCTTCCCTCGCCGGGATTCGAACTCATGCTACTGAGATATCGTGACACCAAATCGCCTGCACTGTATCCGACGCGCTAGACCACACGACCACCTAGGCTTCACAATAATAAAGCTTTCGGTGGCCGGGTGTTACCTTTCCTCGTCAGTTTTAATCTAGCGTCGTAATACAGTACATGATATATAAGGCATGAAGATGGAATTGTTACAGATCAGCTGAAATATCTATTGTAAAGGATCCTACAAATTAATGCAAGATACAGTCACAGAAATAATTATATTTATAAGTACGTCTGAACCAGTGACAACTCTACAACAGATTAATCCATCGGATCACCAGCAATGATGGTGATACATGGCTGTGTACATTCTGTATACACAACTCGTCTAAACATCAGCCCAACAATGTTAGATCTGTAAATTTGCTTTCGCAAATTTTTTGTTCTTCCCTCGCCGGGATTCGAACTCATGCTACTGAGATATCGTGACACCAAATCGCCTGCACTGTATCCGACGCGCTAGACCACACGACGCGCTAGTCCACACGACCACCTAGGTGACTGTATCCGACGCGCTAGACCACACGACTATATATATAGAGGTCTATAAAAGGACCAACTAGCAAATTTATTATGTACCGGATCGTCTAGAATAGACGATACTGTGCAGATAAGGAAAAATTATATAAGTCTAAAACTTACCTGTATTACTGATCTATTTTTAACCTATAATCAGTTTTGTTAAAATCATTGACACCGAAGAAGGCTATTTGTTAAGCCGAAATATTTGTCAACACGATTTAATAACTACATCTTCGTATAATACCATCTTATATTAGTATCGTTGTGCAAATTTTTAGACTTATATATATATATATATATATACTAGAACACACCCGTGATATCGCGGGTCCGTGACTGAATTAAAGTATATAACTATGCGTTAGCCTTATTTTAGTATTGGTATTGTCTTCGGATAAAGTCAAGAAACACAGTTTTCTCTGCTTTCAAATCTTTCTGTTTGAACCCGTCGACCTGGAACTTATCAATTATTGGTAATATTAATTATTTGGAAAACAAAAGGTCCTGGAATGCAGTATTTTTAATCAACAGCATTGTCTTATATTAGTTATAAATAAAGTTGAATTCTTTGATTCGCTGTTTTACGTCATGCCCGCTAACAAATTGAAAACTGTACCTATACGCCTTATTTTCAGTCCAGATTTTTAGTATTCGTATTGTTATCTTAGAAAGTCATACTGATTAAACAATTTGACAATGATTGAATTTAGTAGTGTCAACCCTGTGATTATGACCCGTGTATATAGCAAAATCCTAAATACACCGTTTGGTGGTGCACCTGTCAGATGCGGAACGTACAGATAAGGTAATAGGTAACAGGTGAATATACTATTGGTATCGGTATCGGATTCGACCCGGAACTTGTTAATTTTGGCAATATTAATTATGTGGAAAACAAAGGGTCTAGAGTGGTGTAATTTTAATCTACACCATTGTCCTATATTAGCTATAAATAAAGTTGAATTCTTTGATTTGTCGTTTTATCTCATGACGGCTGACAAATTGGACCTTGTTATTTTAGTATTATAGATATATATATAACTTATTACAAATTTGTTGACTTTTAATGTCTATACATATGTAAGGTGAACATATTGTGTTTAAATGTCTTTACATATTCTAAAACTTACACCAGACAAACACCTAGACGATAATATCAAATCTTCAATTCCTTGTAGATTTTGTCATGGACCTGCTGCTTTTACATTCCTCCAATCATATGACTTAAGAGTGTGATTGACATTTGTGGCTGGTATATTAGACTGCGAAAAAATAATTTCAGATACGTTGGGAATAAACACTATTTACAACGATTAGTCTTTTTATCCATTAAATTGTAATCAAATGCAGGAAAAGGTATTGTGTTTCATATCTTAAGCTCACATATTTGCTTGCTCATTTTTGATATAACATAGACTTATTGAAATCGCCAAAGTCATTCAAATGAGGTAATAAAACGCATGGAATGTCTTTGTCAGTTGAAATGAAAATCGATTCGAAATAATATCAATATAAACGTATTATTTCATGTATTTCGTGTGGCAATTTAACTATGGATTTCACCCATCTTTACTGGTCACAAATTTATTACCTAAGTTCTCATGCAGTCAGTCCTTTTTTCGGGTGAACGAATCATTTGTATTTCCATTTGAAAGTTCTTTTGAATACCTGTTTAGTGTGCAAATTGTTTTTTCGCTCGAGTTTAGCCGTCTCATGTTGCAAAGTGAGCACACTGTAAGCATGGGCTTTGCCAGTGCTCAACGTGCCAGTAATTAAATGGTAGGTATACTTGGATTACCTATTGTTTAAGATGGGCTGGGCCAGCGCTCAACATGTCATGCATAGATAGATATTTTGAAGTAACACAGCGTTCTTCGACTTATGCTTCGACCTCTTGTCAATGCTCTCCCTTATAAGTCTCTTGTAATTAAATTCACATCGTTTGAGGTTTCATTTCATACTCAAAGAGTTCTGTTTCTGTTTGATTTGTACTCAAGTGGCTCGTATTTTACTCCAGAACTTTTATTCAAAGAACGGTTAAAGTTATTTGAAGCCTCGGTACTACATCAACTCTCTGTTGTTGTGCCAGTGCCGCGATAGATACTTGAATATATTGAATTTAATGAATTATTGTTGAGATATGTATTTTGATAATTGAATTACTTAAATACACAGCAACTATCATCATGTTGTCCATAACACCAAATTTGTAATAACTTGTATTGTGTTTATTTTATTTTATTATATCTGTATATTTGCAAATAATAACTATATTGTCACAAATTATCTTATCCACTTCCTTTATACGAAGACGTCAAGTAGAGTTTAATCGGGTAACTTAATCGGTCGTTCTGCATGTACTACAGATGTGTAATATTGTTAGATAGAACTTGCAGTTAGATCTGATACCAGTTAAGGAGAGGTCATCGTTAAATTCTGTGTTTATATAAACACGGCACATAAATCAATATAAACGTAAGAGTGTATTTTATATTCAGTTTCATTAAGATTAGACACTGATATTTACAAATGCACGATACATTTTACATTATAACTTTTATAATATATTGGAATACAGCATTAACATCTCGTTTAATGCTAATGTGTTGTTTTTTGAAAAGTACTTTATTTAAACCTTATGTTCTTTTTAAGTTTTAGTTATTTATATTTAAAGATTTGTTGCTCGGTCTTTAGTTTTCTGTGCTGTGTTTTGTGTACTGTTGTTTATCTGTTGATCTTTTTCTTTTTTAGCCATGGTGTTGTCAGTTTATTTTCGACTTAATTATGAGATAACATTAAAACATACGTCATTTTTGCTTATGTAATAGTACGTAAATTAAAATAGCACACACATGCTAAGACTACGTGACTTTATTCAGGATGATTGCCAAGCGTATTCATTCTGAAAGACCTTTAAAACAAATATATATATAGACGTGTATGCAAACAATAGAATATATGACAAAATGTCAATAGATATATTACAAACATAATTGTCCTCAATAGAATTTCTGTCAAATTATTTAGCCTACATAGTGTGTCCTTTTGATTTGAAAGTAGATAATACAAAATGTGAGCAGAACTTTTTTACATTAAAATGCAAAGGGTATAATAAATTTACTAATCTTCAAGATATATCCCAAGCTTGAGATATTAATGTACATTTATTTTATAAAAATAAAAAGATGTGGTATAATTGCCAATTAAACAATTATCCACCAAAGACCAAATGACATAGAAGTAAACAACCATATGGTATTTTTTTGTGAAAATCTGTTCAAACAATCCTAATTTGAAAAGTTGGACATTTAATAGAGATGTCCTCGGAGAGTGCATAATGTCGGGTTTTCAAAGGTAGAGTTATCCAAAAAAAGTGTCCCGTTATTCCTACCGATAAGATGGTAATAGCGCTTTGGATTTTTAAATCAGACGATTTTATGTATATTTTATTGATGATCAATTGAAAATACCAAATTGAATGTATTTATTGTTAAATTATCCCAACTCAACACGCATGATATCTATTTTGAAATATATGTTAAATATATGTCAATTTTATACTTATCAACTGTTAAATAAACGACGAATAGATATAGCAAAATTCTATATAGAGTAAGATGTAAAACAAAAAGCATCAACATTTAAAGAGACCACGACTCTACACCTGATGTTGATTTTCATCACCACAGACAGAATTTGCAATATCAGAATGTTTTTGTTGAACTTAAATCAGAAATTACAACAAGTTTAACGAGATTTGAAGACTGTTATTCCGTCTGATCATGGTAAAACAGAGAGTCGGATGATACAAAAGCGATAGTAAAATTCATAAGTAGAAAACGAACTGACAATGACATGGCAAAAAAACGAAAAACGTCCGAAGAAAAACAACAGTCAACAGAACCCTACATAGAAAACTATAGACTGAGCAACACGAAACCCAACACAAATTGGGGGGATTCTCATATGCTACGGAAGGGTAAATAAATCCTGTTCCACCTGTGGCACCCGTCGTGTTGCTCATGTGAGTACAACCCCAGTGTTTAGTCTGATTCGGTAGGTCACATAAAAAGCTATTACTAAATTCTTAAAAAATTTTCTTAGTATTTTTTTACAAGAAGATAAAAGCATGTTATAAAATCTGATGTATATAGCTTATTTGGAAGTATGATATATGAACGTCTACAAATTTGTGTTTAATGTTTTACATTTTTAAGTATAAGCTACTAATTTATATTCCGTTCGTGTTTAATTTCAGAATGTATTGTTTAAGGAATTTTAAATTTCCCGGTCTTCTGATATTCATAACTGTTTGTGTAACTTCAAGTAAGTTTTCTTTATATTATTATAGAGCATAATGTCCCGTTCTACCCATAAGATAGTAATAGCGCATTATTTTCGTTTTCATATTTGGATAATCGTTAATGTGCTAAACGCTATCACTCTTTGTGAGAATTTGTCAATTTTTCTCAAAACTATGTTGAGGCAGCAAAATCGACAAAATGAAAGACAACAACACAACAAACCGGGTCTTACTAAAAATACACTGCTGTCTTTGACAAACTAGGCCAGAGGAAGTTACAGTATTAGTTTTCTGTTCAATTAAAACAATCGTTAACTTTTAACTATCAATTAAAATATGTCCTTTAAATTGTGTCTAAACCGCAATGTACCGAAGCATGTGAAATGATACATTGTTATCAACGAAGTAGACACACTGCTTGTGACTTATACTATTGCAAGTTGTAGAGGGAAATGTTTTTGCGGTTTACGGTAACAAAAAATGGTTGTGTCAAAATTTCACGTTTCAATATTGGTACAATTGAATTTACTGCTTAAAAATGATTGTCATTGATTACTCATACGAAATATTTACACCAGAAATACGATACTACTGCATTTAAAAAAAGTCCATAGCACTATTAAAATTTAAAAAAAACATATACTCTATCTAATACTTTAAATCAGACAACATTCATTTCTATACTTTGACGGTAGATTGAGGTTAGATACTAGGAGTTAAACATTTGAATGATTTTCAATAGAAATGTTATTTCAATCATCTTATAATTGTGTAACCAAATATATAGTATGCTGACCTTACAAAATATTTATACTGTAATTTGTATATAAAAATTTTCATATTGAAATAACTTTGGGTTATTTCATTATTTAACTATATACTATTTCTGATAATGTTACGACTTGCTACTGTTTATATTCTTTACAATCGGGATAATAACTTCCGACCAAAAATAAAGATAAACTTGTTACGGTACCTCACAGAGTTTAATGAAGTATAACAAAAATACTGAACTCCATGGTAAATTAAAAAGGGTGCAGTCCATAAAAACTGACAAATTCAAACGCGAGTCTATCAACCAATGGAAAGAATGAAAAACAACCGTCATATTCCTCACTTGGCGCAGGCATTTTCCGAAGAAGTTTTATAACATGATCTCGTAAGTATCGAAGAACTGTGAATGAATAAGCAGTTAACGCGAAAATAATATTTCACATAGGAGACCAGGACATACAACGGAAATATTAAGCTGTTCTTTCAGTTATATTTGTTGAACTGATATGGAATCAAGTTTTGTGCACTGTTTTGTTTGAAGCTGTGTTCGTGTATTGTGCTTCTTGAATATAATGAATATTTTGTTGTTATTTCTTGCATTGAACTGGAAGAGATCAGACTGTGCTGATACATATTTTGACGGTGTAATGTTGATTATCATTTTACTGTATTTATCGAATATCTACCAGTCAATTAAAAGACACTTTATTTTAGTGCAAAGCTAATCTTTATTTTATCGATGGGTATATTTCTGTTTAACAATAAATGCAATGCAAAGTTGTTCATCATTTGATATATCTTAATGTTGTACAATGTATATATTGTTGATTGTCAAACACACTTCCTAAAGTAGTTTATATGAAACATCAGGATGACTTGATAGGCGAGTGACATTTTTCAAAAAGACGCTTAGTTAACGACTTTAATGCACCCACCTAACATACGGCTATATTTTATATCATTCGAAAGCTTATTACCTATACTTTCTATTTTGCCCGGTCGTCAATAATTCGTACGGTGCAATTTTCGTTAAACCAAGGTTAAAGGTCAAATATGAATATTCCAAAATTTTGCTAGAATTAAACAAAATGCCCTTTTCTGGTACCTGTATGATATTTTTCATCTAAACATTGTCTGAATCTTATAAAACAAAATACCATAATTCCAAATCAAATGTAAACTAAAATGTTAATTGCGTAATATTTACATAAAATTGCATTTCTTAAAAAAACTTCCAAAAATGATAATATTGCACTAAAAGCTAAATAATTCTTCAGGTATCAATATCTATATGTCAAAGATATAACTAATTTATCGTTTATAGGCCGAGAGAATTTTTGCATCATTGTAAACTTAATTAATATGATATAGGTCTAGATGCAGCCTTCTAATGAAACTTTGCAGTTGCCCTATAAAAACACCATCTTCAAATATGGATCATTTGGCTTTTCTTTGGCTAGATAATATAGTAAATATCGGAAGAAAATGATTAACCATATTTGAATAGGTGTAATGAAAGTGCTTTAATGAATAAACAAGGTATATATAGTAAAAATGTGTTTCCAATGTCGAAAGACGAAGTTTATTCTCGATCAATATTCAAACGAATACTGTTCGCACAATGCGCCTTTTCAATCACAAATCCGGCTGATTCTTTTAAATGTTAGCTCATTATTACATATGTTATTAGTTGTTTTACTAAATATGACAGAAAATTAATATTGTGGAAGATTGAATATATTCTTACTGAGCAAATGCATTTACCACAGGTGTAATGTAGTGTTTTACATTATCATTTCGGGGCCTTTTATATCTGACTGTGCGGTATGGCTTTGCTCATTGTTGAAGACCGTACGGTGACCTATAGTTGTTAATTTCTGTGTCATTTGGTCTCTTGTGGGGAGTTGTCTCATTGGTAATCATACCACATCTTCTTTTATATATTCGCACATTTCGGTATAGTGTTTTAAAGAGTGTAGTTTGTTTGTCCAACTTTTTTGCTTTGTTCATGTGTTATCCGTTTTTTTTTTAAATTGAAAACCAGCTAGATCAGATATCGATGTAAGATATAAACCTTGCGTCCCTACGTCGGTTTGTCTTTAAAGTGCACATATGGAGATTGTACATAAAGGGATTTTTTTCATGATAAAAAAAGTAGTTAAATAATAAGCAAATCAAATGTACCATTACATCTCATAATCTTACCTTAACACAATCTAATTACTATATGGATCTCTGATTTCGTTATCCTCATTTGAAAACATGCAAGTTGCAACAGATCTGAATTCTAAACAGATTGTTTTAACCCATGTTATTTACACTTATGCATACCACTTCGTATGTTTTGTTTCACGCCAACTAATATCACTTACTATTGATATGAAACCTATGCACGAAAAGTTATGACTATAGTTTTAGACTGCCTCATTCTTATATATGCCAATGTATAAGCAATGCATGACAGATGATCTACTAAAAAGTAAAATGACAAAAATACCGTACTTCAAGGGAAATTCAGAACTGAAAGTCCCTTATAAAATGGGAAAATTTAAAGCTCAAACACATATAACGGAAATGGAAAGCAACTGCCATATTCCATACTTGATACTACATTTTCTTGCGTATAAAATGGTCCATTAAACCTGGCTTCGTAACAAGCAAAAGTTATCTCTTGTTTTTTGGTGTCTTAAATGAGAATATTCTGTGATACAGTTACAATTATATTTAAATGCAAAACCATAGGCAATTGAATTTAGAATAAAATTGGTTTAAATAAAATTGAGAATGGAAATGGGGAATGTGTCAAAGAGACAACAACCCGACCATAGAGCAGACAACAGCCGAAGGCCACCAATGGGTCTTCAATGCAGCGAGAAACTCCCGCACCCGGAGGCGTCCTTCAGCTGGCCCCTAAACAAATATGTATACTAGTTCAGTGACAATGGACGTCATACTAAACTCCAAATTAAACACAAGAAACTAAAATTAAAAATGAAAAATTAAATGCATATTTATATATCAGTTTTTATTAAGAAAATTTACTTGCAACATGTACTTGTAGTAATTTACAACATCTACATCAAAACTGCTTTGTTTGATTAGAGGTTGCCTACTTTAACAAAAGGCCATTAATGATGTTTGATTGAATTTTTGTATGACACCTACACAGTAATTTCGTCATTCATACTAATAAATATAATTAAAGTATAATTGACGGGATAGTCAGCTTTCTGCTGAAGGTCTCTCAGAGCACTCCGGCTTCCGCCTCCAATAATAACTGATCGCCACAAAATACTGTGTAACTATGATGAAGATAATGATGTCTGGAGTTGGCATGTCAGTAATACTGCTGTAGTCCTTTGTTAATTTGTGTATCACCGTCATTTTGCTAATTTCATTCGTTTCCTATTCTGACATCGGACTCAGACTTCTTTTTAACTGAGTTTTACTGTGCGTATTGATGTGTGTTTGTTTAGTCTTCATTTGCAAGAGGTAAAGAGGATGGTTGAGATCTCACAAAACATGTTTAACCCCTCCGCATTTTTGCGCCTGTCCTAAATCAGGAGCCTCTGGCCTTTGATAATCTTAATATTTAATTTTAGTTTATTTATATGTTTCTGAGTTTAGTGTGGCGTCCGTTCACTAAACTAGTACACATTTTTGTTCAGGGGCCAGCTGAAGCCTGATTCCGGGTACATGATTTTTTCGCTGTGCTGGAGACGCATTGGTGGCCTTGGTCTGTTTTTCTGCTTTTTGTCGGGTTGTTGTCTCGTTAACACATTCCCCATTTCCATTCTCAATTTGATTTAGTAGCCAGTAGTGCCGAAAGTGGAGTTAAACAATCAATCATTCATCTTTACACTACAGTGTAATATTTTAACTACTAGTGCTCAGGAAGTGAAAGTGTACTTATAGTGAACTGCTAGAATTTTCAAATAAAAAAAATAGATTTGCAGTATATGTCAATTTACATGTATTTCAAGAAATTAATTAGCTTTAAAAGATTGGTACATACAAATTTTGTTGACATAGAACAGCAAAAAAGCTATCTTTTTGCAGATGATGGTATTTTGGGCAACTGCACGAGTTGTTATAATTGGCTGTTTAATTATCATGAAAGGTAATTGTAGTAATTTGATGATGTCAAAAACTTCCTAAGCACTAAATAGAATATGTTATTTGGTTCTATGGTGAATTACAAATGAATAAAAGACAAAAATTTTGGTTTCAACGCAATTTTATCATTTTTACTGGAATTTTTGGAAAACGGCGCTATTTATTAAAAATCTGTCACTAATATTTTAAAGTGCGTTTGATAAGTGACTGTTAACATCTGTTCTAACAGATTTTCATATTTCCATACAAAATATTATTGTTCAGAAGACAGAGTATGCAAAAATGCTGACATCTTGTAAAATTAGAAAGTATGCGACCTTGACCTTTCATCGTGATTTCACGGATATTGCACCGTACGAATATTTGACGACCGGGCAAAAAAGATAGGGCAGATGATATGCTTTTGAATGGTATATCATTTAGCCGTATGTTAGGTGGGTGCATTAAAAATATGATTTTATGGTTAATGTCACTCGTCTATGATTATTTAAATCAGAAAGGGAAACTTCACACTAAGGCTTAAGAAGAATAAAACGAAATTGACATAACATGTCCGGTCACTCCATTGACCTGATGTCCTTTTACTATATACTTCAAAGTCTGGTTAATATGTTGATTGTAATTATCCCATTCAAAGTCATATGAAATCTCAAATATAAAAAAAAGTTGAATATGTTTTATATACTTGGATGAAGTGTACGTGAACTTTCTTGTAAAGGAAAACCCTTTATATTATCAAAATCAAAATTAAAAATATTAAATGTACAGCTGATGAATAATTGCCAACCGTATACTAATTCGCCGATAATTTCCCGTATGCAGTGACCTTTGATTTTACTAGGAGACCTCTTGATAGAACTTATACAAATACAATTACAAAACATCTACTTCATATATCGACCAATATATCTAAGAAGTTACAATTGGTTCAGAAATAAACATTTTCCTGATGTGAAGTTTCCATTCATGTGCCTTACATTACTGCAGCAGCTATATATATATTGAGTATATATTTAAAATTTGATGCAATATTCAAGGGAAATGTTTTCTTCTACTGATCTTCTGTAAAGATGGTTGTAGATTACAAGAAAACAATTGAAGTAAAGGCTCTTTTTGGTAAAGTTTATATCAAATCTTCGCGTTTCTTACAGACGCAGTCATGATTTGATTTGCTGTTATGTAAATAATGTGTTGCAGATGACCATTATAAAAAAGGAGATGTGGTATGATTGCCAATGAGACAAATCTGCACCAGAGACCATATGGCGTAGAAGTTAATAACTATGGCTCACCGTATGGCATTCAACAATGAGAAAAACCCATACCGTATATAGTTAGCTGTAAAAGGCCCCAAAATTAAAAATTTAAACGTGGAAACTGATTGCTTTGATTTATGTACAATACAATGAACGAAAATCATATATGACATACAGCAACAAACGTCACCCATTGAATTATAGGCTCCTGACTTTGGACAGTCACATACAGAATATGGAGAGGTTAAACATTTTTGCTTGCGACAAACCCTCCCTAACCTTGGACAGTGGTGTAATAGTAAAAACATAATAACAAACAATATGAAATACTGTTAATAAGGACGTAACTCATCAGATCGATACAAAGCTAAGATAAAACAAAAGACATTAAGTACAGATATGGGAGTGCTCGTAGTTATGTAAAGCTAGTTAAAACAACAAAACTGATAAAATATTATGTAATCAAGACTAAAATACCAATCAGTACACTTCCAACATCCAATGAATTTAGTGCAAAGACGGTATTAACAGTCAGAGAAAAATATCATCTTGTGCAAAGCCAAAATTAAGGTATCGACAGAATGTAGAACCAAGAATTTACATGTGTGTAAAACGATAATATTTAGTTGGATTTTAATCTTTTGATTTTAAAATCAATATTAATACCGTATAATTACAGCGTTGAATTGGTAACCTTTTAGAATAAGTTTATTTAAGGATCGATAAGTTTACTCGTTTCGATTTAAACTGACGGGCTCGGTAACCAACATCACAGTAAATATTAGGATGAGATATCCCTTTTCTAATACATTTTCTGCAGGTACAGCCACGCTTCCAAACAAATATATGTATATGTTAAAGAATTTAGTAAAACTTTTAAAATATGGTGGGTCACTAAATTCTTGACTTAATAATTTGCCAGTAATACATAGATTACGTTCATAAATATTCAAAGACTTCACTACAGACAATGGCATAGCAAATGTTGGTATATATAAACACCATTAAATAGTGCCAAAGGAGCATCACTGTTTAAAAAGAAAATCGAACAATATGAAACGAAAAATCGTCCCTCTCACGGTAAATTTTTGTGTAGAGTTTACCGTGTAAATCTGATATATCTGAATCTAGAAACGGACGTAAATTTACTGCTGTTATATATGATATATACTAAACAAGTTCCTTTTGGTAAATATCGGCATTATATTAAGAGGATTCTTGATTATTTACCGAAAATATATCATCAAGATAACGGTAATAGACGAAGAATTTATCATTTAATTGGGTCTTTATTAAGGTTGTCTATAAACTGTGATTCATAACAATACAGAATCAAGTCTTCTATTAAAGGGGCCACAATTAGTACTTATAGGAATTTCCACAACCTGTCGATAAACTAATGACGAAACGTACATAAATGTTGTTAAGGAAAACATTTAACTATTTAATCATCTCATCACAGCTTCAAGTATATTTACCGTTCTCATTAGAAAAAAAAAACTTTTAATGAGTTACAGCAAATAAACTTGCAATGAGTTTTTTCAAACCACTATTTAATTAAATAGTAAAACTTTTGTTTGATAAGATTGTGTAAAAATTTAGTGTGAAGAGTTGAAAAGTCGAAACTGTCAACCGAATTGAAATAACCATTAAAAGCACGTAATTTATCTAAACAATGAAATAGTTTTTTGCACCCCAAAGGTAGTTAATTCCACAATTTTCAGATGCTTATGTACAAAGGTTAACAATAAGTTCTTTGATAGTACATGTAATTAAAGAACTTGTTAAAAGCACTGACAGATTATTTGTAGAACACCTACTAGAAGAAACGATATTTTACGGGTTTTTTTGTAGTTTATGTAACCAATACATCAGTCGTTCCAACCAAACATCTTCGTTTCCTCATTTGTGACATTAGCGAATGGGACTAACCATATGATTTTACTGAAATTAGCACAACACCACGAAGGATGACACCAGCGGAACGGAAAGTGTATACAGTTCAGCAGCACATAATTTCGTCCCTCCTGTTTTACGTTGTTTTTTTGGGGATTGTAAGACCTGATAGAAAACATGATGCATGTTCAATTATATGTGTAGTGTACATATGTTCCAAAAAAAAATAGGAAAGATATAATCTAAACAACAATTTCGGAAGTAAAGTTATGCGTAGAATATTGATCAAATTCTGTAAGAGGATTCAGTGATCAATAACAAATTCAATAAAAACAAAAATTATATTAAAACTCACCAAAAATACAAGACTGGTGGTTTCATATTTCAGACGCGTTTAAATAAGACGAATCAGTGGCACCAAATAAATTAACAAGTTGGTGGGCATTCATGACCGAACATCCCTAAAAGTTGTGCCAAAAACGGTTAAGGCAATCTATACTTGGTGTTTTGAATATTTTCTAAAAAGAATATATCAATGATATCGCATGTCAGTACAAAAATGCAGACTACTTAATTGGTGGTGACTCTATCTAGTTTGGACGAAACGGTGGTCCGACCCAGTGGTTATAGAAACTCATCAACGATCATACTAAAATAAATTACAATATAAAGTTATGGATTCCAATTAGCCTTTAATTATCAGTAAATAAACTCATCCTAAAAAAAGACTAAACAACATAAAGTGCTACGATTGCGGTTGCACATGTGAAATCGTCATTTCCACTATCTTTTAATATTTTTCACCGATAGTGACTTTTCAACGTTTTTATTCCTCGGCTACGTTATAAAGGGGACATTAATTTTTCCAGTCTGTTCGTCCGTCCGTCCGTTAGTCAGACCCCTTTCGGGTTAACGTTTTTATCTACAGTGATGTTTTTGTCACATGAACTTGAAACTAAGTAAACATATTCAATATGATGTGGACTTCTTTAGATATATACCAAACTGCCGTTTTCACCATTCACTGTAAATGAACATTTGATAATACGCGCGGGGAGTGTTGTCCAGATGACGTATATCATTGAATAATCTCTAGGTTTTTTGTGTAACGTTTTGGGAACCATTGCTTATCATTTTATTTCATCAATGGTGTTTCCTGACCTTCGACTTTTTATTTAAATAAATCCTTGGTATTTTCTTACTCCTTTTAAATTTAACTTCCCATATGGAACCGGGAAATAAAGTGGATATCTCTAAACTTATATATGTTAAATATAACTCTAAAATTCTCTCATACAAGATTATATTCATGCATAAATTATTATCTTATAAAAGAGACGCCAAAGATACCAAAAGGACATTCAAACTCATTGGTCGACAATAAAACTAACAACACATTGGCGAAAAAGGAAAAGAACCAAAGACAAACAGCAATATTCAAAATAGTTGCTTTTAAGAGTACCATGATAATTTAGACTTAAAACTTATTCTTAGTCGTGCAGACCAGTCGAAAATCAATAATTTAAAGGACAGTGAATTAAATTTGCATTAATAATAAAAAAGACAATAATCAAATTCTAAGTTTCGACCTTTTTACTAGACTGTCAACATAACATAAATGCATCTTGCTTCACTTTTTTTGTTTTTTATAACTGTAACGTTGTAATGTCTGTTATGTACATGATGTCATAGTTAGTTATTTTCAATTTACAATTGGAAAAGACAGTAATGACAGAACAATCACGTTCAGTATATTAAATTAAATAACATATCTGAGAGGGTGATAGACCAGATTGTAACACCTCGAAAAACACAATGTTTTCGTGGTAACAATCTGCTCCATCACCCTTTCATCTCATCTCATTTAGATAATGTTCAATGGCACCTAATCTCCCTTTGAGTTAGTGTATAAAACAATGTTTGTGGAAAGAGAACAATGTATATTAATGTTTGAGTGTTTAAGATATAGCAGGGTCAGCTTTCCTTGGTAAATATGTTTTCATTATATTTGTTTTAGTAAAATGGGACATTAAAGAAGAATATTTGGTATATGGACAGGATGTAACGCTGGCATGTAATGTAATGTCTTGCCAACCGAACGCAGCGAAGATGTGGATTGGTGGACCGAATTTCAATCTTTTATGCTTTGATGGTTATTCTACAAATAAAAATAAATATGAAATGATGTTTAATCATTCTAGACATGAATATGATCTAATAATAAGAGGCTTTAATTTTTCTGATGCAAACTGTCGCTATGCATGTTCTTGTGGATTCCAGCGATATACCAATAAATTAAAACTTAAGGATTCAAACTTTATTTGTAAGTAAAATTATTTGTTTTAATATAAAAAAAGGTCGTCTCTTAACGGAATGCAAACGAATGTGAATCGGTTTTTCATGTTGTTGTCGCCAATACAAAATATTGTGCTGCATGTGATGATAAACGATTCCTGCTAATGAATCAAGAGAAAAACCAATAAAGAACACCTTTGTGTTTTCGTCGGTGACCATTTTCACTTCATTAGGTCGAACATTCAAACTTTCTATCATTTACGGGTATACTTCATCAATAAAGAGTTCAGCTCAAAATGATCCGGGTATATTTAAAGGGGCATTAGCTGTCAAATTCATGTTCACCGATTTGAATCGAAATTCTAATATTTGATTTATAACATACTAAAACGTATATCCAAATTACAATAAGTCTGAAATAAATAGTTAACAATGCATGTACTTGATAATATATATCAGCATTTCGTGTGTATTTTATTCTAGACGCCATCTAATTAACTATCGAGATGACCTCCGAAGACTACCGACGGTCACATTGCCCGATATAAATATAAACCTAAATATAAATAGATAGCGACCTCGTGCAATTGGACTTTTCTAGGTCTGTTTGATTTCATGTTATAGGTTAAAAATAAGTTAATCATCGTTTTTACCTGTATAAGAATGAATTTTTGTAGATCGAATCAGTCAACGAAATGGTTCACCTTTGTTTCACTTTCAATATTGACATTCTTTTCCTTTTAATGGCTGAACACGACTAATACATGCGTAATCCATATCTAGCTAATGGGTTATATTGAAGGTCACATGAATACGGATTCAATGAGGTCAAAATATTCACTTGCAAGTGAATAATTCATCAGCGATGTTTCCTTGCTTATTTTGACAAAACTAAAACAAATTGGCTGCTAAAAGCGAATTATTATTTCATTATTTCACTTTTGTTCATGATTGAACCAAACAAAATCATATTCTATATTTGTTTTGCAATATTCTAACCTCTTATGAACTACTCGCTGGCAAGGTTGACCTTTTGTAAATTAGACAATTGTTTCAGGTCACATTTGGTCATTTAACTTCGAACGTATCTACTTATTTTTACATCCCTGGCTTTCAAATGTCTCGGTTTGAGCATTCTTGATGAAGGTAACTCCAGAAGAGCGAAATTTATAAAGTGTTATTTCAGTGATCTGTTAACATATACCAAGTTGCTTGGTAACATTTGAAAATACTGCTGACAGGTACAAAATCAATGAGCCATATTAATTTAAATGAGAGTCAAGTTAATCCAAAAGACAAAACTCGAAGATGACAATTCAAAGAATAATGACAGAAATCATGGCTCTTCAAAAAGATTCGATTATCTAGCTTAATTTATGTTTCACCGGTAACGATTAATCTCTCTAAGGCTAATAGGTTTTTGTAATTTGGGAATGGTATCACCCAACAGTTTAATGATCAACATATCAACGTTATAGTACTTTAAATGCATTTGTTCTCATACATTCATTACAGTAATGTCATAAATATGTCAACAAAAATTCGATATGGAACATGAAGGCAATAAAACAGATGTCGCTAATGATATATACGGTTGATTAAAGTCAGTAGCTTTATTAATGAATATAATGAAATCATACCCTTATAAAGAATGTTACGAAATCGAACCTGACCCAAACTCACAATGTAACTGAAATCGGCGAACATCACCGATATCTAAAATGTTGCCGAAATTTTTAGAAATTTGAAAACCAGACCCAAGTTCAGAATGTTTGAAAAAATGGCATACAGTGATATGTTCAGAATGTTAGCGAACTGGCGAGGATGCCGATAAGTGATCTTTCAAGAATGTTGGATAATGTTGAAATCTACACAATCCTATTTGCATAAATATTCGCACAGCCTGTCACCATTGTTTGTTAATCATAAAGAAATGAGATATGTTAAATTAATTAAACAATCGTTTGTCTACTGTTAAATCCATTGCATTCACATCTTTGTCAAACTTTTTCAGACTTGCCGGTTGTAGTTCAGGATTTCAGTAAGCAAACTGTTGACAGATTTCAGATAGACTTGTTAATGAAAGTGTTTCCACTACCAACGTGCGAATTCGATTACGAGGTAACAGTTTAAATTGTTGATTTATATTTGAAACTATGTTGAAGATAAAAAGAAGAACGGAAACTGATGTCAGTTATTTTTTTAAACGCATTACTAGATTTACCTCAACTTACATTTTAGTGTGAGATGCATGATTTTTTTATTAGTTGTTATTGGCTGTAAGACTGTCGGTAACTGCGAGTACTCTCAGATCAGTACTTAGTGTATTTTTTGTTGTGGGGATGTATAAATGCCCTGCCACGTCCGGTAAGTGTTTTCGTTATGTGTTTTTCTGTTTTGTTTCGATCTGATGAGTTAAGCACTTTTCGACTGTTTTTTGTTTTTTAATTTGTTCTTATTGCGTGAACCCTGAGGGTTCACGCATATAAATTAGTTAGAAATATAGTCTATGGAGGAATATTCGGAAGCTAAATTATTGTTCATTTGGAACACCTTTTCATCTTATCTGTATTAGCTTCCTGCAATTAAGAGCACCTCCATACGGGGTATCTAAGATATTTAAAATATGACAATAAAGAATTTTCACAGATCGCTAATTCACTTATCTGATATATGATAATAAACAATCTATAGATCCTTTTCAAACATGTATATTTATTGTAAAGCTATAATTTATGCATTGCAAGGGTTTACTGACTTGAGCAAAGTTGACAGTTGTACCCTTTGATAAACAAGTGAAAGATAAATGGTCAAGATTTAATTATAACGACCTATGCATATGGTATCAAACATCTGTGTCTAGATATTCACAGAGAGATATTTTAAAATAGTGCTGTGGCTTCTACATAATGAGTTATAGTGGCCTTTGGGATTTGATTTGTAACAATAAAATCATTATGCATACTTATCATTTTAACAAATCAGATAAAAAAATCTGTTTCAAATGGATATAAAAACAAGTAAAATATTAAAAGACTATTCGTTAATATACATTTTTACAACTTTTACTGTTTCCTTTTACAGTATTCTCTATCAATTAAGTTATCTTGTAAGCTAATTAAAGGTTTATTTAATTCATTGATGTCACTATTATTTCTTATATTATTCACACACTGTAAATTAATATTCTTAAATTTATGTGTGTTTTGGATGTGCACTAGTGATTGGTAAATATTGATACGTTTCTGTGTTTTTAATATACGTGACTTAACATCAAGAAATCCATTATTATGGACTCGATCACCTTTGTACACTTCGGTATCTAAATAGAGGTGGTAAAAAGGGGAGGGTCTGAACACGGAAACACGTGAAATAACAAATCGCAAAACGTTGCACGGAAAAACACTCTGGAAAAACGAAGCCAAGGAATAAAATCGTAAAATTTAGGAAAAAGTACCAAAAGTTATTACTCAGCCGTTCTTGGAGATCTTGCAGTCATAATAAATTGACATGGCGACCTTGTATTTGATCACTTTTAGCGTCCTCTAGTTGCATACGATTTATCATTATTAAATAATCAATAAATAATAAATAAATTAATAAATATCTTGGGACCAGTTGATTAGTTTATAATTTAAAAAATATCTGGGCTGACTTTGAATTAGTCCCGGTTTACTTTTTAATCAAATGCGGACAAGCACGAGAAAATAAGAGTACCGACACGAAACACGGAAAATAATTTAGGAAAACACGAAGCACGCACGTCGAACCAAACACGAGGAAACGAGAAATAAAACGTCGAAACACGAAATCACGTGAAATAAAAGGCCGAAAACGTTGCACGAAAATAACCCTTTACCACCCTCTAAATAGGTCATACTAGATGTCGACACCTCATATTAGAACTAAAGTAGATGGTCAATTTCGTTTGCTAGGTTAAAGAAATCTTCAACTTGCTCTAATTTGCCTGTGAAGACCATAAAACCGTCATCCCTATTGACAGTGTTATTTGATGTTTTCTCCATTGGAACTTATCTAAGATTTTAATGAATAGGACAGACAGATGCAGATCTGTGCATGTTGGTGAAAATATACCACCCATGGGCGCTCCTATAATGTGTTTGTATAACAGTCCATTAAACTCAAATTCATTGTTTCTAAAATTAATTTAACAAATGCAGTTAAATCTATTTTGTTGAGAATCTTTAAAGTATATTTTCCTGTGTGTCAATTAATTCTAATGCATTGATAACAGTTTCTTCTAAATTATTAATGATCATATTTGTGTACCTTGACGTACATCATAGGTAATAAGAATGCATTCTTTTGACCTCGTGTGACTCTATTTTATTAATGGAATCTTTTATCTTGAATGTAAAAGTTATGCCTCTTCAATAATGGTTTTATAATTAGATCAAGTAAGTATCTCTCGCGGAGAGTTGCATTTATTGATGATTGGTCGGTAACGAACATTAATGTGTCCTGCTAGCTGACCAGTTCGCAATGCCTCATTACTTATTTCTAGATTAATTTTATGAATTTTTGGAAGAAGGTACATGTGTCCCCATGTTTTGAATCATTATTATTCTTTAAGAAATTATACGTCTGGGAATATATTTTTTCCTCATTGCTTTATATTTAACACTTCTCTCAACATGCCAAAATTGTAATGATTTACAATAAAAGAAAATATTATCTTCTACACATGACCATGCAAACACTGATATAAAATTTCTTATTCAGTTGAATTAATAATTAGAATAAAAAGTTCTAAGGTTCACGTATTGTCTTTGTTTTAAAAACAACTTGTGTTGTACTGTTACACCACTGTCCCAGGTTAGGGAGGGTTTGGCGCCAACAAACTAGTTTTACCCGCCACATTCCATATGTGTGTAAGAGTATTATTTTATCTTTTTATTCAGTTGAATTAATAATTAGAATAAAAAGTTCTAAGGTTCACGTATTGTCTTTTTTTTTAAAACAACTTGTGTTGTACTGTTACACCACTGTCACAGGTTAGGGGAGGGTTTGGCGCCAACAAACTAGTTTTATCTGCCACATTCCATATGTGTGTAAGAGTATTATTTTATCTTCCACTGTAATTAATTTTGACATATTAAAGTTTTGGTTATCGTCTGTTTTAAAAAGTCATTATATCAAATGGCTATCCTGCTATAAAAAATTAACATAGCATGTTCACTAGGTCACACAGTAAATACTTTTATATGATTTATGTTTTATTTTTGTAAACATAGAGTTGGAGAATATATTTGGAGATTATTTAGGTCAATTGGAGAATATTTAGAGATTATTTAGGTCAGTTGGAGAATATTTGGAGATGCTGGGTATATATATAAAAGCCCTCTGTTTTAGTGATTAGGAGAATTGAAAGCGAGAAAGGAATGATACAATATGAAACGTTAAAAAGGATTTTGTTATTCTAGGCAGATTTTGGCAGATCTTGGGAGGACCTTTATAGATTCATGGAAAGTTGTGCTACATTGCTAATCATTTGTATTTAGTTTTGATATTTTGTCCGCACAGTATTGGACACTGTTGTGTGGTTTTGTCCGCTCAGTATTGGACACTGATGTGTGGTTTTTGTCCGCGCAGTATTGGACACTGATGCGTGTTTTTTGTCAGCACAGTATTGGACACTGTTGCGTGGTTTTGTCCGCATAGTATTGGACACTATGCGTGTTTTTTTTTGTTTTTTTTTGTGCACAGTATTGGACACTGTTGCTTATTTTTTATACGGAATGTAATGAAAT
Source organism: Mytilus coruscus (assembly GCA_017311375.1). NCBI lineage: Eukaryota > Metazoa > Mollusca > Bivalvia > Mytilida > Mytilidae > Mytilus > Mytilus coruscus. The sequence continues at coordinate 47,814,299 of CM029598.1, forward strand.
CCGTTTGTGATAACTTGTGAAAGTGATGTACCGATGAATATTTGAATCATACCATTTTGTAAACTGTATATTATGTAAATATTCGCCTGGAATGGAATTATAATAAACGATAGATTAGTCGGTTAACTAGTATATTTTCATTTAACAACAAGACTACGCATCACTGGATTATCTGTCGTCAAATTGTCCGTTATTTCAATGTACCCGGCCTGACCTCAAAGTTTTATGATACTCGACCGAAAGTGCATTTGCCTGTCCCAGGTCAGGAGCCTGTAGTTCAGTGGTTGTCGTTTGTTCCTGTCTGTCATATTTGTTTTTAGTAAATTTTGTTTTATTATAAATTAGGTCGTTAGTTTTCTATATTGAATTGTTTCATAATTTTCATGTCGGGGCATTTTATAGCCGACTATACGGTTATGGATTTTCTCATTGTTGAAGGTCGTATGGTTGCCCATAATTGCTTACTTCCACTTCATTTCAACTTTTGTGTATAGTTGTCTCATTACCAAACATAAAACATCTCCTTATTTTTATATGCAATACATGAAGGTGTGTTTTGTAGGTATTTAGTATGGAACTAAAATGAGATAAATATTACAAAAAGTATATCATGATTAAATTGTTAATCAAATTGCAATTTTCAGGACAATGCTTTTCTAGTGAATTTTAACACAGTCATAAAAGGGCCAACTAGAAGTGATTTCGAGTTGAACACAGTTAGAATACAGCGCACAATAGACCTTAAGTCCTATAAATGTAAAGGAAATGTAAGCCTTACATGTCAAGTTCGATCATTGAAACACCGACTTCTTTATCAGAATATTGACTTCTGTAAAATCGAAGGTATGATAATTCAAAAGAAATACTCTTCCTTTTTTCTAATTTGAAATTGCAGAAAATGTAAATCTCGCGCAGCCTTTTATGCTGAATTATATTTTGTTATATATATATATCAATGTTTAATCTACAACAGGAATATAGACTACCTTAGCTCTTAGCGAGCCTTTGGACAACATTTGGAAAAGTTAGTTCTCACTGCTCTCCAGTTTCGTTATTGATTTGGCCTTCAAGCCGTTTTGATTCAAGCACAACTGATGTGCCTTATTTAAACGAACTCGCGTCTAGCATACTAAATTATAGCCTGGTATTTTTATATCCTTATTTAGAATATATGATTTAGCTATGGTAAACAGTATAAATTAAAATTTTGTCGATTTTTAATAATGGAAGTGATCAATTTCAGATGAACATCATGAGCGTAGTGTCGAATACGTGACCAAATTCATTATTTCTGTTTCTGGATTCTTGATTCTATTCGCAACAATAGCTTTCCTTATATATAAATGTGGTAAGCATGATAATTCTTAATGAAGTTGCATTAGAAATAATTCTTAATTAATTTGTAATTAAAATTTGAAATATGATAATTAATGAGCAATTCATTTGGATGAGCAATCCATTGATTTGAGTTTGTAATGAAACTTGTAATAGTTTCAATGTGTTGGCATGCAGTAAAAAATAGGTTTTCGAAAATTCTCCTAATATTACAGTTTGTCAATAAATCAAAATATAGAGTTAAGTACAAATATTATTCCATTTTGATGTTTTTAATCAAATAAGATTTGATGTGGTGGCATGGTAATTAACATTAGCATCCTTTACGGCAGACGAAATAGCTGATCTCAATTTTACACCATCTACTTGCCACTATAGGTCATGTATTGTATTACAACCCTAGATAAAGCCGACGAGGAAAGGCATTACATTGACCAACGAAAGCTATATTATTATGTAGCCTATGTGGTCGAGTGGTATAGGGCACTGGACACGGTGCAGGCGGTAATTTGTAATATATACAATATGTAATTTGTAATATACATAGGTCTAGCGCGACGGGCATAGTGCAAGGCGATTTGGTGCGACGATATCTCAATAGCATGAGTTCGAATCCCGGCCAGGGAAGAACAAAAATTTGCTTCCGCAAATTTACAGATCTAACAATGTTTAGACGAATTATATGTACAGAATGTGTTTTCAGCCTTGTATCACCATCACTGGTGATCCGATGGATAGAATCTGTCGTAGAGTGTCACTGGTTCAGACTGTATCCCACATTAATTTGTAAGATCCTCTACGATAGATAATTTAGCTGATCTGTAATATTCCATCTTCATGCCTTATATATCATGTACTGGGTTACGACGCTAGAAAAACTATGAGGAAAGGTAACACTCGGCTACCGAAAGCTTGATTTTATATCAAGCCGAGGTGGTCGAGTAGTCTAGCGCGACGGGCATAGTGCAAGGCGATTTGGTGCGACGATTTCTCAGTAGCATGAATTCGAATCCCGGCCAGGGAAGAACAAAAATTTGCTTCTGCTAATTTACAGATCTAACAATGTTGGGCTGTTATTTAGACGAATTATATTTATATAGTGTTAGAGTAGTTCTGATTCTATATATAGGTTTGAACGTTGTTTTCAATTTAGACTTATATATATATATAATGCTGAAGAATGTAACTTTAACACGCTAATGGGTGTTATAAAAATAGTTGTTATATTTTATATATTTAGGCAATATTTCGCTAAATAAATTAGCTTCATCAGGCCATCCATCGGATGCTGTTAAAAACATTTGCAGGTTATCGTTCGTATTCTTTAAAGAAATATTTGTAGGTTATTGTACATTGCGTTTAATAAATCAAAACAAATAATTGTGTTCTTTCAACAGTATGAAGTTCAAAATTTATTCCTTTGGGTTTGTGATAAAACTGTTTTTCGTTTCTCTCATTCAGTCCATGAGGTTCAAGAATACGTAGCTGATGCATCCAAAATCTCTCTCTCTCTCTCTCTTTCTACTTTGGGTGTCCAAATTTTGGTTGACCTCCATTGTTTAAAAGGTGAAATTTCAAAAGTATTTCCTGTTCTGAAGAAGTGTCTCGTGATTGGCAGTTTTTTCCTTTGGTATAAAATGACCGTTGGTTATTAAGTCTGACGTTGAATTAAGTTTTTGTTTTGACAACATATTGCAGCTTGCAAATTCCACAAATAAGAATAAAAATGCTATTTATATGATTTTCTTTGCAGTGAAGGAAAATCGGGGTAATCGTGAATCTGACCATCGCACAGACAGAGAATTCGTGCAGATGGTATTATCTTCAAATGAGGCAGAAGCAACTCAAATGTTAAATTTACCTTCAAGTGAAGCAGAAGCAACTCCTATTTAAATTTACCTTCAAATGAAACAGGAGCAATTCAGATGGTAACTTTACCTTCAAGTGAGGCAGAATCAACTCCAATGTTAAATTTACCTTGAAATTTAAGCAGAAGCAACTCCAATGTTAAATGCACATAAAGTGAATGACAATATCAAATATAAACATTCCTCAATTGCAAAAAATACTCATGATAAAGAGTATGAAAATGGTTGGACAGATATTGTGAACTAGCTGGATTTAACCTAAACGTGGGGTTTGTATTGTAAACATTTTATAAAAACGTCGTTGTCATGGTCTGTTTACCACTATTTTAAAGCTGATTAGTAAAATTTATCAAAAAAAGTCACATTTTCATTAAGATTAGGGCATAAATCACCTCACTTATTCAAACCAGTACTGAAACTGCAAGATGGAAGACGTTAGCATAATAGTAGGAAATGTCCCTTTGAAAGCTTCTGATTTCATTCGTTATTAAAATTCACGTTGCTTTCGTTTTCTTTTCGTAGAATGTTTGTTATTGTTTTGATAGTTTAATTCATATTTTTGTCTTCTGCTGGTCCTAAATTTTAGCACCCACATTCCCTAGTAACATTAACGGTACCAATTTTTCTGCAACAGATTAGATAAATGTATCTTCAGTGATGCTTGAGGCCAAATTATTTGAAAATCCAAAGCGTATTTAAAACAATAAAGAGCTTATAAACCAGAAAGGACAAAAAGGTATAGCCAAAGTTGTGCAAGTTTAGCATTACAGTTTGGAAAAGCTGCAGATAAGTAACAATTACTTTTTGCTCTGTAACTGGCCGACCATTGGCAAAGAATAAATTTTCTATTTGAGGACAACAATCAAATTTAGCAGATGAAATCACTGTAGTATATAATTATCTTAAAGCTGTCTTTAGGATTATTACGGGGATGTTGTCATTTTCTTTAATTAGATAATTGATTATAAACAATGCTTTCTTTTATAAACAAAAAATACATTACAGAACATCGTATATATCTTTTTCAGCAAAACGAATCAATTGGAATTTCATTGGTCCAATATCTGACATCGTAGTGAATATAACGGAGTGCAGTGTGATGAAAACAGAAAGAACTGGCAAGAAATGATATTACTCTTGAGATATTGTAATGAAGAAATACTGATTTTACACGATGGGAAACGGTACAACATAAAATTGTATTGAAGAGAATTGTTTTGCACCAGTTTGTCCACTTATAAGACATGCATCCAAGATCGTGGTTTCTTTGTATAAATAAAATAGAAATTAAGAAATTAATCTTTAAAGGAAATAGATTGGGTGATTGAAAACAAGTATATGAAGGACGAAAGTTTTGGATAAACCCTTTTGTTTTGCATCCAGACCAATCTACGACCAGAAAGTACAGAGTAGCTTACTTTTTCATGCATCAACACTAGTCATTATATATTGTCGATGATTTAAAAACAGTTTAATTTACTTCAAACGATATCGTTACTTTTAGCGCATTTTTAATTTTACCATTGTTTATGTCACTATATATTTGTTAACGTTGTTCTATTATTATGTAATAAATTATTATATTGAGTTGAGATTACACATCAAACGAAATAGACGATGTTTACTGCCTCTCCATATAAAATGAGTTCACCCATGCATCCGTCACATATATACAAGGAGATGTGGTATGATTGCCATTCAGCTCGAGACAAATGTCCTCCAGAGGATGCGGACATTGCCATTTTACCAGCCGATATGATCAGACAGAACTCAGAGATTTTTGTGTTGTTTTTTTATTATTATCTTTCATTAGCTTTGATTAATTTTCCTGTTTTCATTGTTATTTGTTGTTGTTTGTTCTAGTCTCTTTATATCATAAAACGCATGAAAGGTACCAGGCTTACACATTTTGTTACGCCAGACGCTTGTTTTGTCTGCAAAAAGAGTCATCAGTGATGCGTAAAAAGTTAAAAGGTAAAATAAAGTACGAAGTATTTTAAGCCAGGAGACATTTGAAAGATAATTTATAAGTTTGTGAGCTTTTTAAACAATATAAAATGTTTACATTTAACCAAGTTGCACATAAAACAAATTATCAGCGGGGATACAGAGTGAAGAAATTGTGCCAACATATATAGAGATTGAATTACTGATTGGTTAATGCTTGATTAATAGATAGTGGCAAATATTTCGTGCATATTAAGGACGAGAACAAATTAAGGATGTAGCCTAGGTGGTCGGGTGGTGTAGGGCGCTGGACACTGTGCATGCGGTATTGCACGATGTCACAGAAGCATGAGTTCGAAACTCGACGAGAAAAGAACAAAAATTTGCTTCAGCAAAATCTAACGTTGTTGTGCTGATATTTAGATTATTTATGTATATACATATATACCAGTAGGTTCTGCTTGGAAGGTCTGCCGAATAAAACCAAATAAAGAAAACTACAAACATAGCTAGTTCAAAGACAGTAACAATTGATATATAAATTCCAGACTAAAATACATATTCAGGGCTATAAGACCTATAACATTTCACAGAAATGTGAATATATCCCTTCCTTGTATTAGACCGAAACGCTACTAGGGCATACTTGCCACCGAATTTCAACTCTTTCTCCTTAATGCCACGTATTTTCTGGAGAAGCATGATATATTACCAAATTGAATTCAAAATCAGTCGTTGGTTTAACCATGGTCTTGTCCATTCGAGGCAACAAGGAACCACTAAACTACAGAAGCGGTTATCATACAATTAGTATCACATGGATATTATTGAACTGTACAATACAAGTTAAGGATGTCTCATAAAATGAATTGAATTGTTTGTTGTAGAATGTTATTTCATAAAGGTTACATGAGGGTCTTGAAAGGGATCTTCGTTTATCTATTCTTTAATTTTAAAGCCATTTTTCTCAATTTCTTTATTGTTTTATCCATTTTTTTTATTCTTAACATTAGAGCTCCTCGTCATTCTCTATTCTTTATTGTTTTACCCATCATTTTTTATTCTTAACAAAAGGGTTCCCCGTCATTCTCTATTCTTTATTGTTTTACCCATCATTTGTTATTCTTAACAATAGGGCTCCCAGTCATTCTCTATTCTTTTTTTTTTGTCAATTATTCTCTAAATTCATATTTTTTTTGCTCATTATATTATATTCTGTAAACCTAATTCAGAGCCTCTAACGTGTAGAGGGGCACGTAATACTGGGTCTTGAAGGGGCCTGTGTCGCTCACATAGTTTACTAAAATTACCTTGACTCAATAAAAGCAAACATTACACTACAATGATTAAGGATGTGTGCACACAAATTGGAAAGAAAACCTTCATTGACCATAATTAACATTTGAAAGCCTACACAGCCTTAAATAGTAATGTGTATAGCATATTTTAATCATTGCAGTTAAGAAATTCATATCTTTGAAAAATCATTATTTGAAAACAGTATCTGCCTATATAACGAAATTCGTTCCTAAGTTTCTACCGTCCAATCTTGATTGGCAGATGTTATGTTAAGATTGATTGCACATGGCACTATATATATTCATATATATCTAAGTTCAAGTCTCTTTCTTTTCTTCAAAACAAAGGCCAAAAGTACAATCAAAATCTGTTAATCATTATTCAGAAAATCAAAAAACTATTCAAACTTGAAGTGAAAACAGTTAATAAAGTTAACGTTAAACGTGACCTATTTTGTGTATTTGTAAAGGTACTGTATAAGGAATATGTATTTACCGGTTTTTACATTGATTTTTTTAAAATAAATTAAAGCATAACTAACTATGTATTGCTGACCAGTCGTGAAAACTGTTATTCCAACATGTTGTCGACACTATGTATTTATATTTTTAATTGACTTTGAATATTGAACGGTTAACAAGATAATAGATATTACTTTGATTTTACTCCCTAGGTTCCTAGTTTAGCCTTGGTGGCCATATTGGCTTGCAGGATGGATCACCGGACACATTTTTAAAAATAAATATATCCCATTGATAATTGTGGTCACGTGTGGTTCTATTTGGCCAAGTGGTTTCAAAGGAGAAGATTTTTTGTAAGTTAACGGACGACGACAGATGACGGACGACAAATGATAGCAATTACTCACACTGGCCGTATGGGCCAGGTGAGCTAAAAAGGGTTACAAACATATGTTAATTTAGTATACTTTTTATCAGGCTTTATTCATAATATTGTACAAAACCATTCTGTCACTCGAGTAAGTAAAGACTTCGTCGACGGGTCAAAAACCTCACTTGTTTCTTCTTTTACTCTTTCATCAATGTAAGTATTCAAATTTGTTTGTTCATTTATGGGGTTAAGAGAGTCATTCATTATCCAATTTTGGTCATTTTTTTCTTCTGATTCAAGTAGTTTTTCATTATCTTCAGACTGGTTTCCACTAAAACAGTTTAGATTCCCATTCTGAGGTGAATTATATGTAGTTGCATTGTCTTTAACGCTATCGTTAGCTTTGCACAGCCTCTGTAAAATTTCTTCAGAAGGGATATAACTCCATTCTTCTTCATCTTCACTGCAACTGTTGATGGTACCTGTAGAGAATTTTTAAAACGTTAATGTAAATCATAAAATACTTTGTTTTGGAAAACGGATATACTACATTATTGTAATGAAGAGAAAACACATGGTAAATTATGAATTATAAATTTGAATGTTAATAAATCGTAAAAGTATGTGTCTTGCATATGTCTCATGATGATGGCTCTCATTATGATTTGCAATTATTGATTTATACACACTTGATTTTAAACCAAGAGAAAGCTTATAACCGAATGATTACATTACATGTATGTTTCATTATAATACGTTATTTTGATTGGCTAACAGCAATCTCGCGTCATTCTGAAATTAACCTTCATTTCAAAATAATTACATTGGATGTATGTTTCATTATTATACGTTATTTTGATTGGCTAACAGCAATCTCACGTCATTCTTCATTTCAAAATTGCATGAATTAAAACATACATGATGACACAAGTTTCCACAACAAAGTGCACAGGTAAATAAAATAAAAACTTGATAGGAATCGTGTTTTCAAGATCATAGCGAAAAAATGTAATTATAAGTTTTGAATGCTTCTTTTAGTAATTTCATAGGGTTGTAAAAGCGTTGACCGTGCGTACATTTTTAGAATGAAGCGCTTCCGCGCTTCATGCAAAATGTACTTCGGTCAACGCTTTTACATCCCAATGAATTTACAAAAAGAAGCATTCAATTCTTAAATGAAATGTAACATTCATGATGACACGAGCTTCCACAATAAAGTGCACAGGTAAATAAAAGAAAAACTTGATAGAAACCGTGTTTTCATGATCCTAGCATAAAAATGTAATTATAAGTATTGAATGCTTCTTTTAGTAATTTTATAGGGTTGTAAAAGCGTTGACCGTGCGCACATTTTTAGCAGAAGCTTCATTCAAAATGTACTTCGGTCAACGCTTTTACACCCCAATAAATTTACAAAAAAAAGAAGCATTCAATTCTTAATTTAAAACACAATGTAGGTACTTTTTTATTATTATTTCTTTACTTACTGCACTGGAAAAATCAAAGCTTACATTAGTCATGATTTGTAACAAAATGTCCAGTTCAAATTTCAGTAAAAAGTTAATATATTAAAAAACGTTTAAACTATAAACCAAAACATATATTAGAAGAATAAACAAATACGAAATAAAGGAGATATTGAGTATGCATCGTTAGGTTCCACAGAAATCAAACGACACAAATGATCAAAAGACGCATATAATAAAAGAGTCGTGAAAGATACCAAACGAATATTCAAACTTACAAGACGAAAATGGCAATGCAGAAAACGAAAACAAACAACAATATACAAAAAAAACAACATAGAAAAAAAAAAGACTGAGCAACACGAACAACTGGGTTGATCTCAGGTGCCCCGGAAGGGTAAACAGACCCTGCTCCACATATGGCACCTTCTTAACGGTCAATATACAGCTTAAATATATAGACAGGTGTCTATACAAAAAAGTTCTAAATCGTCCCGAATCTAAAAAAGCTTTCAAGAATTTGCCATCAAAATCATTTTTATCTTTAAATAACAAACACATTAAGAAACGAAACAACTAAACAAGAAAACCACTGAAAATGTTCCTGACTTGGTATAGGAAAATTATTATGTTGTGGTATTAAACCATAGTTTATATTTTAATTACAAGTTCCCTTTTAAACCAAATTAACGGAATAATGGATAAAACACAAGTCTATACTTAGTTATGGTTACAAAAAAATATATATATATTAAAAATATGCTTGCAGTTACTGAAAGCAAACTTTAAGTATTTAACCATGCAACTGATATAAAGTCATGCCATACTACACACTGATATCAGTGGCTGTACTATATAAAAATAAGGAGATGAGGTATGATTGCCAGTGAGACAACTATCCACCAAAGTTCTAATGAAGTGCATGAATGTAATCAATTATAGGCAATCGTACGTCCTTCGTCAATGAAAAAACCCATACCGTATAGTCGGCTATAAAAGACCCCGACATGAAAAATATAAAACGATTCAATTGAGAAAACTAGTGGCCTAATTTATAACAAAACCATTTACGAAAAACAATTAAGACAGACATGAACCAACGACAACCACTGAACTACAGGTTGCTGACTTATATACACAGTTATGTTTTCGTCCAGTTTCGTTCTTTTTCGTTTCTAAATTTATTACCCTTGCCTATTACATATATGTTAAGATCTGTGGATGGTGTGCTATCATTATCAAAATGTACTAAACACTATTTAAAACGGTGAATTTTCTGTAAGTTTTAAGTCACAATTATATATTTATAGGGACAAAAGGGAATGCGGAAATTGTCTTCCTAGCTTACTTACAGCGTTTTACAATAAACTGATATGAAAAAGTCCGTGCTGGTTTAAAATAAAATGTCTGTAATTTTGTCTTTGAATAAAACTATTAAAACCGGCTAAGGTTTGTAGAAAATATTTTGTGAATATATATATAGTGAATAGTGTTTAAAAATATGCACGTGTTACTTATTTGTCAAATTTAAACGTTCAAGATATACATGCAGTAAATGAGCTATGTCACAGATTTTAGTGAAATTTTGCAGTCAACTTTGAAAAAAAAAATCAATGGATTCGAAAATGTAGATTTGATGATTTAAACATTAATTGATTGATTGTTGGCTGCTTAACGTCCAGTGGCAAATATTTCATGATGTTCAGGACGAGAACAAATTAACAATATATACAATAGGTAGGTCCTGTAATAGAGGCCGTCCTGGATGAAGGTCGGGGAAATTTGGACTGCAACGGAAAAATGAGGGTATATTGGATAGAAACAGAATTTAGGCTTGCAACAGGCCAACTACGGATCCCCCAAAGAGTTGTTCTAACGTGCAAAGAGCGTAGCACTCTTACACGAGGCATTGGATTAACGTCCCCATTCTGACCGGACGTGGCTGCATACTTGCACATCCCGCACAGCCAAAAGGACGCCCCACTTTGGCGAGGTTTTACTACCGGTCAGAGGAAGACCAATAGTGACCATATTTTTATTGCCCGGTCACCCATTCGCACGCCATCTTCCGGAGTTCACGGGTGTTTCTTCGGCAATCACAGCTGCTCTAACGACACGTTACCCAATATTTCTAGTGATCCAGATATCGCAAGTCTTTGATTGACATTCTGTGTTATATAACGTGTTTCAAATACGAATGACACATTTTCGGTCATCGCGGGACTACATGACTCGGCTTCCGCCATATTTGTTGTCAATGACATTTTCACACTATTAGATCAACGTCATAAAGGACGACGTCACAATAATAGCCGTGTCCAGACTTTGTCGTGAGATGTCCGAAATACTGAAGATCCTTCTTTGAAGATCATCGTTTGAATAAGTCTGATGAAATATTAACGATACAGTACGTGATTTTCATCAAATCTAATATTTCGATTAATTTGCGATCAATATACTAGTTTTCGGTTAATTCGCTCATGTCCTGATATGCATGCAATATTTGCCACTGTACATAAGCAATCAATAATCAACAAATTTCTCCGCACAAATGTAAGCGCTTTATAATGGGTAACACAGAACTGTGAATATTTAGTGGATAATTTGTGTATACCACTGAAATAACAGAAATTCTTTCCGATAGTTAAAAAGGTTTAATTATACATGTACATAATGATTGGTAATTTAACTATTCAAACGTTAATTCAAATTTCAATCAAATGCTGAGCGCAAAAGATAACCGAAATTTTGAGTAGATATCTAGAATTTCAACCCCATTTATATCTAAACGTAGCACATGAAGGTATATGTTTTTATTACATATTTGAATTGCCTAGGTGAAAAATAGTTTGTATGCAAATGTTCGTCAAAAATTGACAAGGAGATCAAGACTGTATCGTATATACGCACTTAAATTCTTTACAAAGTTCATGACTGTCATGTGTACCTAAGCATCTGCTTATTTCGTGTATCTAAAGTGTCCATTTATAAGGTTGGTTGTTATTGAAGATAGAAAACAAGACTATACTCGGATATACATTTATATTAAATTTGAAACGAAACCATCTGAACCAGTTGGAACATCTGTGCCAAGTTTGGTTACATAGATCTCTGAGTTTGAATGTCCCTTTGGTATCCCAAAACATTTATTGAAAATTATTGTTTCAAAATTCGACAGACAATTTCAACCGGACCAATAAACTTATAGTCTGGTTCCAAGAATTCATATAAACTGATTAAGGGAGCAACCATTTAACATCAAGGGAGGGGTTATGGTTTTTTGTCTGAGTCCGAATTTTTTTTTTTTTAGTTTTTCGACGATATCAGTCAAATTTTTTTCAAAATTTAACACTATAAGGAATGGGGAAAATCTGGATTCAGAATATTTTTTTTGTCATATGCTTGACCATCTGCTTGACCACAATATTATTTTTCATCAAATTGGGGATCAGAATATTTTTTTAGGAAAAAACCATAACTCCCCCTTTGAAGTTAAATGGTCGTTCCCTAAGCAGTTTATTATCATCAGTTCAGTAGCCAGTACTACGGCACTGACATGAAACTACGGATAGTTTCATTTAAAGCTAGATTTCAAAATAATTTCAAATTAAGGAAAATATCTCCCTTGTGCATAGATCTGATTCCTTGTTCAGGTTTTGCCTTCTTTTTTGTTTGTTTTAAATTTATCAGCTCTTCAATGGTTGTATTAGGTTTTGGGCTTTCAATTTCTTTTTACTTCGACCTTCACTGAAGAGACATTAATTGTAGAAATGCGTATCTGGTGCAGTAACATTGGTACTGTTGATGTTATTATAAATTTAATGCCAGTGTTATTATCCCTCATGTCCTATTTAAGGCAATGCAGCCGTGCAGGGACAGTCTATACTCAGTACCATAGACTGTCCCTGAGCTGTGTGAGCATATGAAACTGTAAAAAGTCCATTGGGATAAATAGACGAAATAAAATTATCATTTATCATATGGCTATCCATATAATATACACATATGGGTATTGTATGTCTCTGTTATTACGCTTTGTAATGACAGTAGTTCAAAACGAACCACATCTGCATGCGTTACAAGATCGTGTTTAAGCACCTATATTGAAGACCAGAAATAAACAGTAGAGGGAGGAGATACCAAAGGGACAATTAAAACCATTAAGTCGAAAAGTTTTTCATCCATTTTTGTACATGGATCAAGTCGTTGGATTTCTCGTTTGAATTGTTTTACATTCTGTAATGTCGGTGCTTTTAACGCTTACGGTATGGGTTGTGCTCTTTGTTTACGCCGTACAGTGACTAATAATTGCTTACATCTTTGTTAGTTGGTCTTTAGTATATTGTTGTCTCATTGGCAATCATACCACATTTTCTTGTTTGTATAACACTATTGTCAAAAGAAAAACGACGGTAAGACGATCAACAATCTACAAAACACTTCAAACAAAACTTAATTAAGCCAAGACTATAACTCTTGTGTCTACCATATACCTATTAGAGGCGACTTGAAAAGCAAGATACGTTAACCTTACTAGTAGGTTATATCAATAATAAGTAAATAACAGGAGTCATCAGAAACACACATGAATTTACAATGGACTGTGGAAAATTTAGATTATCTTCATCTTGCAAGAAAATGCATGAGGGTCTGGATGAGGTTTACAGAATAGAGAATAATGAGCCAAAATCTACAGGAAAATGGGTCCCCCCAAAAGAAAAATAAAGAATAGAGTAAAATAGGGCAAACAAATAAAAATAGAGAATAATGGGTCCTAAAATATAAAGAATAGAAAATAATATAGGCAAAAAAATATATACAGGATAGAGAAAAATGACCTAAAGATTTACAGAATATAGAAATGACCCCCAAAAAAAAAATTAAAAAAAAACATCCAGACCCTCCCAATCCAAACCCTCATGCATGATATGTATATCTGACATAGTATGTAAAGACCTGTCTATTAAGCTTTAAATATTTGATAAAGCTCTTATATTGATTACTGTGATTTCATAAAACAACCCGACCAATAATTCAGCTTATCGGTCCTATTTTGGTCTACTTTTATTAATCCTTGAAATAGGTAGGCATATAACGGGAAATAACCACTATTATTGCTGTTCTTGATCTCACTTATGCCAAGATCTCAGATGCTTTATAAGAGATCACGACGACTCTAGCATCAGTTTAAGGAGAACCATTTTACATTAATCTAATAACCATTTTACTATAGATGCCTGGATGTACTTATGCTGTGCTTACAAGTAAACAGAAACATGCAGGCTTGAATATCCATAAATAACATTTATAACTAGAAAAGCTGGAAGCATAGTTCAAAATTTCTTAAAAAATTGCAAAGTCAATGAAAAAAAATAATAAAACCCTCAAAATGATTTGGATTGGAAAATAGTTATGAGAATGCACAGCGACATAAGCAAGAAAGATTCTTCCAAGTTTTATTGGGTTTAGATACCAGCTTAAGTATGGCAAATTCCATGTTTTGCTTTATCATTTACATAAAAGAAAAAAAAAGAAGGCGCACAAATTGACTATTATAGTATATATTAAAGATTCTGAGAAAGTTTCATTGAAATCCATCCAGTCTATAGTTCAGGAGGAGCTTTTGTTACAAAGCACAGACAAACGAAAGAACAGACGCAACAGTCATGGCATACTGTGACTGAGCTTAGATATGTCTAATGAAGGAAAACAAAACATTCTGAAATAATTTTCTTTACCTACTACTATTGAATCATTATTTTTCATGGGGTACCAATTTGTTATGGATTTCGTGGATAAAGATAACTCACAAATGTAAATGTTCTACAAAGTACATATTTTCTATATGCTTGTATGCTGAATTTGGCAAAACAACATTATCAAATATACAAAAATATACAAACTTCTTCGATACACGAAAATTAGTACCCATGAAAATATATACGAATCCACAGTAACCTAAAGCAGAATCCTTGAACTTGTATATTTTTGTGGTCTTATATTTCAAATAAAAACAATAACTAAAATAAGGATTAACAAATTTTATTAGATAAACCTGTGATGTTATGGTATTACACAATGACTGCATTTTGACATTCTTTATAAGCTGTCTTGATTTATAACAAAATTATCTGTAAACATCTACCGACGTGGGAGTAGGATTGGAACAGCTCAAACAAATCATGACGTTGCATATCAGTTGACATATGAATATATTCGAATTTTACCACGGGTGTGTACTCAAAGCGTTTGCAGAACGTCATATTAGAATGTGGAGTTTATAACGCACAAAGAATAAAACATCTTTTAATGGTAAAAACAAAGCAGTCATAAAACTTAAAACTCTGCAATGGCATTATTTACAACTCTCTAGTTTCCTCTCTAGATTTGCAGGGTGATACGTAAATTATTTACGTCTCTTTCTATATATTCAATTATTCATTTAAAAAAAAAAGCTTACTCTTTTTTCTTACTTTTTAAAAATATTTCGTATAAAGTATCACAAGAAATTTTGCTCAAACGTTCTATTTGAAAATCCAGGTAAGGTTAATATTCCGGCGCTTAAATGTCCTATGATGCTGGTGCTCAAATGACCCTATGTGCATTTTTTTTTTCTCGCTCAAATGTCCTATGCCCTTTCCATTAGATGTGAAAATAATAACATGGTACATTGTGCGAATACTTTAATATATGATGTGAATATTGCAGTACATGATGCTAGTACTGAATTACGTGATGTGAACTTCACATTATATACGTGATGTCAAATGTCCTGAGCTAATCCGGAAAGAATTTATTACTTGTCGTTTTATATGTTGTATTTTTTGGATATTATTTTGGGTCTGTTAGGGGCGACTATTTGATTCTGAGATGGGGGCCTGGCAGATTTGGTCGGGTAAGAATATTTATTTTCAACCACTATAGGGCAAACCTGATTGTTTATTTTTTTTTTTACCTTAACTTAAAAATCTGCATGAAGGCCAGATTATTTATTTATTTTCTAGGAAATTTAGGCCAGAATGTTTATTTTCAACTTTATCGAGGTCAGAGAATATTTATTTCCCAACTCTGCCAGCCCACCCCCTTTTATCGATGTCAGTATATTTATTTCCAAAATCTGCCACCCCATCCCCTTTCCTCAGAATCAAATGGTCGCCCCTTAACGTCCAGATCCCGCTAAAATGAAATAGGATATTGTAAGGTGTATCAAAATTACTTAAATACTGAAATAAGAAATACGAAAATAAAAATGTTTTTAAGGGAATTTCACAAATCTATACAACATCATATAATTTAAAGTAACCAGATCAAAGAATACTCAAGTAAATGCCCGACATGTAAAAAAGGTCCTTAAATCTGACGGTATAAGTCCCATAACCTTTCACAGCGATTGTGTAGTTTTACGGTGATTGGTCGCAGCAAAGTTACTCTAGTAAATGTACGACGTCAGAAATTGCCCGAAATCTGACAGTCTAGAACGACAACCAAGAGATTTTCAAAAATTGCAAAGTAACTTTATTTCATTAATCCCAACTCAAGCATTCGTCACAACTCGGCGGAGTCACCAGAGGTTAGCCGATTGCCAACTCAAGTAAATGATCTAGTATAATATAGTCTGTATGTGATGTTTTAAATCCTGTCGCTAGAACGACCAAACAAATCTAAATCGAAGGAAAGCTTTCTTCTTCCAGTTCAAATATTCCATACAAGTTTCATTAAATTTTATCAAAGCATTATCTTGCTTTTATACGGCATGAGAATGGATGGACAGACAGGTTACTAGATAGAAGGGCAAGGGAAGTCTACGAAGGGCGTTAAAAACAAAGAAACGTTAATGTTTAAAAGAATGCCACGACTACAACACCACGTGCACTATTCCATGTGAAAAGTAGGGTTCAGCGCTCACAAACATATTTAGCACCGCCAAGTTCTGTACATGTCTCACCAATGCCATGATATTGTAGTAATTAGTTGTTGTTTTTCGTTTGAATAAGGTTTGTGTTTTTTTTTCTAATTGCCTAACATTTTGTTATTAGCTTTTTGTAGCTTACCTTGGGATATGGGGTTTGTTCATTAACGAAGGTCACCTGTCCATTTCACTTTTGGTAGGTAGTTGACCCCACATCTCCTTATTGTAAATACCATGAATACTGTAACAATAAGTTATTGAAATCCGATTAATCTTGGTTCTCACAATTTTTGATTGATATGAGGGACTAAATTAATTTAAGTTTTATATGGTACGTATATTTATCTTCCCTCCCCTCAAATAAGCTATTTCTTTTAAAGCTAGTAAGACTTTAGAGCCTGACTTATAATGTTAATGTTTATGATTGTTATACATCCACTAGTTTAACGTTTGCGTTTTGAAATTTTTAAGGTCACTGGTACGTACATGGGTGATTACAAGGAATGGTATATAATTTTGCATACAACTAGAGCATGAGGTATTGCACAAGAACATAGAAGAATTATATATATAACGTTTTTTTCTTTCTGAAATACAGCAAATTAAATATCCGAAAATCGTCACCACAAGTACAAATGTATAAATTAAAATTATAGCTTGTTTTGTGGTATGGGTTTTGCTAATTGTTGAAGGTCCTAGTCCTACGGTGACCTATAGTTGCTTACTTCTATTTAAGCCCTTTTATATATGAATGGTAAGTTATTTAATAATTATTGTTTGTCTATCTCCCACGATCTTAACAATCTTGTGTATCCTTTGTATCACCATTTACCAATTATATACAACAAATATTTATTGTTTGTCTATCTCCCACGACCTTAACAATCTTGTGTATCCTTTGAATCACCATTTACCAATTATTATATACAAAAAATAATTACTTTCCTGATGATTTTAATTTCCTATTCGTCACAACTCGGCTGATTCCGTACCTCCATCTGATAGTTGGAGAGAAGCGGATTCACCCGAGGTTAGCCGATTGTTTAATTTCCATGAAAAAACGTAATAGCGACCGAGTGAGAAAGATTGAGGGTTTTTTTTAATGATAAGTAAGGCACAGTTTGACTGGAATCTATTAAGTAATATAAGAGCAAGCGCTTATCATGATTAAGTTTACAATCATGGATGCAAAATGATAACTGCTCATATGATAATCTGGGTCAGATGAGCTAAAATCTATACATGAATGCATATCTTACAATATTCATTTAACGAAAACATGAACAAGTTGTGTTCCTATGCCTTTATAGTATTGTTTCCAGTTTGTTGTTAAATACGGATAACGTATTTTGCCATAATATCGATGTGCATTAAATGCTATATATTCGCCTTCATATTTATATTCAACACCTAATGTTAGGGATCCTTTAGGTTTTGTAACACACCAAGCTCTTGCTATTGCAATTATGTCTCCCCATGGATTAAGGGCGTCACCGTATCTACCGAGGCCAGAATGTTCAACTGAACTAAATGTAACAACTGCATCAAATTCTCCCAAAGTGTTATTGAGATAACGCATTCGGAAATCAAGCGGAACGATGGTTTTTACTTTAGGATGCGTAGAAATTATTTTTCCATACTCCAAAGTCAGGATTTCACGTGCTCCTGCTTCTAACACACATGCTTCTGCCCAAGGCCGTTCGGAACCTATAACAAGAACACGTCCATCTTGAATTCCAGGTGCATGCTTCAACCCATCCCGCAAAGCATTTATTTCGGCGAGACCGTACGGACTGAATAGTTTTTGCGCTTTTGCTTCTTTGATGTTTTTCTCTATCATTTCCTCCGTCCACACTGGTGTGAATGCTTTTTTGCCAAGATACTGTTCATCAAAATACCATTTCTTTATACCAATTCTACCATTCATTGTATATTCATCCATAAGTTCTTTAGGAATTTCCTTTGGCGCATGTGCCAATCCATGCCCGCTGTCTATGTATTCGTTTCTAAATATTGCTTCACAATTAATGTTAGCCGTAACATGGTCAAAGTAAGGACCAGGTTGACCTTTTCTAGATGTGTTGCAAAGTTCACCACAATCATTTCGAATTAAATCTATCGGTTTCATAAAAGCATGCTCAAGTTGCAGATCAGGATTTACATTTGACATTTGAATATAATTTTTACGTTAGTGGTAGATTCAACCGACTGTGACCATCTGTTTATTACAAATAATCCAAACAGCAGAATTTGTAATATGAACATTTTTTCAAAAACCTTTATCAAATATTCTTGACAGTACTGTCATCATGACGGTTGTGAATTGGCCAATTAATAAACCTGCAATAACAAAAGGATAAACTATTCAAATTATGAAGTACATGTAATGCAAATTATTACGTAGGCTAAACAACAAAGAAAACTTGTTCTTTTTCTGAAAGGATAAAAAAATCGTTTTATTATTAATTCTTATATGACGTTCTTCTTTCGCTTTGTGGAAACAAAGCCATGTTCTAATTCCAGACTTGATTATGTGAATATTCTGCCAATCCATGCCCACTGTCTATGTATTCGTTTCTAAAAATTGCTTCACAATTAACTGCAGAATTTGTAATATGAACTTTTTTTTTTAAATCTTTTTTCAATTATACTTTTACACTACAGGAACATGTACTTGCGGATCATGTTCTACACATACTGAGTTAAAAAAGTTTTTGCTGAATAAAATTTGCATCTTTAATATCATTTATTTTTTTTTTTATGTTTAGAAGTACCGGTACTATATATTTTGAAATAGAAAATACAGAATAAAAATACGTGTTGCTGAAAAAATTTAAGTCCGCAGGAAGACATGTCACCCTAACCGGACACATTATTCTGACTCCAACCGACAAGTCTTACTTCTAAATATCGCGTGCTTCGAGGAGAGCTAGCAAATACCAATCTTAAAAACTTGGTTTGACCTGGGCAGGGTTTGAACCCACGACCTCCCGCTATCAAGACGAACACGCTATCACGATACCACCTTTGGTTATGAAATAAAAGAGATATGGGTTGCACGTCAAATTAACAGCAAGCATACGATATAAAAACAAGAATGTGTCCATAATACACGGATGCCCCACACGCACTATTATTTTCTATGTTCAGTGGACCGTGAAGTTGGGGTCAAAACTCTAATTTGGCATTAAAATTAGAAAGATCATATAATAGGAAACATGTGTACTAAGTTTCAAGTTGATTGGACTTCAACTACATCAAAACTACCTTGACCAAAACTTTAATCAAAAACTTTAACCTGAACGGGACAGACGGACGGACGAACGAACGAACGAATGGACGAACGAACGGACGCACAGACCGAAAAACATAATGCCCCTAAGTGGGGCAAAAAAACACAGAGTCAAGATAAAAAAGAGAGAAAGTTCATTTTGTATTGCAACGATAAATAAAAGTGAAGGACGGCATATCAAACGTTAGATTTATTCAGGGCTTGCTTCAGGAGCTTTTCGGTAGTGTTTTATTGCATAGAATTATGAGATTCGCTATGATCTTAGATGAGACAGCTATCTACCAAAGACCAGAGGACAAGATCTTTAGAAAAAATAAGAACTGATATTCTACCAACTTCAGTTCGACAATAACCAAAACATATGCCATATAGTAAGTTGTTAGAGCCTAGTAGGATGACAAAATATAAAACAATAGGCAATTTTCAAATTACCGACTTTTGACACCGGAATTTATATTTTTTCGACAAGTTGCCTACTCTGTGGTAGGACATCCTGGTACTCAGTCAAGTAAGAGCAACGCAAAGAAGTAAAATCACGCTTTCAATCGGTATAATTTTGGGGAAAATTAACTGTTTTATGTTTTCTATACACAACAAAATCATCGGAAAACAATAAACTTTCCCCAAATTGCACCGATTATATATTTGATTTTACTTCTTTTGGTTGCTCTTATTTGACCGAGTACCAGATGTCCTACCACAGAGTAGGTAACCTGTCGAAAAATTATATAATCCGGAGTCAAAAGTCGGTAATATGAAAAGTATATTCAAAAGAGGAAACTAATTATAACGGCATGTTTTAAGATTATAACTTCAAATGAAGAACAATTATGCAGACTGAACCTTATCCTTCTGGTTGTCCAACGGGAAAAGACACATAAAGAATGTGGCAGGAGGTTCAACATGTTTGTGCGCGCTTTAAACACCACCACCACCAACCCCACCCCAACCCCAACCCCTCACATTTGAAAGTGGTATAATAACACACCATCAAACCAACTTTAGAAATCAGTTGAAAAGGGGTTGACTTGTCAAATTGGTCAGCACAAAACAACTTACAAATTAGAATAATAATAGACACAACGTACCACCCATGAGTGATCTTTGTTATATAACACTAGTTCGAAGTCTAAATGCATCAATAAGTAAACATTTAACGGATTTAGTGTAAAGTCTAAGACGTCATACGGCCCGTTCTTATAGAATGTCAAACCATATCATGTGTTTACCGACATATTGAGCTTGTAAATGAATATTTAATTGGATGGATGAATGTATAAGTGTAAAATGTTCAGTGGAAAACGGTACATTCATATCAGGACGGAAAACATATAACATTTGGAAAAATACTATGAAATGAAAAAATTCATTTAGAAAAAATTAGAAATAATTAACTAATATACAAAGAAAAAATGTAAAAAAACATCGATGATAAGAAATAGAGAGTGAAAATTAATTTTGTAGACTTATTTATAAAGAAATAAAATTACTTACTGAGCACGAGGATAACAAAAATCAGTCTGTCGGTCAGATAATTCTTAGGTTATTATTTGGGTGCGGAAATCCTGGATTATAGATATTTAACATAATAATAGTATTAACTTTAATTGTTAGCTGATGATACAGGAAAAGTACTTAGTGTAAACAGTATTTTATAATGAATTTATTATACAAATTACAAACATAAATTCATATTCACAAAAGGATTAAGAAACAAGCAACAATTAAGGGCTAATATATTAGACTAAAGCCCTAGCTAGTAGGGTGTACATGTCCGACCTGTGGGTTTCAACCGACCATGATTAATGTTAAGGTTTCATGGTTCGTTTTTTTTTTTTTTGTCTGAAACTTTTTAAGCAATGGGTCAACTACAATTAGTATATTCAATGCGTGTTAGTTCTGCTCGAATATTGATCTAACCTTGACCCCATATTCATGTTTCATTGTTCCATGCTTATTTTTCATGACTTTTTATATAAATCTCATACATGTCATAGTAGACCAAGTATATTTTGTGAAATGATTGTAAGGTGTATATATGCTAGTCGCGAATGATTCGTCTGAAATTCACTTCATTTTTATGGTTTATAGTGTTGTCTTAATAAATTTGGTAGTTCGTTTCTTAGGTACTAAATACTACAATAGATGGACACTGTTGGTTGTATTGTTGTACATGTCTTATTGGCAAGGTAAACTGACATTGCCCTTACCTTCATCATTCGACGAGTAATCTTGAGTTCTCATTAAGGCTAGTTTCTCAGATACTATAAGACATATGCTAGATTTTATTGATATATGATTTACATATCCGACAAGAAGTGTAAATCTGACCTTGACCTCGGTTTCATAGTTCATTGGTCAATTTTAAGATTCGGTGGTTAGGTCTGTTTCTCAGATAATAAAAACATTCATAAAAGATAATATGCAGACTTAGAACTGTATTCTCCAAACTCGGGTTTTCCTACAAAAACTCATCAGTGACGCTCGATTCAAAATATTTTAAATATAGAACTAAGAAGAATTTGTAAGCTTGCCAATGAGACAACTCTCTACAAGAGACCAACTGTCGTTGATGCTAGCAACTACATGACACCATACAACATTCAACGCGGAGCAAACGTCTACACCTCTTAGACAATTCAAAACGAGAATATCAACGGCATATATGGCAAGCCGTTCTCGTCAAAACTATGTTTAAACCATTTTCGAAAAATTTACACACTGAGAATTAAAAAAAACACACTGAGATTAAAAACCTAAAACACACACTGAGAATTAAAATTACGCACTGAGATTTCATAAAACGCACTGAGATTACCAAAATGAAAACACACACTGAGAATTGAAAATTACACAATGAGATTTCAAAAGACACACTGAGATGAAATAAACTGAAAACACACACTAAGAATTTGAAATTACACACTGAGATTTGTGCGCACTTTTATGCGCACATATCTAATTAGCATAATTAATCTGAATCTATTACAAGCTTAAAACAACTAGGGACAGAACTCGTTAGTCCTTCAATTTGGCGCTAAATGTTTTATAAAAACATTAAAAATACAACTAATAGAAAACTACGTTATTAAAGACCAATAGAACAAGAAAAATACCCACTTACTCTCATTACAAAATATAACCAAATGGTGAAAACTTTATTAAAATTATAAGAAAACATTGGAACAATCTGCAAAATACAAACAATGCAGTGAATTTTTTCCCAAGTGCCTATTATAGCATATATACGTAACAAAAATATAAAAGATTACCTTGCGAAATCAGGGTAACAGTTGAAAGACTTTTGAAAAGGGACCATGCTTAAACAGTTTTAAGCAAAATCCCGATATACAGTTAGTAATAATCTGAATTATAGACAAAAACTTATGAATACGAGTTAGCAAAAAATTTGTTAAGTGTTGAAATTTATTACGAATGTTGGTTGTAGGAACCGCATTTCATTATAATGGCAAGAGTTCGGGAGACCAAGATATTAATCTATTGAATTATTCATCTCATGAATATTTATTAGTAATTTGCATATTAATCTCAGTGTGTATTTTTGAAATCTCATTGTGTAATTAACAATTCTCAGTGTGTGTTTTTCAATTTATTTCATCTCAGTGTGTCTTTTTAAAATCTCAGTGTGTAATTTTAAATTCTCAGTGTGTGTTTTTCATATTTTTAAATCTCAGTGTGTAATTATAAAATCTCAGTGTGTAATTTCGATTTCTCAGTGTGTAATTTCAATTTCTCAGCGTGTTATTTAAGGTTCTTAAATCTCAGTGTGTAATTTTTTCGAAAAATGGTTTAAACACAGTTTTGACGAGAACGGCTTGCCATAGGCATATGCATACACCTTTAAAACAAAAAGGTTGCAAGTGTTAAATGTCTGACTAGTACTGTTTATTTGACCTTGACCTAATTTTCATATTGTTAAGTTTTAGAGGTAAGGTCAGTTTATCAGACACTATAACTAATAGGTCAACTTTGTTAGTTGATGGATTTACTTTCAATATAAAAGAAGTGGTATGATTGCCAATGAGACAACTCTTCACAAGAGACCAAATGACACAGAAATTAACAACTATAGGTCACCGTACGGCCTTCAACAATGAGCAAAGCCCATACCGCATAGTCAGCTATAAAAGGCCCCGAAATGACAAATGTAAAACAATTCAAACTAGAAAACTAACGGCCTAATTTATACACAAAAATATGAACGAAAACAAATATGTAACACATCAACAAAATAGATATAAGAAGATGTGGTATGAGTGCCAATGACACAACTCTCCATCCAAGTAACAATTTGTAGAAGTAAACCATTATAGGTCAAAGTACGGCCTTCAACACGGAGCATTAACTCACACCGAACAGCAAGCTATAAAGGGACCCAAAATGACAAGTGTAAAACCATTCAAACAGGAAAATCAACGGTCTAATCTCTATAAAAACGAGAAACGAGAAACACTTATGAACGACTATTTTGCCGAAAATGATGCCAATTAAATTATTTAACAGAAAATTTCTGCATGAAACCTTAGTTTTCCCATTTTTCCCCGTCTATCTTTTAGCTTGATATAAATTAACGATTTCATTGTTGCAAATTTAGAAAATGTCATTAGCGTTTTATATTTGTCATTCCAGGGCTTGAACGAGCTTTTATGTGATATTGGGTGACCTCACGGTTAAAAGCCGAGCGATAACCGGGTTATGAATGATCACAATTTTATACCACAACATTTTAATCAATTCATTAATATTAGCTTGGCGGGAAATGTGTGATGTCTTCTGATTTTTTTAGTCAATTAAGAAATCAAACTCTCCGCTATACGGCATTTGCATCTATACGTTGAAATACAAAACAAAGTAAGAAATTGAAAATTCTGAAAAGTTTTTATAAAAGAAAAATACATCTTCCTGATGTGTAAAAACAAAGTAAATACATTTAGAAAAGTGTCTCGTATACCACTTCAAGATGTTTATTACATTGAAAGTCAAAACGTATACTAGTAGTCAAATTATTAAGAAAAGAATAATGAAAATTATATGACATTGATATGTCCTTCTCGTTGTTTTAAATGTTATAAAATTTTGAATAAATTGTACAAGTTATCAGTATTTTCACGACTACCCTCTTTAACAAGGAGAAACAATCTTATTTTTTAAATGTCAGACCAGATTAATGTTTTACTTACAAACTTCTTCATACTTAAACCGAACGGTATTATCCTTCGCGTAAAGCTGCATATAAACCACTGATTTGGTTAGCTTACATGTTTTACCCTGCACAAGATTTCAAGTCTTTACAAGTATCAAAGTCGTTTTGCATACCGGTAGGTCACAAGGTGTAATCTACAAGGTAGTAAAATTTAGAGTTTCCTCTCTTATCTTCTTATGAGAATGGGTTCCAAAGAAATTCTGATAACTTCCACAAAAATCTCTATGAAAATCCAAAAAATCGTACAAAATTACAATTTGTAGACATCATATTTAGCACTTTTAATAGCAACGTAAAACACAACTTGAAATAAAAATGTTAAAATTTATATAAAAAGCAAATCTGGCAAAATGGAAAACTACTCCGATGCACATGTACCAACTGGTTTGCTGCCTCAACTAAACGACAATAACTTATGAATGGCATTTTCATTACTGTTACAATTTTGGATATTAATTAAATAAAATAACGATTTAAAACTCTATTTACAAACATCAATACAGATGTAAAATAATTGCCTCAAAACAAACAGACTAACTGTCAGTACAGCAACCCGTCAATAACTTGGTATTTACTTATAGCATACAAATACAGTACTTGCAGCCTTAGGCGCTACTGTTTTAGTGATCAGTCAGCAGTCATCGATCAGTGCTTTAAGCCCCTACCCCTTTTCAATTAATTTTAAATAATTCTATATTCATTTTTACGAACCTGTTCTAACATTGTGACACTCTCAGGTCATGAACCACATGTACATTTATTATACATTCCCATTTCATTTCTTCGTGTTTTAATTTGATAATTCTATCAATATTAAAAATGACTACACATGAAAAGTGCAGTAACACTGTTTCTGAAAGCATTCTCCAAATTCGAACAAACAGGAAAATGCCTGTATATCAACAGTTTTGAATTAAACAAATACAATTTGAATTTCGCGTATAAAGTGACAACGCTACCAATAACAAGTGGAAAAGAGACATTAAAATATTTTTGTTCTAATAGCTAAGTCATACAGGAAATGTAAATACTTCTCTCAAAATGATAGTAAAGAGGAGTCATGTTTTTTTATAAATTGTTCATTATAAAACATCATAACAGATTGCTTGAACAAACAGGTGACCAATCTCGAAATTTAAATAATTTCGACTGTTAATCAAATTTTTATGATTAATGACTGCTGAAGATAAAGTTGTACTTGAAAATTTAGATTGTCATGCAGTCAGTTTTAAATTAAGTTAAGAAAATTTTTGATGTTTGGGATAAAAAATATTCACATGTTTGCTGTCCCTGTATATGAACAAATGAAGGTAAAATAATTATAGAAAGGTTTTGGACTCACAAAACGCTTAGTCAAAATAATTATGACGTCTTGAAAGGTGGGGGCTAATATAAAACATGGGAATGAGGGGCGGAAGCAGATTTCAAGGGAGGGAAGTGGGAGTCAAGGGGACGGGAAGAAAAAAATATGTGACCAATTTTCGTCCGGGAGTGTAAGGGGGATGAAAGTGACAGGGAGGAAACTGTGATTAGAGGGGAGGCAATTGGGAGTTGGGGATAGGGTAGTGGGAATCAGGGGCCCCTGTCCACCCCTCTGAAAGGCTATTTTTATTTTTTGCTGTGACGCCTCCCGAAACGGCGAAAGGGTTCATGATTACTTTATAAAAATTCTTATTTTTTTCTGGATTGATGTATGAAGGTCTGGATGAGGTTTACAGACTTAAAAAGTGCCTAAGTGGGCGTATTTACACTTTTGGATATTGAGCTCCGAATGACCCTAGACATTGTCTCCGAATTATAACCGTCTGACGTCATGCAACAATCACTTTTCAATTATGCCGTCACATCTTTTAAGTTGTGATGCAATGTTTTGTTTAAGTAATACGTAATGGCACATAATTTGCACAACAATAATTATGATACGAAGTAACGATGTCGAAATGCACATTTTGACTGAGAGCTAAGAATGTTTGCTGCAAACGTGAATTTCCTACCTTTAGAAAACTTTAGTACTGCTTTAATCTTCAAGGCTGGCACGTTGCAGTTCCGATCAAAGAGAGGCTAACGTTAAAACCGACTGAACTGGAGACGGTCAATAAATCCGTGTTAAGCAGCTATGTTTCCTCTATTAGGGTCTGATCCTTGTCTGTGATTGGTGGGTTTGGAGGGGTGGGGAGGAAACATCTGAATTTCTCATCTCATATATTTTCAAGTACCTCACCTTATTATTTACAACAAAATTTTATTACATGGAAAACATAGTATAGTAGTCTCAGATGGAAAGGGATAGTATATTATGAAACTTTTAAAAACAAAGACATTATAAATTATGCTTCCCTATTATTGTCATTCTTCAAGTCCAACAAACCAAAAGTCAAAATTTCGACTTTAAACTCAAAATTTCGACTTTTTTTAAAACTTGAAATTTCGACTTTAAACTCAAAATTTCAACTTTTGAAATCTCGAAATTTCGACTTTTTAAAACTGAAAATTTCGACTTTTCCTCAGTATTTATACGTTTGCGATTATCACATTTCAGCAAGCGGAGACTCATAAACCTCATAAACTTCATAAGCATATTTTAATAAACAATAAAAATTGCCAAAATGTGTGGATGACGCTTTAAGC
>CM029598.1:48514697-48700176 GCA_017311375.1 Mytilus coruscus
TTTCACAGTCAGTAGTAAAATAACAAAAATACCGAACTCCAAGAAAATTGGCCTGTACCAAGTAAGGAATATGACAGTTTTTATTCATTCGTTTTATGTGTTTGAGCTTTTGATTTTGCCATTTAAATACAGAATTTCCGTTTAGAACTTTCTTCTGAGTCTGGAATTTTTGTTATTTTACTCTTTTTAAAGTACTATGAAGACACCATAATTATTTGGTACTTTCTTTTGGTTAAATCTCGGAAATGATTTTTTACATAAAATGCGATATTATGAAAGTACTGGACTGGTACAAAATAGCTTTGTAAATAAATGTGCTTCACAGTACTTCAATGATTTAGTGCTAAAAAAAGTACACAGCAAGAGAAGTTGTGTATGCATTGGACTCCACAGATCATATCAGACTGTACTATACTGGGAAAATAGTATACTCATATATAATGTATCAGACCTTACCTACAGATGGTACTCCATTACAGTCAGATCATTGGCTGTGCGGTGTGAGCAAAAGCACCGTGTTGAAAGCCGTACTTTGACCTATAATGGTTTACTTTTAAAAATTATTTCTTGGAATGACAGTTGTCTAATTGGCACTCATACCACATCTTTTTATATCTAGATAACATTTGCATCATATTTTAAACTTAATTCTTATTAATCTGTTTAGGGTATTTCAATATATTTACAATGAAACGATTTATAGTTCAACGGAGAAAAAAAAAAAAAAAAAAAATAACGTCTATTGTGTTTTGTTATTGACTAGCATATGTTGAAATTTCTATATACATGGATATCAATAAATTAGAGTGTTTATATTAATAAAATGTCGGTTTAAACCTATTCCATTATGTGTCTCAATATTTTCAAATACGCTGACAGGATTAAAATTTCCTAAGTGTTGTTTATCTTGAAAAATGTAATAAATATAAAATATTTACCGGAACTTTTATCAACAGTTATTATCACAAATATTAAAAAGATTCTTAATTTTCATCATCATATCACTCCTGGCATCTACAAAGAAATAATAGTATGGAATAGTGGTACTGCTTCATTAAAATAAAATACTGCAAGTGCTTTAATACTTGTTTTAATATGACATACGTGTATATTGTTCATTCATTAGCTGGGGAAAATTGTAAAAAATAATGAATTAGATATTTAATTGTCTGTATTCAGTATCAATGTTGAGAGAGAGAGAGAGAGAGAGAGAGAGAGAGAGAGAGAGAGAGAGAGAGAGAGAGAGAGAGAGAGAGAGAGAGAGAGAGAGAGAGAAAGAGAGAGAGAAGAGAAGAGAGAGAAGAGAGAGAGAGGAATAAGATTAGTAAGGTCAAAATGGTCAGTATTAGACGATTATAAAAGTAACTGATATAAAAAAGTTTTATACATTTACCTGCAGGGATCTTTTGTAGTTTGCAGAATTATTTGTTTTGCTTGTAGTCAAGTTACTAAGCTGATAAAATATATTTGCTTGTTATTTAAAGATATGAGAAATAAATATTCCATTTACTGTTTTACCTACTAGATAACTTGTATTGATTAAAAACTTATTTTGTAAGGTGGTAGATAAACTGAATGTTTTACCTGACCCAACTTTAATCCTAAATAAACTATGATGCACAAACAACATATTCATATATAGAGGACCAAAAAGCCTAGGTTGATTTTCCTGACTGGACTTTTGTATATATACATTGTTACGACAGAAATATCGACTTTTAATTGTAGCCAACAAAAGACACAAATCAATAATAAAATTTAACAAGATTTATTATACACAATTTTACAAGAAGTATTACACAAATAGTAATGTCAACTTAACTGTCAAAATATGAGTCCAATCTTTTATCTTTTCTTTATCCGGAAATCTTCATGGGAATCCACAGAATATTACGTCCAATAGGTCACAATTTAGTATGATGTTGTTAGTAAATAAAAGTGTCAATCCAACTGCTGAGAATGTTGATGTCTATCGATGTCTAAGTCTATGTCTATGTCTAACTTAAGGGTCTGCATTTAAATACTTGTAACAGAACGTTCTAGATAACGGTAGATTTGAATTACGCATCTTTTGTTTTGATCATTCTGGAAACGTTATGTTAGTGAAATAGAAAGTTCTAATCATTCCATGAGTATCCCTGATGGTTCTAGTGATTTCTAAACTGCATAGTTGTAACACAATGTGTATTATTTTGTACACAATGTAAACAAATATATAATGTAAACATTCTTAGGCCACACAAAACAAATTAGGTCAACTAAATAAATATGATAGTTACAATATCATAACACCTCCACCCTTAAAAATGTTTGAGTGTAACAAAAGTTTTCATGAATAATATGTACAAAACTACATAGTATATACAAAGTGTTTTAATAAATTCTAGATAAAGCATCTGCTATTACTTTATCTTTACCTTTAATATGTTTTACAATAACATCATATTCCTGTAACAATAAACTCCACCTAGTCAACCTCTGGTTCTTGTTTCTCATATTTTGTATGAAGGTGAGTGAATTATGATCAGTATAAACAAGAATAGTGGGATTTAGATATACATCAAAATGTTGAAGTGCAGACAACAGGGCAAAACACTCTTTTACAATAGTCTAATAATTTTTCTGATGTTTATCTAATTTCTTAGAAAAATATGATATAGGTTTCTCAACATTATCATCTGTCTCTTGATATAAAACAGCTCCAATTCCTACATCGCTTGCATCAACGGCAAGTTTAAATTGTTTTTCAAAGTCTGGAGTGACCAGAACTAGACTATTAATTAAAAGTGATTTGCTATTTTCAAAAGCGTTTTGACAATTTTCACTCCAGATAAATTTAGAATCTTTCCGTAAAAGATGAGTCAATGGTTGAACAACAGTAGCAAAATTTGAACAGAATTTCCTGTAAAATCCAATAATGCCTAAATATCTCATAAGTTGTTTTTATTTGTAGGAGGAGGTAATTTGGTAATTGCATCTACTTTAGCCGTAATAGGTTTCACCTGTCCTTGGCCAACTGTATGCCCTAAATAATCAACAGTGGCCTGACAAAATTCACTTTTACCAAGATTAACAGTCAAATTTGATTGTGACAATCTATCAAAAGTATCATATAAATGTGTTAAATGCTGTTCCCAGCTATCACTAAATACAATGAGATCATCAATATAAGCATAACAACAGTCTAAATCTTTTATAACATTATTGATCATTCTTTAAAATGTAGCTGGAGCACTTTTCATACCAAACGGCATTACAGTATATTGAAATAAGCCGTCTGGTGTGACAAAAGCTGATATTTCTCGAGCTCTCTGTGTCAATGGAACTTGCCAGTAACCTTTTAATAAATCAAATTTGCTCACAAATTTTGCTTGACCAATGTTGTCAATACAATCGTCTATCCTTGGAATCGGATAGGAATCAGATTTTGAAACTGAATTTACTTTTCTGAAATCAGTTACGACACGAAAGGTTTTATCTGGTTTAAGCACAAGGAGACAAGGAGAGCTCCATTCACTGTTACTCGGCTCAATAATATCATTGTCAAGCATATATTTAATTTCTTGTCTCATAAATTCAAGTTTGAGAGGATTGAGCCGGTAAGGATGTTGCTTAATTGGAGAAGCATCGCCTACATCAACATCATGACAAACAGCAGTGGTTTTGTTTGGCACATCTGGAAAAAGTTTTTAAAAAGAGAATACCAAAGTTTTCAATTTTTCTTTACTATCAAAAGTCAGATGTGCAAGTTTGGAGTCTAAATTTGACAAAATTTCTGAATTTTTCAATCTAACTGTCTCTTCCATAGTTTTAGAATTAAAAGGAGGCTCAATTACATCTGGTTTGTCATGATTGTTCTCCAATTTAACCATAGTTAAAGTGGCAACTGGTTTACTATCACGTTCATTAGTACGCTCAAAATATGGTTTTAACATATTAATATGACACACTCTATTTTGTTTGCGCCGACCTGGAGTTTTTACAATATAATTCAAATCATTGATTTTACTCTCTATTGTATAAGGACCACGATATTTAGCCTGTAAAGGATGTCCAGGGACTGGCAAAAATATAAGTACCTTATCACCAGGCTCAAAATTTCTGTTCCTGGCATCTTTATCATACCATATTTTCATCTTGTTCTGTAAATTTTTTAAGTTTTTCTGAGCAATTTGATAAGCAGTATACAATTTTTCTTTAAATCTAGATACATAGTCTAAAAGATTCAAGTCAATGTGTTCAGCGAGCCACTTTTCCTTAATCAATGTTAACGGTCCCCTTACAGTATGGCCAAATACCAACTCAAAGGGACTAAAACCAAGGGATTCTTGAACAGCCTCTAGGACCGGAAAAAGTAGAAAGCGAACTCCATCATCCCAGTCTCTGTCAAATTTAAGACAAAAAGTTCTAATCATGTTCTTCAATGTTTGATGAAAACGTTCTAAGGCACCTTGAGATTCTGGATGATAAGCACTTGATCTATACTGAGCAATCCCTAACTGGTACAGGACTTGCTGAAATAAACCTGACATGAAGTTTGAACCCTGGTCGGACTGTATAGACTTTGGAAGTCCTACTAACGTGAAAAATTTGATAAGAGCTTTGACAATAGTAGGTGTCTTGATATTCCTTAGTGGAATAGCTTCAGCAAAGAGAGTGGATGTACACATGATCGTCAATAAATACGTATTTCCGGGTTTGGTCTTTGGTAAAGGTCCAACGCAATCAATGAGTACTCGGCTGAAAGGTTCTTCAAAGGCTGGAATAGGCAGAAGTGGTGCTGGTGGTATTTTCTGGTTAGGCTTACCAACAACCTGGCATATATGGCATGATTTGCAATATTCTGCGACATCATTTCTAAGTCTTGGCCAGTAGAAATGCTGCAAGATCTTAAGGCAAGTCTTCCTTAAACCTAAGTGTCCAGCCAAGGGGTGCCATGGGCAAGACCAATAATTTCTTACCTATAAACTTTAGGCACCATCACTTGGTATACCACTCTCCATTCCTCCTCTGGAGTAGCAGCGGGGGCCTCCACTTCCTCATTAAAATGCCGTCTTGATTGTAATAGCAGTCAGCAACTTTGTCTGCTTCCTAGGGTGGTTGAGTCCTCTTGCGGAGCTGAAGAACCTCAGGGTCTTTATTTTGTTCTTCGACAAATTTACTTCGGTCTAATGAATGGCTGTTTACGTCTGGCCATGGCATAATTACATCCTTGTTAACACTAGGTGGTCTTATTAGGGCCTTTTCTGGACCTTCAATGTCGGCTAGGAAAGTGTGAGAAGGGTCCATGTAATCAAACTGGTCTTCTTGCAAATCCTCATTTTGTTGTTTTCTAGCCATCGCCCTAGTAACAACACAAGCTGGATACAGTTCAGCATCATCTTCAGGTGATTTAACATCCACCATATATCACCAAAAAATAACAATAAAATGAACAAATGTAACTACAAATATTTCGGATAATAGATATCCTTCATCAGTATGATCACGATGTAAAATTAATCATATCAAACTAATCTGATTATAAAACTATAACAATCTTGAATTCTATACAGTAAAACAGGTAAAACAGTTTAACCCGAACATCATATATAGAGACGCTAGTACAATTCAAAAATATCCAAAACACGACGCAAAGATATACCTAAAATAATTTGCGATATGAACTGGCATAACTCTAAAATTCCAAAATGACGACAGTTAAGATTTTACAAACACTGCGTGAAAATACATTCCCAATAAACAGCACTTATGGATCTAAGCTGGTATAATATTTCAAATTTGACAATTGTAGAGTAATTAAAACAGAGGATGCGTATTTAAACATCCCAAATAAATAGCAGTTTGATAATGATTAGAAAAGTAATAATAAATTTTACTAAGGTTCAATAATTGAACGTGACTGCGTACTTGTACATCCCTACCAAATGAATAGAACCCTGTAATTTAAACTAGTATAATTAAAAAAATTCCTAAAAACTGTAAGAGTCCAGTAAGGAAGCCGGAGTTACTGGAAACAATGGAAACAAGTGATGGTAGGAAAATGAGTGACTCATTCTATGTTTTTTTATTTATGCCCTCTGGAGAAATTGTCCTTAGCTTTCTTATCCAAAACATTTCCCAAGCAAGTCTTTCGGCCCTTGACTAACCCCTTGTTGTGGTCTATGATTATAATGGTAAGGTTTTTGAGATCAGCTTGGGCGTGCCCAGGTGATCTCAAATGACGACTTACGGGGAGGTCTGGCTTGCAGGTGTAGTCACTTCGATGACCATTCATGCGTTTGTTGAATGGTGTTCTGTCTCGCCAACATACTGCATGCCACATCGAAACTGAAGAAGGTATACAACATTCTGTGTTTTGCAAGATACATTGCAAAATATATAGTTACCTGTTTTACTGTATAGAATTCAAGATTGATACAGTTGTATAATCAGAATAGTTTGATATGATTCATTTTACATCGTGATTATACTGATGAAGGATATCTGTTATCCGAAATATTTATAGTTACATTTGTTCATTTTATTGTTATTTTTTGTTGATGTACCCTTTTAGACTGGTGGTTATATATATATATATATATATATATATATATATATATATATATATATATATATCAAAGGTAAATAAATACGGTGTACAGAATGTATATATTAAAATTTAAAATTCGCAGACTACATTTCACATCAAATAATAACAGTTCGTTAAAATATTGTCACTAGCGCTTTCATGCCTTCTGGCAATCTTCAGGCGACGATTTAACAATGTCCTTCACGACACTACCGTTGGTAACGTTCATTACGTTACAATAATGGTAAGGGGAGATAAATCAAACGTGTTAACGTAGATCCGTTTAATTTTGGCTGAAAGACCTTTATAAAGTGTGCTTACTTTGCCAGTCTTTTATATTTATTAGATTCGTTCATTTTATAGAACGGAAATACGGTAAATTTTCCACTACTGCACGTTTCTAAATGTTCGCTCACATCTTGCATTCGTGTGGTTGGATCTCGTATATGTTGTCTGCGAAAACGGACTCTTTGACATATTGAATTACCAGTCTGTCCGATGTACCTTTCCTTGCAAGTGCTGCATACAATACAGTAAATTAGATTTACCGTTTTGCAATTAATGTCTGTATTTGAAACAATGGTTTTGCCGTTTAGTAATGTTATTTGCGGCCCGGTTTCCATATATTCACAAAGACCACATCTAGGGTCATTACATTTTGAAACGTTGTATTTTATTCCAGTTGGGTCATAAAATTTAGCCCTTGTTAAAATCTTTTTAAGATTTCGAGGCTGTCTTTTACTTTTCAGGAATTTTTCTGTAGGGAAATTTTTTTTTATTTTTTTCGTTTTTTGTAAAACCGGCAAATTTGCTTTTATGACGTTGCATATGTCAGGATTGTATAGGTTATGAGTGCTAACAAACGGAATAAGCTCTGTAGTACTCTCTCTATGTGCTGTGGACCTGAGTTCCGTCATTGGTATTGCTTTTGCCTTTTCTACCCTTATCTATAAGTGGGTTTGGATAGTTTTGTTCTTTCAAAAATACCTTTAGTTCATTCAAACGTAATTCCTTCGTGCACTCTTTACTTACAATTGTACATACACGTCTTGCAAGGCAAAACGGGATGTTTCGTTTCGAGTGTGAAGGATGACATGAATGAAAATTCAGGTATTGATGGGTGTCCGTCTTCTTATAATATATATCTGTGGTTTAGGTTGTTCCATTCTTTAATATTAAAATATCCAGAAATGGCAACCTATGCTCGCTTGATTCGATGGTAAACTTAATCGAAGGATTTAATGTGTTTATCAGATTATGAAACTTCTCTAAATTGTGACTTTTGTTTTAAATAATGAAACAGTCGTCTAAGAATCGCTTCCATTCCGATTTTATGTACACTTTAAAAGCTGTATCAAATTCACTTTCAACTTGTTGATACATTTTATCCTTCAGAAATCCCATCACGAGAGTTGCGTATGTTGGGGCAACTTTTGTTCCCATAGCTGTACCAGAGATCTGTAGATAATATTTTCCATCAAAGAAAATGGTGTTATTATCTAGTATGATTTTCAATCCTTGCAACAAAAAATCATTCGAAAATCAATAATATGCCTATATGACTCAAGCCAAAAATTAACAGCATTTAATCCTAGTTTGTGCGGTATATTGGTGTAAAGACTGGTTACATCGAAGCTTACCAATATTGCATCTTCATTGACTGCGACTGGTAAATGATTTAAAAATCAAAATTATCACGGATAAAACTAGGTACATATTTGCATAACGGTTTCAAAATTAAGTCAATGAAATGGCTCAATCTATGAGTTGATAAAATAAAAAGAAATATAAAATGAACGAATCTAATAAATATAAAAGACTGGCAAAGGAAGCACACTTTATAAAGGTCTTTCAGCCAAAATTAAACGGATCTACGTAAACACTTTTGATTTATCTCCCCTTACCATTATTGTAACGTAATGAACGTTACCAACGGTAGTGTCGTGAAGGACATTGTTAAATCGTCGCCTGAAGATAGCTAGAAGGTATGAAAGCGCTAGTGACAATATTTTAACGAACCGATATTATTTGATGTGAAATGTAGTCTGCGAATTTTAAATTTTAATATATATAAACAAGTCTAAATTGAAAACAACGTTCAAACCTAAGATTGCGTTGGATAAAAACCGCATTTTTTATACGTGTGCAAGCAAAACAAATTTCTTGGTAGAGGGGTCTAAATACAGCACAAACCTTTCCTCGTCAGTGTTAATCTAGCGTCGTAACACAGTACATGATATATAAGACATGAAGATGGAATTGTTACAGATCAGCTGAATTATCTATTGTAAATGATTCTACAAATTAATTGTAAGATGCAGTCACAGAAATAATTATATTATAAGTACGTCTGAACCAGTGACGACTCTACAACAGATTTAATCCATCGGATCACCAGCAGTGATGGTGATACAAGGCTGAAAATGCATTCTGTATAATTATATAATTCGTGTAAACATCAGCCTAACAATGTTAGATCTGTAAATTTGCAATTTTTTTGTTCTTCCCTCGAGGGGATTCAAATTCATGCTACTGAGATATCATGGCTTCAAATCGCATTGCACTGTCACCGACGCACTAGACCACTGGACCACCAAGGCTCTTAAAGAAAGAAAGTGGCCGGGTGTTAAATTTCCTCGTCAGTTTTAATCTAGCGTCGTAACACAGTACATGATATATAAGGCATGAAGATGGAATTGTTTCAGATCAGCTGCATTATCTATTGTAAAGGATCCTACAAATTAATGTAAGATGCATTCACAGAAATAATTATAATGTGCAATGCAATTTGGTGCCACGATATCGCAGTAGCATGAGTTCAAATCCCGGCGAGGGAAGAACAAAAAATTTGCTAACGCAAATTAACAGATTTAACATTGTTATGCTGATGTTTAGACGAATTATATATACAGAATGTATTTTCAGCCTTGTATCACCAACACTGCTGGTGATCCGATGGATGAAATCTGTTGTACAGTCGTCACTGGTTCAGACGTACTTATATATATATTTATTCTGAAAAAAAACCTATGTTGATACAATGGTATACAGAAACACATAGACATGCATAATAATATTATTAGACATATATAACGAGTTGCTTGTAATTTTAATGTTATCGAAATTATTGAACCAATGCATGTCTTCGATATGCAATGATAGGTGGTTTAGGATATAACCTTTTAGCATTTGGGTTATTTTCAATTAAGTGTAATTTGTTTCCAATACATTTACCTAAATGTTTGAATATAAGATCAAATTCAGTAGCAAATACCAATGGTGGTGATTGTCTTTTGTTTTTATTTTCATAAGATTATTTGTTAGATCTGTTTTTTGTTTTGCTTTGCTTTCGACGATAGCATGTCTATTTCATTTTCTGTGTAACCTCTTTGCAGGAGCTTACGTCATAAGTAAATGCGAGAAGCAAATGAGTATTATTTGCGATCTGAAAAAAATCTTGTATGTATATTTATCCGAATTGAATGAAATTAAGCCATCGTTCCAGTAAATTGACATCGTTATTATATTGTCCGAATGTTGAAATTGTTTCAGTAGATCTGATATTATTTCAAAGTTTCATAGACATAAGTCCAAAGAAACACTGGTGAATTAGTTAAACGAGCTATAAAATAATCATATATAAACCTCACCGTTCCTACTAAAAATTTATCGGTGCAAAACTAAGTAATGACCATCATTTAAACAACACATGTAAACTGATATTCTTATGACGAAACATTCTTACTATGAAACATTGAATTCAAAATTGGTTGAAATAGTTTCAAAACAAACAATCAAAATGCAAATTTAAATTAACAAAAAAAAACTATTTTAAAATTAAACAATTAAAAATTAAAACTGTAATAAAAAATGAATAAAAATAAAAGAGTAATTAAAAACAAATAAAAATAAAAGTGTGATAAAAAATAAATCAATGAAAAACATAAACAAAAGCGGTGGTTTCTACTGAAGGTTTCCCGGGAAGAAACACAACAACGTAAAAAAACACGGTATCAATGTAAGGCCAGAGATATGATTCGCACCTAAATGGATGGATATTGGAACAATTTCTATGAAACTATAACACCAATTAGAGCCGAATTTATTCTTTACAGTAATATTATTTGCAAAATCGTTAAAAATTTCAAAAGTCATACAAACTGTCTGATTAAATTTCAGAAAGTCAATGCAAAAACCCATTACAAGGAGAATACCCCACTCTTAACACTTTAAAGAATCATTGCAATAACTGTATAAGACGGACCTGCATGTCATTTATTGTAAACTTTAATTCACCCACTACTTTATTGTTAACATTGGCGGTGCTCTAATATTCAAATCGAAAGATATTACAATTTCAAACATTTGAGCATTTGTAAACTTTTTCTTATAATGAATAGTTATTGTAAATTCTACACACAACAATATAACACGTTTTTACGCAATTGCATGAATCTATATTTGTCTAAAGGTTTTCATAATTATTATGTTTCAGTTATGAGTATCGTTACCTTATTTTTCTATAATGGAATACGTTTTAGTGTAAATAATATATATTTTATCATTGCATTGTACGTTACTAAACATTATTGCTAAACACATATGTACATTCATGGTCCTACAATCTGTCGAACCCTATATTTTAGCACGGCAAAAGGCTATATTTTTTCTCATACTGCTAATGACGTCTTTACAATAAATCCATTGAATGTTGGATGTGTACTGATTGTTATTTTAGTCTTAGATGCAATATTTTTTATTAGTTGTTATTGGCTTTGAACCAGCTTTCAGTAACTGTGAGTACTCTAAGATCTGTCCTTTTGTCTTTTGTGTCTTATTGTTGACGGCCGTATGATGACATACAGCTGCTAACACAAATGTCATTTACTCTATGTTGGAGAGTTGTCTCATTGGCAATTAAACCACATCTTCTGATTTTGGTGTATATACTATTTTTAGAATTGTTTCTACCGACTGAAAGAAAAATAGACGCGGGATAAAATTTAATTCACCTCTTTCATTGTCTCATTACAATTCATATTGGTGCCACTGAAGAAACTGTACATCTAAGCACTGATTTAAATCAAAATAGGTAAAGGGCCCCAAAATTACTAGTGTAAAACCATTCAAACGGGAAAACCAACGGTCTAATCTATATAAAACGAGAAACCATCAACAAACGACAACTACTGACGTTTATATTTCACGGAATCCTGTTTGTGTTTGTCTGTTCTATACATGTTACAAACAAATGAGATCTGAGCTAAATGTTGTTAAAATCAGGAACTTAACGTATGTATTTAGGAACCAACACATATATCTAACATATGTGTTTGTGGATGTATGTATAGCATCATGCGAGTGGATGTTAGGTATTATGTGTGTAAAGTTTATTAGACTGAACCTTCTAACATGCCACACAATTATCGAAATGTTACAAGGAACGCGGTTTTATTGATGTGTTTTTCTATCCTGGTATACTTGATGAGTTTATGTCCTTATCATTGCTGAAAAATCTTTGACACTAGCATTTCTAAAAAGACCAGGTCTAACTCCTAACACCAACTAATTTATATTCACTGATAGGTTGGTCTTTAACATAAAGCACGTGAAAACAAAAGGACACAAGCCAAAAACACGTGAAAACGGACAGTCCAGCACATATAGAAATAATTGATAACTTTATGGTTAAAGCATGACACTTGGCATAGTGAAAGATTAAGGGGTATAAAAAAAATTCATATATGGAGCCACGAAAAAAAATTCCAATGTGACCGCCAAATTAAAGATGGCCGACATAAGGTACTTGGAGTACAACATCATACTTTTGATGACATGACGACGACTTATATGCAAGAATTCAGCAATTTATCACCAATTTCAGGAAATACATTTAAGATATGCCAATAATCATAAGCATCATAACTAACGGTGTGCAAAGTTTTATGCTTTTACCGAAAAAGTCAGTCCAAATATAAACAAAAGCAAAAAGAGTCAACCACATATTGTAATACAAATATATAATCAACAGCAGTATAAAACATAAAATCTTTGACAATTAAGTCAGTAGCTGACAAAAAAAACCATAATAACCAATAATCATTTTTTAGTCTTTTCAACAATTGACGGGAGTCGTATGAGCAACTGCTCTCTGATTTCTGAAATGAATAAAAAAGTTAACAATAGATGACATTAGTTAAAATAGCTCTTATTTAAGATAACAATTCTAAGGTTGAATGTCATGAAAAGGCATGCTTCATTTTATAGACAGAAAAAGAATACAGGGCACACACATGAAATATTGTCAAATATTTTCGTTTTACCATTCTTTCTCAATAATCAACATTTTATCGGTTGCGTCTGTAAATATTTTACAGTATATTAAAGAAACTTTTGGAGCTTAATTCATCAATTAGAAGCTTAATTTATCAATATGAAGCTTAATTTATCAATAAGAGGCTCAATTTATCAATAAGAAGCTTCATTTATCAATTAGAAATCGAGGTTTTGTTTTTTGAAGAAGTGCCTCAAAATTGTATTTTGATATTTAGTGGATATTCATATATAAAAAAAGAAACCAACATATATCAGCAACTTCAATCGATAAACACAGATAAATCTGTGAACAAAACAGAGAAAAGGGAGAACAGGAATAGACTTTTTCATAAAACATCATCTTTAATTTTGATCGTAAATGTAATATGGTTCAAATACAAGTTAAGATACGAATTAGAACTTACTGTGTATGTTGTTTCTATTCCTTATGTCTGTATATGTGGTTTGTAGCCTTTACATGTGTATGTCCGTATGAAGGACATGAACGTTGTGTCTAGTCGTAAAGACTCAGTCAGAAGTATTTAACCATATTTTTATAACAATAGTAAAGGTACCAATCGTGTTATCGGAATTATTATACAGACAGCCCGATATACTTAAAATTTATACAATAGTTTCTACAAGGTTATTGCATTGTACCAGTGTATCGATGTAGAATATGGTTGTCTAAATATTGTATTTATTCCTGTATTCTACAGTAATAAACTAAGTCTATGTGATGACAATATTTGCAGCATTTTAAAAGACAACGTTATCGAAGATGTAATACGGATCTGTGAAGTACTCCGTACTACATTCTTCACACGCCTTAGTTGCTAAACAAATACTTCTGAAGATATAGCCTCATGAAAGTCGAGTCTCCAAATTCAAATATCACATTTGCAAGTGCATTAACAGCGCATTATAGATTTCAAGTCTGTAAGAGATGGTTTCAAATTGGATATCAACCAGTTCAATTGAAAACTTATATCGCTTTTAGTTTAATATTTGCGTAATCCAGTATATCGTGTTTTCCTTTTTTCAAACAATTGTTTTTCAAAAGTGTACACGTGACAAATATACAACAGAAAAATAGAGATTTTGTATCAAGAAAAACTCAGTTTTCCTTTCGAATCACACACACACACATAAAGTATAGAAAGTTTTACTTTTAAAAAATAAATAGCTAATCCCTGTTTCATAATATTTTGTTGTTGCCAGCTTTATTTATTATTGAGTTCGACAGCAATCATTTATGCTTTTCAAACATTTATATAAACAAGGATGTGTCCATTGAACACGGATGACCTACTCGCACTATCATTTTCTATGTTCAGTGGACCGTGAAATTGGGGTAAAAATTTAATTAAAATTAGAAAGATCATATCATAGGAAACAGGTGTACTAAGTTTCAAATTGAATTGACTTCAACTTCATAAAAAACTACCTTGACCAAAAACTTTAACCTGAAGCGACCAAAACCTTTAACATGAAACTTTCTATGTTCAGTGGACCGTGTAATGCGTGTCAACACTCTAATTTGGCTATAAAATAAGAAAGATCATATCATAAGAAACATGTGTACTAAGTTTCAAGTTGATTGAATTTCAACTTAATCAAAAACTACCTTGACCAAAAACTTTCACCTGAAGCGACCAAAACCTTTAACCTAAAATTTTCTATGTTCAGTGGACCGTGTAATGGGTGTCAACACTCTAATTTGGCTATAAAATAAGAAAGTCATATCATAAGAAACATGTGTACTAAGTTTCAAGTTGATTGAATTTTCAACTTAATCAAAAACTGCCTTGATCAAATTCTTTAACCTAAAGCGGGACAGACGGATGAACGGACGGACGAACGGACGAACGGACGCACAGACCGAAAAACATAATGCTCCTAGGTGGGACATAAAAATTAGAATATCGAATGAAATTCTATGCGACTGTGATACAAGTAAGAGGTTTAGATAGCTATAAAACCAGAATTAATTCACCATTTATTACATAAGAAAATGATGTTTTTCATTTGTTTGAAGTGTTTGAGCTTTAGATATTGTCATTTGATAATGGACTTTCCGTTTGAATTTTATTCGGAGTTCGTTTGTTTTTGTTATTTTACCTTTTGATTGATGTTTTCGATATAAGCAATTAGTAAGGTGTATTTTTATCAAAATTATCTCCAAAACGTATCTAAGCACTAAACACAAAATGATGGGCCCTCATTTAAATAAGATGCGACATTTCATACGACCTCAGATGTAGAGGATAAAGCATGGATTAAGACAGTTTATTTACTGAATAGAGCGTCAACTTATAACAATGAAATTACAGATCCCGAAGGGAAACCAATATCGTTGACTTATTCAACTCGTACACAAATTTTGATTTAGATATAACTTTTGTTAATCGGAAATACATTAAGGCATCGTTAAATTCAATTGATAGGGTTTGATTTAATTTGGTTGGCATGAATTTGGCAGCTAATGCTCTTTCAAAACAATCTGATAATAAATTTACATATCAGCAGTACGTGATGATGTGTAAGATATGTTAAAATAAAATTTGGATTTCTTATTTAAAAGAGAGGCAAAAGATACTAAAAGGCAATTCAAACAAGTGTGTTTTTCTGCTCTAAATTTGTATATAAAAGGGAGTTACTAATATTTCATTACCTCAATTGT
The DNA here is from genome assembly GCA_017311375.1 of Mytilus coruscus. Taxonomy (NCBI): domain Eukaryota; kingdom Metazoa; phylum Mollusca; class Bivalvia; order Mytilida; family Mytilidae; genus Mytilus; species Mytilus coruscus. The sequence goes on from CM029598.1 coordinate 48,530,267, forward strand.
TTCATCTGGACCGTGTAAAATAACAAAACATTATTAGAATGACACCTTTTTTTAAATAAGCCCCTCGAAAATATATGTTGTAAGGTACTTTGAACATACTCATACCTTGGACATTTTTTATATAATACTAATACCAACACTGCGATAAACACCAGTACAACCACGATTACGATTACGACAACTACTATTAAAGTAGGAAAAGAGTCATCTGAAAGAAATAATTAAAACGATTTAATACATGTACATTCATTTGTAATAAGCCGATAAACGTATCAAGGTAAATTTGGTTTTTATACATGTTATAGAAACACAAAAAGGATAGTATTGTTTTGGTGAAAGAGCATAAATGGTACAATCTGAGTTATTTCTTGTTCAAATTTGTGTACTTCTATTATGGACGTTTTTACCTGTTATGTCTGTTTGTTTTGTTTACACATTGTTGTCAATATAATGGAATTTGATGCGAGGTTTAGCTAGCTTTAAACCCAGGTTTAATCCACCATTTTCTACATAGGAAAATGCCCGTACCAAGTCAGGAATATGACAGTCGTTATCCAATCGTTTGATGTCTTTGAGCTTTTGATTTTGCCATTTGATTAGGGACTTTCCTTTTTGAATTTTTCTCAGAGTTCAGTATTTTTGTGATTTTACTTTTTGTGACCATTATTTCGATCTATCTCATATATTTCATTGAAAATGTTGGATAAAAGTAATTTTAGAACTATGTAGCTGATGCTGGTTTCAACATATGCATTTCAACATGGTTCAATGTCCTTATTTACAATTTTATCCTTTCAAGTATTTTGGAGAAACGCATTTCATGATTTCACATAAATGACATGACTGGCAACTAATAAAATGACCACAACATATGCAATTTCCACAGACATAGCTGCAAATTATAAAATTTAAAACCTTTTAAGCAGATGTTACAAAATGATTATACATCAATTGACAATACGTTACCTGATGGTTGTTCTTGTGATGCTGCTGTTGATGTCTGTATTTCGGATGTTTCTAAAGGGCAATCGTTTATATCAGCAACACATTCCCCTGAACTGCATCTTTGTAATCCTTCCACACAGGGTGGTGCAACTATACCTAAGAAATAAATAAGGAGTCGAATATTCGTGTCCTGATAACAACAACTACTGTACCTTAGTACAAAAAGGTAATGAGGCCATCACAAAGAAAATGTCTGTTTGCCGTAAGCCTGCCTACCCAGAAAATAGCTGTCTACTCAAAATCTTTATTGACCTGATGTGAAAATGTTGGTTTTTTTTCCAGATAGGCATGAAGACTAACAAACATTCGACACTTCAATATCTCTTTGCAAAAAAGAAAAAAGAAAAAAGAAATTGCCTACCTACCAACCTACTGCCTCTACCTTTGTGTAGGGATTTGGCAAACCACAATATTTTTAAGTGTGACCTGAAGGGATCACAACAACAAGCTGCACAGTTCAACAGAAACAGAGTATGCTGAAGTATCAAAAACTTGCTTTTTGCAATCGTGTAGTCATTTTATATTTCATTAAATATAAAATTGACATATCCCACCACAGGTTGAAACAAGTCAAAATGATTAAAAAGTATGAATGCAAACTCAATATAGGTAAATGTATAAATAGTTTGACACGTGAGAGTGGGATTTTATCGAAGACAGTAATATGAAAGAAACAAGGTAGTTATAAAACAAATTGAGAATGGAAATGGGGAATGTGTCAAAAAGACAACAACCCGACCAAAGAGCAGCAAACAGTCCAAGGCCACAAATGGGTCTTCAACACAGCGAGAAAATCCCGCACCTTGGGACAGTTTCAATTGGCCACTAATTAAAAATGTGTACAAGTTCAGTGAAAATAGACGCCTCACTAAACTCTAATTTATATAAAATGAACTTAAAAATAAATTAAAAAAATACAAGACTAACAAAGCTAGGCTAGAAGCTGCTGACTTGGGACAGGCGCAAAAATGCGGCGGTGTTTAACATGCCTTGTGAGATCTCAACCCTTCTGTATACCTCTAGCCGATGTAGAATAAACAAATGCACAGAAATATGCAAAGTAAAACTCAATTCAAAATAACTCTGAGTCCGTGGTCAGAATAGGTAAAATAAAAAAAATAAGCAAAATGACAATGATACACATATTAACATCATAAAATGTATGAGAAGAACACAACCCGTATAAATATTTGTTTTATTTGACGGTACCACAAATTTGGAACTTTAGTAGTTAAATGAAACCATATCAAAGCATTTTTTTTTTTTTTTTTTGGATAGAGACGATGGATAAATCAAATTATGGAAATAAAAAGATTCTTAAATAACTAGATATAACTACCACAAAATGGTATTATACTACTATAATAATACCTACAGTTTAATTCGTCAGAACGGTCAGTACATTCAAAGCTATCGTCACATCTATAAACAGATTGAATACAAGCTCCGTCGTCGCACTGAAACTCATTTGCAGCACATGTCGCCTCTGTAAATGGGAATACAAGTGAGAGGTTCATATAATCTTACTTGATAATTGCACTTGATCATGAGCATGGACGGCTCAAAAACGTAAATAGTAATACGATGTATGTGTATTAATAAAAACGTAGTATTTGAAATTTATAGTTATTGTTTAAGTAGTAGTAAATAAAGAGTCATGCAAATTCGAAAGAAACCAAAGGGATATTTGACCTGATAAATAGGAGTTATTCTGACGACGACATGGTTGAAATATGTATAAAATGAAATGCGGAGTAAACGTTAATGAAAGAGGAATCCCCATGCAGAGATAAGTCACATTCATATATGATATAAAAGAAAGGGAATATAAGTTACGGTGCATCAAATGTGTAAAATATCTGACAAAGATTTATCCCCGATATAGATAAATTTCAAATCATTATTGATTAGGTATATAGTCAACAATTATTTAACTACTGGTGAGTAACCGAGTTAAAACTATTTGTCTTTCTTTGTAGTATATGATATTTTATTGAAATGTTTTATTGTAAGAGTTATGTCCCTTAAACCTTTTTTGAAACTAGTTTCGGGGCCTTTTATAACTGACTGTGCGGTATGGTCTCTTGTGGAGAGTTGTCTCATTGGCAATCATACCACATCTTTTTTTTTTATATTTAATACCTGGTCTGTCCGAACCACTAAATATAATAACAACCGAATTATTTTCTAGGGGTCTTTGTACTACCAAAACTATTTCGAAATCTTACATCTTATTACTGTTTTAGTATTTTATTTTTTGCTGTTATTTAAAACGATTTTGTTATGCTATGTTATCAGTTTGTTTCTCTATATGATCGATAATTAAGTTATTAATACTGCTTTTATTTTCACAAACTATATTTACCTGTCACATTATAAGTAGTTATGGAAATAAATACAATGGCAAGGAACGAGATGCTTATCTTCATCTATTCTTCATTGATCTGAAATTTAAAAAGAACAGTATGGGGAAAAGTTCATTAAGTTTATATAATAAATCCTATACTATATATATATATATATATATAATATAAACTCGTCTAAACATCAGCCCAACAATGTTAGAACTGTAAAATCGTGCACTGTATCCGACGCTCTTAACCACACGACCACCTAGGCTAGCTTTCTCTGTTTGACAATCTTGATTATTTGTAAACATTACCGTTATAAAACAGTTTATTTTCACACTGAACCATGTCAAGACAGATTGAATGTAGATTTTTCCTATTTTTATACCAAATATGTATTATTTGGCAATTGTTAACATGTGCTTTATAACGGTAGTAATTACAAATAATCAAGATTGACACACAAAAGAAAGTAAACGTCATAATCGATAACATTTAAACTTCCTGTTTTCGTTCACTGAGAATATATTTCTTTCATGTTTTGTCTATTTCTATTAATGACTTTAATTCTGATTGCCTTTATTTTTAATATTTAATATTTTTAATAGGGAAAATGTAACAATATCTCTTATAATCTATCTTCGTTTTTTTCTTCCATCAATTTATACAAGTAGCTGTTAATAATTTTTAAAATATAGGAAAAAAAGAAACTAATTTTAAATGTAAATTGATGTTAATTAGCTAAAACCACTATTGAAACGTACCTGTTAAAACACTTTATACTCGTTCCATAAATTGTAGAAAATGTTGTTACTTCATAGCGACTATATGATAAGAATATAACGTTTTGGGAGTTTTCCAAAATAAAGTGAAATTTACCAATCTGATTATATTTAGCTGCAACGTAATATTTAATCTATTTATTACGTTAAAAGTGAATTCAATTTAAATGAAGACCGAGAAGAATATATTTTGAATAATTTCTTTTAAATGTTTTGTCGCCATGATAATACACATTTTTTTTATAATTAATATTGCGAAAAGCTTCTTCACATTGCGTATGTGATATTTGAACAAATGGTTTATATATGGTTGTGCCGGCAACAGGCTGATTTGAAGAATATCAGCTAAACCTTGATATTTCTTTTTTTATTATCGAGAGAAAAGGAAACATATTTCTATTTTTCCCCAATTCGTGTTATTTTATTTTACTTCAATATTTTACCAGATGTTCCGTCATAATTAAATTACTATAAGCATATATCTGAAACATTTTATATAAAATATATCTTCTTACGAAGATATGAAGAACTGACTTTATTGGGATATACAATGCATATCAAAATCTCGTAAGTATCCTTAGAAATAACATAATATTTGTCTAGAACGGCCATATGTTCCGCTTAATCTTTTTTAATATTACTACGTAACTGCTGGTTCCGATTTTCAATTAAGTATCATTTTGGGTTTGACGATGTTAAAAATCGCCATGCTAATTTTTTTCATTTTGAATTTTCAATACCTAGTATTCACACAAAAAGATGTCACGAAAACATATAATATTACATACTTATTTATTCAATTATTACATTACTACTATTTTAATAAGTTAATACAAAATTGTTTGACTCATCGATAATTTTTAATTTCAAATAAAACTATCTAATTTTTATATAATGTATACTGCAGTCATATATGCTGTCTGAAATGTTGTGTGTTTAACACGCAAAACCATTAAATATTCTTCAATAAGTTTAATATAATACCTCTTTATATTAAGCGCCTGAAATTAAAATGCAATTTAAGGTGGCTGGGGCGTCTTATTTAAAAATTGATAGAATTTTTTTATAATTTGTCAAAATGAAGTTTTTATCATGCTTTTTTCAAAAATATAATAAAAAGTATGGGTCACCGGATTTTTTTTTCACGCTACAGGTTGTGCAAAATTGTCAGATTTTGTGTAAATTATGCATGGAAAAATAAAATTATGTGTGATAAAAAGAAAACTTCTTGATAGAACTTAAAGATAAAATGTGAGAAGATAGCTTTTATAACATTATTTCAGATAAGAAAAAGAAAAATGGGGTCACCGAACTTGTTTTCTTGCTACATATCAAAATAGGTAAATTCACTTTCTATTATAAAAATTACTTTATCTGAGTGATCTCCCCTTATTTGGCAAAGTTGAAAAAAATTTAATCAAACACAAATAAGGTGTTTTTGAGAAATTACAGCCGTAATTATGATAAAACTTACAATTTTCTATAATTACATCAAAAGTCTTTTACATATATTACATACTACTCTAAAAATTTGCACATTTCATCAAAGATCTAGACCAACGTTTTCTGCTACTTAAAAATCCAAGAGTGAGGAAGACACCCGAGCCTCCTTAAATTCATTGATGATTTAAAACTCCTGTATTATTATGCACTTTACCGTCATCCTTCAATTCGTCATTTAGCCTGATCAGGCGCAGTTTGATAGTTAGCTGATAGAAGGTCAAAGAAGCTGACTTTAAATAAATCCAGTATAAACAGCAATAACTGCCTTAGATTTATATGTTTCCGTTTTCTATTCGTTTGATATGTTTCAGCTTTTTATTTAGCCATTTGATAAGGGACGTTCGGTTTTGAATTTTCCTTGGTGTTCGGTTTTGTTATTTTAATTGGTATTTATACCACTTGTCCTTATTCTATATTGAATAATAAGGAAATTCAAGTATATATATATATCGATGAGACAAGCGATATTTTATGCAGTTTTTTAGAATGCTAACATTCTTTAAAAAACGTTGTATTTTTTCTACGACTAGGAATAACTGATCAAAACCAAATTATGCGTTTTCAATGCCCATCAAGTTCGTAATTGATTTGGCCTTTCACGATTTAGGTACCAGTCATGAGTTATGAAGACGAAACGGGCATATGGCGTACTATGTTATAAGCATTGTGGCTTTGTCTAACCTTTTAACATCATAGGCATATTTATACTTTTGGTTGATGTATCAATTAATATCACCAGCAATGAAGTTGTCCAATGACAGTAAAGACCATTATGTTGTAGAACGGAAAGTAGTCATTTCTCAACAAGTCATGTTGCTGAATTCAAGAATAAACTCAGGTGTTAAGCCGCAGAGGTGTTGAAATAAGTTTGGACGCAATGTATGGCTTAATTTGTCGAATATAAATTATTCTCCCTAAAGGTAGACGAAAAGTAAACATAAAACAACAATTATCTTGTTTGCAAAGGTATAACAGGTCGGATACACTACCTTATACCGGTACTCATAATTTATCATACTAATTTACCTGCCAAAATGATTGTTTGTTTACATACTTCACGATGATTTTTTTTACCTGTGTCATTGACCAATCCCGTGAATGAGTTGCAATGCATGATGGACTACTACAGATTACAAATTACCGAGAACACGTGTATTTTACCGACATAAAATGCAATTTTTTAAGAGAGCAGGACAAATTTCGCAAATCATTTGATCTTTTTATGTGATTACACTTGTAGACCATGATTTAAAGTATTCGATCAGATTAACGAATAATTCATCAGATGGGAAATTTTATACATTTGGGAGAAAATATTTTGAAAAATAAAAAAAACTTATAATTTCTGCCCCTTTTGATTTTCTTTTGATAAATATAAATTTATACGTTAGTTATATACGATGGATAAATTTAAATGTTTGACATAATCTAAATAATATTGCAAACAAGGTTAAAGTAAAATATATATATGAGTAAAATCAATTTAAAACGTACCTGTTTAAATGAACACTTTGTATGTAAGTAATAAACACACTGTGGTTAACTTCCTTGTGTTCCGATCGGATATACAATAAGAAAATGGAAATTTTCAAATGGAATATGTTGAATCGATTACTCTTAGTCTAATGTTAGAATGGGAAATACCCTTTATAAAATTGATTTGATTATTTAATGTGATCAACATGTATTGAACTGTTGTAAAAAGGAAATGTGACTCCTTTTGTAATGATAGAAGGAAAATACCTTTTTACAACAAATACATAATGGAAAACTTTTTAAATAATGGGCAAAATATTCTGTAAATGGTCAGAGTTGAACTACGTTTAACAAAATGAAAAGAATGGAAATCAATTAACTATTATAGATTTTGATTATTAAGTCATTCATTTCTGAAAATTTAAAGAACTCGATTGAATTTTGATAAATCTGAGTGTATTATTCATGTCTTAAAAAAATCATACACTATATGCAATCGTTAGTTATTTCACGGAAATATCCAGTTCAAGTATTTATCGAATTATGTTATTTTGAAGTGTATTTTGCGTAGAAAATATCCCGATATTGAAATTCAATTGAAATTCATGGATTCTTTATACTCATAATTATATGTATATACAGTTAATCAAACTTTAAGGTATCAATATTTTCTCTAATTCTGACCTGATATACTTTTCCCGACCGTCTCCATTTTATAATCGACGTGTGTTTCTTTTGATTTCAGTTTTTCACTAGTCAAGATTCAATTCATCAAATGTTCTTGATGTCCCTTGAAAAGTCCATTGTAAAGTCAAGAAAAAGTTGATTATACTTGAAGACTGGTGACGTCAACTTTTGAAAAAGAGCACACCTTTTTGTATATCAGTGGAAAGTTTGTCTACATATAGTTTACAAATCATTTGAAAAAGATATTCCACCATCGAATCTCTTGCAATACGATATTTTTCTACTTTCGACACTTTTTTCACTAGTACTAGCTACGAGATATATAAAAAAAATAAAATATGATTTTGATTTTTTCAATCTTTCATGAAAGTGAAAGTGTGAACTAATAATTTGCTTTTACAGCGAGTATCATTTTTTTTTGTCAGTATAAGCTTAGAAAAATAATTATACCAGGATGACATACGTTTATTTCTGGTTAGACAATTGACAGAGTGCATATTCATAAAACGGTAATTACTAGATGTAAGTATGAAAAGCATGGTTATATTTGGTTAGTAGTAACGATATATCTTATTCTATAGTAATATGTTATAGAAATAATACGAAAAGTTGTGTTGGTGCATAATATATTGGTTAAAATACACGAAATGATAAGGGAAATGCATATATTTCAAACACAAGGTTAAGACGAATTTGTCAAGTCAGGCAAAGAAAATGCTAAACTATTGAAAGTGTCGTTCTATTTTACGATTCTCTAGCCGTAGTTAAACTAGTGTTGCTGTCAATATTCAGCACGGCTGCTGTTTTAATACCACCAGGATTTGAGGGAGGAACCACACGTTCAATGTTGAATTATTAGATCATTCATAAACGACAAACGTAAACTGGTAATTTAGTACCTCCTTCCCTGGTCCCAGCACCCAGACGAATCATATATTTTTGAAATATCTGCATGTGCAGATTTTTCAAACATCTTTGTCTTTCAAACAAGTTGTTGCGGTTGCTCGTTTAATTACAACGCCAAAATAATCATTAAACAAAAGAAACAAGCGCCTGTCTTGTTAATGGCGTTACAAGTCTGAGATTACTGCTATTTTTTAGATCATTACTGTGTCCCATTTCAGTTTATCATAAAGACACTGTTCGAGTCTAGAAGCATATATTCTAATTGTGTCTAGCTTAAATATTGGAATAACACAACTGTCTATACGTAAACCCTCGTTGTTGATAACTTTTCTGCAAGAATGGTACCGTTCTTTACTCTCCCCAGAAATCTTTTGATGTTTGGCTTTATGACAAATGTGGCATACATGTGGTATCATAAGGCATTTAGTAACACTAAAGGTACGTCAAAACACAACACTTTTTAACCTTTGATAAAGATTATTTGATGAGTTTGATAACTTATGGCGGTCATCTTGAAAAAAGCTGCCATATCTCTGTGTCATTTGGTCTCTTGTGAAGAGTTGTCTTATTGTCAAGCATACAACATCTTCTTTTTTATATATTGAAATTTCAATTTGGGTTCCTAGCTAATATTGTTCGAAGCACCTAGCACTACTAACATGACATATTTGAACAGATATAAGGGATAAATGTTGATTTTAATATTTCGTGGCGACCATCTTGGAAAAACCGTCATAAACTGACTCTATTTTAAAAGAGTAAAATCCATTTTATTCCTTTTATAATCTTTTCAATGTTTACCATAAATGAATGCAGATTTCATAAAGAAACACACAATTTTTACAATATTCCATGTTTTTATTCATATAATTGATAAAACTTACATTTAATTTTCGGGAAATTTCCCAAAATATATATGAAAGTTTTAAAATATTTGTGGTAAAGATGTATGTGACAACTTTTTATTCGGGAAATGTCCCGAAATCATTTTCAACATTATTTTTTATAACATATATGTTGGCAAAGCGTTTTGACAAACAGATCTGAAACACATTTCGGAAAAATCCCAACAAAATAAACTAAGTGCAAAATGTATAACACAGATGTCTTCAAATATTTCGGATTTATCCCAAAACCCAAAGTATATGCTAGAACTCATGACTAATAATTTTTTTCACATTTCGGGAAAAATCCGTAAATATAAATCTATTATCAGGCACACACTTGTTGCATAGATTTTTACCCATTTCGAAAAATCCCAAATAAAATCTCAAAGCAAAATTATGCTACAGATTTCTTAAACATATTGGGAAAATCCTGAAAACAAAATCTATAAGATTTTACAACACAGAATTTTGATACATTTAGAAAGTTTTTATGTAAATTTGTTTCCAACATTTGTTGAAATATTATATGATTCATAAAAAATATGAGTCCAACTGAAAAAATATGAATTTTGTTTATAAGCATACTTTTCATTACATTTCTGAAAAAAGTGTTTTCTAAGAAATATAAAGATTGCTCTCTTCTGCATCTCTTTTGTCATGCTTCAGTGATTCCCTATATATAATCAACAAAATTTGTCCCACAAAAGGGGGGGGGGCAGGCCCCTCTAAATCCGCCTCTGATAAGTGGTCGATTTTAAACTGGCCTAAGCATAAACTTTAACATGTAAACTATGCAAAAGATTCTAAGTTATCAGACCATGATTGAGGGTTCAAGGTAAAAAAATCCCCAAGCACATGCATTGTCCAAAAGCTTATTCAACTGCAAATAAAATATCCCTGACATACTATTAGTGGTTCTCCTTAAACTGAACTTATCACAAACCTTACAATGTAAACTAAGGAAATTTTCAAAGTCAATATACCATTAGGTTACTGAGAGGCCTTTGAGGAGGGCGGTGCTCTATGGGATTGAGATGTGTGTCCATAACACATTATACCCTCCTCCCACAATCACATTTCCATGTTCAGTAACTTATTTGTAATTATTTTAAAAAAATGACTTCATAATGAACACTTGTAAGTACAAAGTTTCAAGTTTATTTGACCATAACATCATAGTAAACTAATGTACACCAAAGACTTAATTACCTACTGTACTGTTTGTACATCTTGAAAACAAAATGATTGATAAAAACTGGTTTCAACTCATTACTTCAAATGCCAATGAAATTTTAAAATAGGATGTAAAAAAAAACTAAAACTCAAAAATATTTAATAAGGCCGAGAAAAAAAAATTCTGTGTTTCCGGTAACCCGACCGACCCTGTTTTTTAGCCCCGACCCTAATTTTTTTATTGGATCTTCAAAAAAAAAAAAAAAAATTGGTATCAACCGACCCTGTTTTTGACACAGGCTTCTGTTAATCGACATAATTATTTATCTAACTTGCTTCTACTGGCACAGAAAGTCAGTAAAACATTTTATTTATGTCAAAAGGTATTCCAAAAAGGTTAAAATCCAAGAAATTTGCACAGCAGGTGCTTCAAAAACATTGCAAATGGCCGCACTTCCGGTATTTGAAACTAATTACGGACCCTGACTTGGAAAAACCATGATAATTTTCCGGATTTCGTTTACAATGTCAAAAAAAAAAAAAAAAAAAATCCGATCTACCGACCCTATTTTTCAAAATGATGGTACCGGAAACACAGATTTCTTTTTTTTAGGCCTAATATAGCCTCATTTCATTTTCCTAATTTGCACAATTTTTTTTTTTTCACAGAAGAAATGGAAGAAACTATCTTTAATTTTATTTTTTAAAATTTCTTTGATGTTCTCCACAGCTAAAAAAAAAAAAAAAAATAAAAATACTGTTCTAAAATAAAATACATGTACTATATAATATTACAAATACATTTATAACTACAAATCAGAGTAGACATGTGAATAAATCTTCATAACATGTGCAATGTTTGTTATATTCAGATGGAATTATTACATGTTATATAAATTGATCTGTTTCTTTACTGATGACTAGTTCTTTCTTCCTTTCAATCCTGCCTATAAGAGCAAAGTAAAATAACATTTAATAGAAGATAACAAAAACATTCTATTCCACTGTACATGTTAAATGTAAATATTAATAGTGAAATCAACAATTTTGATCATGCTGATAGGTTGAAACTATCACACTTGACATTTATAACAAAACTTCATTTCCCCCTCTTAACATTTTGATTGCCTTGTGTGAGGTTTCACACAACATGATCATAACGTACATAACTTTTCCAACATTTTTTTACAATAAAGATAGTATAGCCATTAATAGTTTTCAAAATTATTTCAGTGTAGAGTTGAGTAATCTTTTCCCTTTCTCCAATTGAATGTTACTGGCAACCTGCATTCTTCTATGTAACTTTTTTTAATTTTACAAAAACTGATCAAGATTTAAAAGGGGAGCAATATTGAGTTTTCAGAAACTACTGCAAGTCCATGTGCCTATCCAAAGTCAAGACTTTTCCTGTCACCTAAAGTTGTATCTTAAAGCTTTTGTTTTTAGGGAATTTGATGTTGATAGTAGATGTTTGTTTGTTTTTGGCTTTTCAATTGACAATTGAGATGTTTATTAAATTCTACAATCACTTGTTAATCATTTCAAGACAGTTGACCTATAAAAATATGATGAAACCTTTTCAACTGATTTTTATAGTTTGTTCTTATGTTGTGCTGTAACACCACTGTACCAGGTTAGGTAGGTTGAGCACTCAAAAACTTGTCTAACCTGCCACATTCTTTATGTGCCTGTCACAAGTCAGGAGCCAGTATTTCCATGGAAGTTGTTGGTTTATGTATGTTATATATTTGATTTTCGTTACTTGTTTTGTTATAAATTATAAATTAGGCCGTTAGTTTTCTCAGGGCCTTTTATAGCCGACTATACAGTATGGGTTTTTCTCATTGTAGAAGGCTGTACAGTTACCTATAACTGCTTACATCCACTTTATTCAAACTTTGGCGGATAGTTGTCTCATTGGCAATCATGCACCATCTCCTTATTTTTTTATAAGTATAGGTCAAAACTGCATCTATGCTGTTTATTTATTTTTTGTGTTGTTGAGTTGCATTTCATCTGTAATAAACAGGTATAAATTCTTGTAACAATATGTTTTATCTATGTGAAAATCATGGATTATTTATTCCTTTCAAAATTCTGTGAATAAATAAATGGGGAATGTGTCCATGGGACACGATGATGCCCCCGCTTGCATATAACATTTTAAAGGGTCATAAATCAAGAATGGTAAAAGAGACACACAGTACCCAAATGAGTACTTGATCTGAGTTTTGTGGTAATAAGCATTGTGTATAAGTTTTTGAACATTTGATTAAGCAAACTTAAGTTTATAATGAACTAAAATGAATAAACAGCTGCACCATGAGTGCATGATACGCCCATCGCTTTTCAAAGAATAAAGTTCAATAACTTCTTAATGTCATAACAGAAATTCATGAAAACTAAAGGAGGTTATCTTAATAGATACAAACCAGTCACCAAAGTTTCATGATAACTGCTCAAAGCATTGTCCAAAAACTGGAAAATCCCCTTTTATGAATAAAATCACATAACTCCAAAACTTAAAATCTAAAATTAATAAAAATCAAAAGGGAGCTTAAGTCAAAAGATATAAACAATTCTCTAAAGTTTCATGAAAACTGCTGAAAGCATTTTGAGTCATTGTCCAAAACTGGAAATTCCCCTTTTTAATGAATAAAACTCCATAACTTGAAACGTAAAATCTTGAATTTATAAAAATCGAAGGGAGATCATGTCAATAGATATAAACAATTCACCAAAGTTTCTTGCAAATTGGTGAAAGTTTTTTGAGTTATTGTCCAAAACTGGAAATTCCCCTTTGTAATGAAAAACCCAAAACTTGGAAACTTAAAATCTAAAATTTATAAAAAACGAAAGGGAGCTCACCTCAATAGATATAACTAATTCACCAAAGTTTCATGTAAATTGGTTCAAGCGTTTTTGATTTGTCAGACATGTTGACGACAGACGGACAGACGGATGGATGGACTGACGGACAACGATATACCATAATACGTCCCGTAAACTGGCGTTTAAAAATTTGGCAATTTTTCTATTTGTAAAGGAGCATAACTCTAGAACAGTAGAAGTGAGGCCACCAACATTCAAACTTGATCTGTGTTTTGTGGTAATAAGCATTGTGTATAAGTTTCATAATATTTGGTTCAGGCAAACTAAAGTTAGAGAACAGACACAAAAAAAATCAGCAACTTTTCCATTTGTAAAGAGGCATAACTCTAGATCTAGAATGGTAAAAATGACGCTACCAAAATTCAAACTTGATTTGTGGTTTGTGGTAATAAGCATAATGTATAAGTTTCATAACATTTGGTTGAGGCAAACTAAAGTTAGAGAACAGGAACCAATTAATGGGACGTACGGACTTACACTGGTAAATTATTAAGTCAGGAATTTCGTGACCATAAATTACTTAAAACTTTTAATAAATTCTTTCATAGATACAAAGATTTGATTAGTAAATTTGGCTGTACCTGTAGAAAACTTATAAAAAACGGTATTTCACATCCTAAATTTTACAGTAATATTGTACTAATAGCACGGAAATCACTGTGTGATCCATGTAAACTCATCGAATCTTTAAACAAACTTATTAGTAAAGGTTATCTTACAAATTGTTGTAATTAGATCTTTGAATATAGTTTACATTAGCACAAATAACTATTTTGTCATCAGCAAATTAAAACATAACTAAATTTGTATTTTTTGTAAGTGGGATGTATAAATACACATCCACGTTAATTTTTTCTATATAGAGGTTAACATAACTATCCTACAGCCTGTCGATACTTTTATTTTTGGCATTGCACAAGTCATGTCTTCTTTGACTGTCCATGATATAAAAATACTAAATCCCTGGGATGTGTTTTAGTTGATTTTAGTCTCTGATGCATGATTTTTATTATTAATTGATTAATTTTGGCTTTTAACTAGCTTTCAGTATACGTAATCTGCAGTACTCTCAAATCATACTTTCATGTTGACCTGTTGATACAATCGTAATGTTTTTTGTTATTCAATCTTTCTCTATTTTTAATATATACCATGTATACCAGCTGCTTTGATAAGTGTTTAGTATGACTTTAAATTTTACTTGTTTCTCAGACTATGAACAACAAAATTATTCATTTTGTAAAAATATTTCTGTTTTCCATTTATACTGTGTCTTTCTATGTTGTGAAGTTACACTATTTTTTCGGGTAAGGTTGAAGGTTGGTACCTATTAAAAGGTTTAAACCGCTGCATTTGTTTGCACCTGTCCTAAGTCAGGAACCTGATGATCAGTAGTTGTGGTTTGTTGATGTGGTTCATAAGTGTTTCTCTTTCTCATTTTTATATAGATTAGACCGTTGGTTTTCCTGTTTGAATGGTTTTACACTAGTCATTTTGGGGCCCTTTATAGCTTACTGTTCGTGTGAGCCAAGGCTCCGTGTTGAAGACCGTTTGACCTATAATGGTTTTTCTTTTACAAATTGTGATGGAGAGTTGTCTTATTGGCACTCATACCACATCTTCTTATATCTAATTATGTACAGACGCATAAGGGTAAAACTTAATGCCCCTCCGCTACGACGGGCATAAAAAATGCATATATATATAAAGCAGCAGGACTCTTATTAAGACTGAATATGACAGTACCTTATTCTGCATTCTTTCATCTTTAACCATTTATACTAGTTCTTCTGGTATCTCCTGATTGTTGTCATGAATTTAGGTTCTTCATTTCTTTAACGTCCAGGCAATTTTGGTAAGAAAGCACCATATTTCAAGCTAAGTGTACCCATGGTTTGTCCTGGGTGTATTTTGATAAAAATGATAAATGTTGACTGCATCTTTTGGTGTCTCTCTTGTAAAACAATAATGCAAAGTCTCTGTGTGTTGTTTAACATTACTAATCATAGGAATTAACCAGTAACATATATTGTATTATAATTTCACTTTTGAAACATCTGGAATGATCCTGAACAGTGACTGCACAGTTTCAGCATCCTTTGTTCTTAATTTTTCTGATATTAGCTGAAAGCAGGATCAATATCTTCATGTGTGTGGCCAACAAGTACGAACGACCAGAGAACCTGAAAAAAAAATATCTGTTGAGTTCTTGACTAGTATCATTTATTTATCCAGTAAAGAGGTAGAGCTTTGTTAGAATTTTGAAAGGTGGAAGCAGTACAATTACTTTTAATACACTAAAATATGTAATAATTAATAAAACAAGAATGTGTCAATGAAACACAGATGTCCCTGCTTGTAAATATATCTCAAATTTATCATTTTTTTTTATTAATAAAGTAACATAATATGAGAATGGTGAAAGTGACTTGATCAGTGTTTGGTGGTAATAAGCATTGTGTATAAGTTTCATAACACTTTGTTGAGGCAAGTAAAGTTAGAGTGCAGTTTGGGTTTTGAACTAGTTTTTAATTACTTCAAGTTCCCTGATATTGATTCATGTTTTTTTTTATTGCAGTACAGTATGTATACTAATCTGATGGTTTATGAGAGCACAATTAATACAAAGACAACAACATGTTCATCAAAATATCATTTTCATTTTGTTACTTCTTAATATTCTAAAACCACAGAAGAAAAATAAATTTCCATATCTTGCCCTGTTAATGAGTTTTGATGAAAATTAGTTTTAAAATTATTCATCAAATACACAGGATAAGAACATGCGGGTAGTGCTCTGTGGTTAAATAATTGACTCATTTTCATAGGTTTATGACCACTGACCAGCTATAATAATAATGGCTATAGAAAAAGAGGTGTATAACAAGTGTTTAGAAATGAAGAAGATAATGAACTTCAAAGAAAAATACATTTTTATATCAGAGCTGCCATGAGAAAAAACATATAATAAATTTTATAGCAATAAGGGAATTAAAATATTAATGTACAAGCATAAATCAAATATAGTTAAGTACAACATTTAATATTGTTGATGTTAATAACATTTCTATAATATAACAGATTTTCTTGAGGAGAATTTCTAAAATATATGAATTTATGAGGGCTGGGATCCTGCTAACATGCCTGTCCCAAGTCAGGAACCAGTAATTCAGTGGTTGTCGTTTGTTGCTGTGTTACATATTTGTTTTTTGTTCATTTTTTTGTACATTAATTAGGCCTTTGTTTTCTCGTTTGAATTGATTTACATTTGTGATTTGGGGCCTTTTATATCTGACTATGCGGTATGGGCTTTGCTCATTGTTGAAGGCTGTTCTGTGACCTATAGCTGTTAATTTCTGTGTCATTTGGTCTCTTGTGAAGAGTTGACTCATTGGCAATCATACCACATCCTCTTTTTATATGTACACCTTACAATCATTCTATACATCAAATATAGTTGCCCTACTGCTTTAAGTATTTTAAAAACAGACCAAAACACAAAAACTGAACAATTGACCAATTAACCATCAAATGACCATGAAGGTGAGGTCAAAGTCAGATAATACCTACCAGACAGTCATGTAAGATTTACAACCATTCCATACACCAAATATAGTTAAGCTGCTGCTTATAGTATTTGAAAAACTGACAAAGACACAAAACCTTAACATTGAATACTGAACCATGAAAAAGAGGTCAAGGTCAGATGAAACCTGCCAAACTGACATGCACCCCTTACAATCATTTCATACACCACTTATAATATCTGAAAAAGAGTGCACACGCTGAAATGTCTCGCCTTCTTTATTAACCATTGATTTTATGTTGATAGTCCTAAACATAAAGCTTTACTACAAGTTTCATATGAACTTAACATGATCCAAGAAAATGAGGCCAAGGTCAGATTAACCAATAATAAGAAATAGATGTACGCCTTACAATCATTTAATTCACCAAATATAGTTGACCTATTGCTAAAGATTCTAAGAAACAGACTTAACCAAGAAAACTAAGCATTGACCAATGAACCATGAAAATGAGGTCTAGGTCAGATGATACCTGCAAGACAGGTACAATCCTTCCGTACAACAAATATAGTTGACCTATTTCTTATAGTTTAAGAAAAACAGACCAAAACACAAAAACTTAACACTGAGCAATGAACCATGAAAAATGAGGTCAAAGTCAAACAAAACCTGCGAGACTGACATGTAGATCATAAAAAATTTCCATACATCAAATATAGTTGACCTATTGCATATAGTATTAGAAAAAAGACCGAAACACAAAAACTTAACTTTGACCACTGAACCATGAAAATGAGGTCAAGGTCAGATGACACCTGTGAGACAGACATATACACCTTACAATCCTTCCATACAACAAATATAGTTGACCTATTGCTTACAGTTTATGAAAAAAACAGACCAAAACACAAAAACTTAACACTGAGCAATGAACTATGAAAATGATTTGATTTTGATTTGATTTTTGGTGTTTTAACGCCACTTTTAAGCACTGCTTTTGGGCTATTTCGTGGCGGCAAGTTTTTATTGGTGAAGGAAGCCGGAGTGCCCGGAGAAAACCTGCACCGACCTTCGATAGGAAAACTGACAATCCTAGTCAATTAAGATTGGAGTCGAGTGCACCCGCATGAGCGGGGTTCGAACTCACAACCAGGGATGGGGTAATCGTAATCTGTAATCGTAATCGATTGTAATTGATTACATTTTTTCCAGTAATCGACAGTAATCTGTAATCGAAGACATTTTCGATTACATGTAATCGTAATTTAATCGATTACAGCAAAAATTATGATGTAATCATCGATTACTTTTCGATTACATTTCGATTACTTTAGTAAAATAGTTTGATGAAATATTACCTATTTCAAAGGAAAATACGTTATGTTATCATCACATTGTAGTACATATAAAATAGAATGTATTAATAAGACTTCAGAGTTTTTCAACTGCCTTATTTCTATCTATTGTCTCAAGCTGCATTATGAGCAACCAGAACCCCTACCAAAATTTACTTTATATCTAGCTTTTGAAACAAATTGATGTGCTTATAAAAAAGAAGATGTGGTATGATTGCCAATGAGACAACTGTCCACAAGCTTGTCCATAATTTAAGAGCTTTAATATTAAAATAAGGAAATAGATTTGAAATAATAAAATAGATCTAGAATAAGAAATGTGTCTTCAGTTAAGTTCTGTACTACTTTAAAGTAGTCAGCTTATTTGTATTAAAATTCCTTAAAGCATCATTTTCAATAAGAGTTGGAATTACAGCTTAGAATAGATAAACAGTTGATTTGTTTAAATGTTATGATATACATGTATATAAAAATTTAAAAGTACACAAAACCTTTTAACAATGAACCAATGGCTATGCATTGAAATTCTTTTCAGAAATAGATACATGTATCCCTTTGACACTATAAATATATTTTGTATATAATTTGATTAGAGAAATAAAAAAAATCTTAACAAATGTCTTGTCATTACTAATCAGATGATTAAAGTCTGCTATTAAATCAATAACATACAGACTTTGTTTTCATTTCAATTACTGTATGTCTAATTAAGAAGGAGATTTACATCATTTAGCCCCAGGTTATAAATTGTACTCTATTGGCAGGTTTATAATCTGTAATTAGGGTGGTTATCCAAACAAAAGGATTAAATCATGCATGTCATTATAAATATAAATTTTGATCTTTAAAATTAGCTGAACTAATTTATTATTTTACTCTTTTATATATCATTTGCAAAATTATAATTAACTAGTATGCTAAAATATACCTGTTTTTAAGGGTAAAACCAAAAAGGCTAACCTAAGTCAGTAAGAAAGCAAAATTTAAAAATTTTTTAAATATGAATAAGTGATTGTTGTAATGCAATGTCATCTCTCATTCATGTTGAAAGTCAAAATTTCAAGATTTTTATATTTCTAATCCTCAGTTAGAGATTTGATATAGAAAACAACTGTCAACTTATAATTTAGAATCATGCTTTAAATGCTGTTTTGGTAAAGTTCTTAATTTCCACTATACAAATGTTGAGCAACATAATTGTGATTAACTTACTTTATTTTTTTGTTGAATTTTTGAAGCATGTAATTGACAGTAATCGAAAAGTAATGTAATTACTTTTTATAAAGTAATCGATTATAATCGATTACATACTAAAATCTGAGTAATCGATTATTAATCGATTGCACAAAAATCCTTCAGGTAACCGATTATTAATCGATTACATTTGTCAGTAATCGTGCCCATCCCTGCTCACAACCTCAGTGTTGACTGGCTAGTGATTACAGTAGTAACTATTTAGACCACTCGGTCACCGAGGCCCCCAACTGTGAAAATGAGGTCAAGGTCAAATAAAACCTGCCAGACTATCCATGTGTCTGGCTTTCTTCAACAGAAGTGGCAGGCTCGACAAAAAAGGACTAAATCACGCAACTCAAAACCTTGAATACTGATCCATATAATGAGGCCAAGTTCAGGTGAATTGTTTCTGACAGACCAGGGCTTCCAAAATTTTCTGATGACAGCTGGACTTTTTTTCAAGGAAATATTTTCAAGTCCGGAATAAATGACCGTTTTGGAAGCCATGGTGCACAGTATTTCCTATTAAAAGAAATATGTTGCAAAATATGCAAATTTGAAACTAATTGTGGAAAAATAGGAATTTTGCTATCTTTCAATCATAAAATTTCATAATATTTTAAAGATCTGAGTTTAACTTACTATTCACAACTGTGGAAAAGTAATTCTATAGTGGTGTAAACTGAACTGTATCTGTTTAACCCTGCTTAATTCTATATATATGTACATGTACAAAAATAAGAAGATGTGGTATGATTGCCAATGAGACAACTCTCCACAAGAGACCAAATGACACAGAAATTAAAGGTCACTAAAGGCCTAACCATGTATATATATATGTGCCTGTTTAACAATGTTTAAAGTCAGATGCCTGTAACTCAATGGTTGCTGTTGGTTTATGTCTGTCAAATTTGTTTTTCTTTTTTTGTTTTGTAATAAATCAGTCCTTTTATAGCTGACTATACAGTATATGTTTTGCTCTGCATTGTGGAAGGCTATACAATGACAACATGTGGTGTCCTTAAGTTAATTCTACTTCATTTGGCAACCATTCCACATCTCATCTTATATTTATCTAGGTGTTAAGTGGTCAAAATTACTCTAAAAAATTTCAGACCATTTAGAATTAGCTGAGCCTGTCAAAGCTATTCTGCATATAAAATCCTGAAATCCAACTACATGTATAAAGAGTGTAAGAGGGGATGAACAGACAAGACAATATTACAATAAATTATCTCCAAAAAATTTCAAACTTTAAAAAAATAGCTCTCCCATTTATATCTTAAAACAAGAGGCTCACCTGTAACATTTTGCTGAAAATCTAAAAATGCCATTTAAATGTTCTTTGTATCTGTCATATTTTCTTGAAAAGCAAAAAAATGCATTTTACCCCTATGTTCCATTATAGCCATAGTGGCTATGTTTCTTGACGTGCAAGGAAATAAAATACAAAATTTATACTAAATACTCTAAAACTCATTCAGCCCTAGTTTGGCTCAAAAAAATTCAGCAGTTTCAAAGCCGAAGATTTTTTAAAGTAAGGCAAGCAAACTAGATGAACAAAGTGTGAAAAATTGTCTTTAAAGGGCAATAACTCCTTAAAAGAGGTCAATTGACAATTTTGGTCACATAAACTTTTTTGTAGATCTTACTTCACTGAACCTTTTTTTATCTTTATCTTCAATAATATTCAAGATAATCACTAATAAACTGTTATCACAGAGATATGTCTCGCTTTTTTGTAATTTCAATAATGCAAATGTTGAAATTAAAATAGCAACACTTTAACATGTAAGTTTTGCAAATATTCAAAGTCAATGAACCATGACTGAAGGTACATGGCTAAAGATTCTCCATGGAAATGAGATGTGCCAATGCTAATACAACTGCATACCAAATACCATTGACTTATCATAAGAAGTTCCCCTTAAACAAACCTAAACACAAATAATACATGTAAACTAAGCAAAATTTCAAAAGTCAATAAACCATAACTGAGGGGGCGGGGTCAAATAATCTCCATGGTAATGAGATGTGCCAATGCTTATACAACTGCATACCAAATATCATTAACTTACAACTAGTGGTTCCCTATAACCAACCTAATCACAAACTTAAATACATGAAAACTAAGCAAAAGCTTCAAAGTCAATAGACTATGACTGAGGGGGACGGGGCCAAATAATCTCCATGGAAATGAGATAAGCCAATGCTTATACAACTGCATACCAATTATCATTTACTTACCACTAGTGGTTCCCCATAAACTGACCTAATCACAAACTAATACATGAAAACTAAGCAAAATTTCAAAGTCAATAGACCATGACTGAGGGGGCAGGGCCAAATAATCTCCATGGTAATGAGATGTGCCAATACTAATACAACTGCATACCAAATATCATTGAATCACCACTAGTGGTTCACCATAAACTAGACTTAATCACAAAGTAATACATTGTTGACGCAGCCGCCGTCGCGCCGCCGGAAATAGCATACCTATGTCTCGCTTTTTGACTCCGTCAAGCAAGACAAAAACTGAAAAATTTCCTTTAAATTACCAATTTAGTGGCAGCAACCTAACAATGGGTTGTTCAGTTCGGCTGAAAATTTCAGGGCTGATAGATTTCACCTATTGAACATTTTTACCCATGTCAGATTCGCTCAAAATGCTTTAGTTTTTGAGATCTATATAAGCCAAAAACTGCATTTGACCCCTATGTTCTATTTTTAGCCATGGCAGCCATGTTTGTTGATGGATCAAAACTTTGGATACAATTTATAAACTAGATACCTTAAGGAACATTCAGATTAAGTTTAGAAGTACTCGGCCCAGTTGTTTCAGAGCAGAAGATTTTTAAATGTAAGAAAACATGATGAACAAATTGTGTAAAATTGTCTTTAAAGGGCAATAATTCTTATATGATTTGCATATCTATAAATACTTGAATTGGATTGGTGAATTAGATTTTTTCCTTGGTTTACACTAGATAAACCATGTTTCGAAACTACTTTCAGTAACCTTCACTGTGATCTATTCATCGCCGATACACATGCATGCAGGGATCCCAGGATTTTCAGCAAATTGAGATTGAAAACAAATACATAAAATTTGTTTCTATTCTAATGCATATATATAACAAAAAGAAAAATGCATTAAAAGCTTCTAAAATGTATAAAATTAAGATTTAAATAAAATTCGTGAAATTTCATGAATGATTTAGCGATTTTACATCATGGCAAAACACGACGTCATACAAATGAAAACTTAAAAGTGAAAGATTATTTCACTACTTGTACGTTTCAAATTTGAATTATTTCTCATTAAAATGAAGTTTTTGAAGTAGGTGCTATTTCATTTTAGGTTCTGTTGCATTTATCGAACATTTATGGATTTTAGAAAGTCAATATTGCGGCCATCTCCTTAGTTACGACCTGTGCATTTGGTGGTAATTTATATAATAGCCATTACACAAAAAAATGTTAATTAAAAATCGTGAATATTTGACTTAAGAATTATAAGGATTAAACACATTTTTCTAGAGGTTATTGATTTGTAAACCAGGGCTCTTACTCACAAACTTAACATAAAAGTCCTTAAGGGGTCAATTAATAATTTTGGTCATTAAAACTTTTTTTGTAGATCTAACTTTGCTGAACATTATTGCTGTTTACAGTTTATCTCTATCTTTAATAATATTCAAGATAATAACCAAAAACTGCAAAATTTCCTTAAAATGACTAATTTGGTGGCAGCAACCCAACAATGGGTTGTTCCGTTCGTCTGAACATTTCATGGCTGATAGATCTTGACCTATTGATCATTTTAACCCCAATTCAGATTGCTGTAAATGCTTTAGTTTTTGAGATATAAGCCAAAAACTGCATTTGACCCCTGTGTTCTATTTTTAGCCATAGCGGCCATGTTTGTTGATGGATCAAAACTTCGGATACAATTTATAAACTAAATGCCCTAAGGAAAATTCAGTTAAAGTTTGAAGGTATTTGGCCCAATAGTTTCAGAGGAGAAGACTCTTGAAATAGTTTACATCGATGACGACGACGGACCCGGACAGATGCCAAGTGGTGGCATAAGCTCACATAGGGCTCTTCAGGCCTCATGGTGAGCTAAAAAGAAACAAATATTCTGAGAGTATTGCATGGCAGTACAAAGTCCTCTACCAGTTAAAAATTCATTGTTCATTAACAAAATGCTAACTTGATTTATAACTTGTCATGGTGTAAACAATATATAACAAATATCAAGTCAATATCTTCAAACATGATGAAAAAAGGTGTGGAAAACTGATTTGCCTCATGGACCCACAAACAAACAGACAGACAGACAGACGGACGAACGAACGGACAGACCGACAAACAGACAGACAAAAAGGACAGACAGACTGCAGACCTAAATTCCCCTTAGACTTCGTGGGTAGGGGACTTATAATTACCAAACCTACCCTAATAAAATTAAAGTTTGAATGTATATATACAATTCTAACTTCATATCATGATATTTCTTTTAAACTAGATTAAAACTAGACAAAGTGATGCCCCGCACTCCAAGTCTCTGAAGTAATTGTATTATAACAAAGTCAATGTGAGACTTTCTTTGAGATATCATTGTGTCTGGGAGACACAAATGATGTCCCCTCAGATGCAAAGTGTTATTTTAAAATACACAAAGTTGAGTATGGGAGCACATAGGTTTATGGTTCATTGAAGGAGGAGTTTTCCCGAAATGCTATGCACCTCTTATGCAAGTATATACTCCATGAATGACAAAGTTCAACTATCTCCAAAAAGAGCAAATATTAATAAAAATCAAAACCCTGACCACATGCACATCTTCAATATATGTACAAACCGCCAGCAAAGTGAAAACTTCCTAGCATTCAAACTGTAGGAGGAGTGATCCTGAAAAGCTATGCACCTCTTATGCAAGTAAATACTCCAAAAATGACAAAGTTCAACTATCTCCCAAAAGAGCAAATATCAATAAAAATCAAAACCCTGACCACATGCACATCTTCAATATATGTACAAACCACCAGCAAACTGAAAACTTCCTAGCATTCAAACTGTAGGAGGAGTTATCTGAAATAACTATATATACCAATAATTGGGACAGACGGACGGATGGACGGACAGTGGTAAAACAATATGCCCCCGCCAACTTTTAATTGCTGGGGGCATAAAGAGTTATACACTTAAGGTTTAAATACTATTGAAAGATCATAATTTAAATTATTCATGTTTACATAGAAGTCTTTTGTTTATATTTGTGTTGTGTTGTTTTGTTTCTGTATCATATATACAAATTTACTTGCCATCCATTTCTTTCATTTTTTTATATCTATTTTACCAAATTCTATATATATATATATATAGATATATAGAACAAAACCATAAAAGATATTTCTTGTGATTGAGAAATCAAATTTTATATGCTGGTAAATATAGTGTATTAGGTCACTAGCACACTATGTAACTAATAGTATTATCAGAGAACAATTTAGAATATGGACAACATAAAACTTTTTATCTTTTCATTGGAATGAATAGTGGAATATATATATCATAATGGAGAGTATGGATGGGGTTTACAGAATACAGAATAATTGACAAAAAGTGCAGAGTAAAGGGCAAACAAAAAAGAATAGAGAAACAATTGCAAAATAATACAGAATATTGAATAATGGGGCACACAAATATAGTGAATAGAGATAATATAAATGGGCAAAATAAATATTGAATAGAGAGAAAAAATGGTCTAATATTTTAAAGAATAAAGACATAAAGGACCCCCCTCAGTCATCCAAACCCTCATTTAGCAGAACAGTAAAAAAGATAAAAATCTACTTTCAAGGAGTGTATTATATGTGGACTTTTTCAAACAATTCATTCCCCATATCTTTAACTATGTTACCAAATGCTTACATCTTTCCATTATTATGTTGTCTTTTAGGTCACATTGCATTTCAAGCTGCGATGTTCAATACTTGCACAGTTCTACACCTAGAAAAAAAATTTTCTGCAAAAATAAGATAAAACAGTCTTGTTAAACTTAGGCAAACGGTCATACTAGTATAGATACAGAATCGTGTGACTTTGAACTGTCTTTCTAACAGAAAATTTACATCACATCAATGAGAAATTGCAAAAAGGAAATAAAATTATTCATTTGTCACTATCTTTGTTGATGATACATGAGGGCATTAGCCGCCTTATTTTTACATGTTCACAAATCAGTATCCAGGAGAGCAGTAAATATAGAGGCTCTGCACCCTCCCCCTGAAATTTTGCACCCTGGTGCTCTTTAGGGAGCCAGGTGCTTTTTTCAAGTAAGGAAAGAGTTTAAATATTATCTATCATGATGCCTTAATCATCAAGGGGGGGGGCTAGAATGAAATTTTAAAAAAAAGGCAGGACAAGAGTTTTGGGTAAAATAAAAGTTAGGATGAGCAACTTGGCAAAAGAAAAGGCAGGAAGACAACTTATGTAAAAAAGTCAGGATAAATTATTAAAATAAAAGGCAGGACAGAGATTACAACTAAAAAGAATGCAGGACAAAATTTTTCATCCTAGTCCCCCCACCCCTCCCCTAAAACTCAAACGGTTAGCTCCCTAGTAAAAGATGATTTAATTGATCATTGAAATGTGTGTCAGAGTGAGAACTTCTCAATGTTCATTTCTTTAGGAATATTTATTACCCTAAATTAATGTTTTTATTGTCTTTAATGACTGACACAGTATTGAGGATACAATTTTCATATCTCTTCATTTATATCTACAAATTCTAATGATGTTTCACATCCTGGGGGATTAAAACCCATGAAATTGAAATTTTTCACACATAATTGACTAATAGCAGTAATTGGGAATGTAAACATGTAATAATGTTTTTCCCAGTAGGCAGTTTAACCAAACTTCAGATAGACAAGACATAATAAATCTATTATACTATAAACACAGCATGCACAGGACATGTGATCCTACCATAATGATGAACTGAGTCTATACTGTCCCTTTAACAAATAATGCGGAAGTTAAAATTTTGTTATTTAGATTCTGTGAATTTTTAAAATTTTAAACATTCTTAGTTTGTTGGAAATAAATATAAGTTATAAAATTATGCTTAATCATCTGTAGAATTTTTTTATTAATGAAAAAAAAAAAGAATTAGCATAAATGATTAATCTATAAACATGATAAAGATTATAGTCGATCCGGGTAATTTCGTACAGGCAGGTAAATACCATACATATTACATTTCGCTTGCTAATCAAACAGGGAACCAAATGACTTTCACTTAGGACCAAAAGTGTACGGAATTACCCCAACCAACTCTAATGTAAGATCAACCTCCTTGGTAAGATATGTACATGCATTCATACACTGGGGCTCTAGTAGGAGGTTCACCCTAAGGTCACAAGGCTTTTGACCTTAAATGAATGGTGTCTAGAAATTTCTCCAGGTTACTTTTAAGCAAATAGAACAATTTTGAACATTTAAAAGGTCCCAAGTACATGTAAAATATTAATGAGACACAAGATGGCTCCCAAACAATGTATTAAAAAAATTTCAAAGAACAGATATACATCTACATACAGAATAAAAGTGACAAGCCATTTTTACATTTTCACTTGGGGTTTGTGTTGATAGTAAAAAAGGTATTGTAATCGACTAATAATGGATTGTTGAGACTTGTTATCGGGTTATATGTCTACACATTGTAGAAAATTGTAAATCTGGAAAAAAAAAGATTTTTTTTTTTTTCACAGTGGGGCCCAATAAGGAGGGTCCATGCCCCAAATACCTGTGATGTAGATGAATAGAAAATAGGGATTTTGTGCAAGTAAAGCCTAGATTTTTGTAAAAAAAAACACAGACTTTTAATTAGTTTTATCTATTACAGATTTTCATTATAAAATTTAACTTACTTACAAGTATTATGTCCATGCCAGCATTTATGTTTACAAAAAGTCCTACACAACATTTAATTAAATACAATCCAGTCAAGCACACCCTAAATGGTGTACTTGAATAGGTCCATATTTAGTAGTCTTGATTCAATGAATTATCTTTATTTCTGAATTTTAAATTTGTTTATTAAACTGTATAAGGGAAATTATTGCTCTATCTATTAAGCATTGACTTTATTGTGGTCAAGCAGATGACAAAAATATTCTAAATCCAGATTTCCCCATACCTTTACCTTAGGATTTCCCAACTGAAGTAGTTCATCCACAGGGGTTTGTTACAATTTGCGGGTTTACTATCCTATGCAGGCGGATCCAGCCATTTTTAAAAGGGGGTTCCCAAACCAGGATAAAAGGGGGTGGGGGTTCCAACTATATGTCCCCATTCAAATGCATTGATCGTCAAGAAAAAGGGGGTTCCACCCCGAACCCCCTTCTGGATCCGCCAATGCATACAAACCCCGAAAAATCACGGTTCGTATGGATAGTAAACCCGGCAAATTGTAACAAACCCCTGTGGTTCATCTGGAAAAGGTGGAATTTACAGAATAGGTAACAGGTAACAGGTCTGTGGAATCGGAACAAACATTCTCACCTTCAATCTGTTAAAGTTCGATCTACAAGAGTCAAGAAAGAGTGGCAGTGTCGATAGAAAAGCGTCTGTTATCCAAATAAATCAGGGAACCAGTTCAAGAAAGACATACTTTTTGTGACCTTGAAGATGCAGGTCATGCAGAGCTTTGCTGAATGAAAACACGTCAGAACGACAGGAGCATCATGTTGTTGAAATGATTTCAATATAGATATGGTAAACATTTAGTTAAAACAAGTGTGAGAGCAATATACGTTTAAAGAGGGACTGGATTTTTTGTTGTTGTTGTTGTTGTGTGTGTGTTTGGGGATGGGGGACGGGGGAAGGGGTCAAAGGTATAGATAAGGGACCACCATTTGATTTTTAAGGGGGCTTGGATGAAAAATTTTGTCCTTCATTTTATTAGTTGTAATGTCTGTTCTGCCTTTGATTTTTCACTCTATTCGGTCCTGCTTTTTTTGTATTAAAATTGAGAATGGAAATGGGGAATGTGTCAAAGAGACAACAACCCGACCAAAGAGCAGAAAATAGCCAAAGGCAAAGGCCACCGATGGGTCTTCAACATAGCGAGAAAATTCCGCACCCAGAGGCGTGCTTCATGTGGCCCCTTGGGCCCTAACAAAAATGTGTACTAGTTCATTAGTTTATCCCGACTTTTTTTTACATAAATAGTCACCCTGTCTTTTTGGGCCAAAGTGTCTCATCTCAGTTGACACCATTTACATGTATTACTCAAACTCCTGTCCTGCCTTTTTTTCAAATTTCATTCTGATATTTTTTTTTTTTATTATAGTCTAGTTGCATAATGTTTATTATTTGAACAGAGTATGTTAAAGTTTGTTGAAAAATTTGCCAAATATTTGTATTTGCTGCAACCAAAAATGAAATATAAATTATTTTCCTTTAATTTGCATAGTGGAATACTGGAATACGTTGTACTTATCTTATTGATATTTGTTAACAATTTTATTAATTCTGGTTAGTCAATTTGATAACAATATGAATTTATATCTTTTTCAAGTTTTTAAAATTTGTACATCATTGTTTTTACTCATTCCAAGCTGACTATATAGCTAGTTTATCAAAATAAAATGTTGTTTTTATCATTAATCCATTACAACAATCAGTGAGAAGTATTATTTTGAACAATTAATGCTCTGAAACAAATCTTAAGCCAACAACTTTTAAATATTTCCATGTGTTTTCATAAATTTCCAGAATTTATACCATATAAATATCTGAATAAGTTTTTTAAAGTTTAATACCCATAAAACAATATGTTTTAATAGAAGTAGGGAGAACGGACCCTAGGCGAACAGACTCTATGGGCGAACGAACTCAGGGCAAACAAACCCAGGGCAAACATGTAATCAGGGCGAACAGATTTTGTTAATACGATTTATATTCTTAAATGAACAGGATATACATCAAAGAATATAATGTAATAAAACCTCAATCTTTATCCAAATCTTCATATTGTATATATATACATTGTATATATATGTAATTTTCTTTCCTGTTTCAATCAAACATAATTACATGAATTATATGCCTACTTTTTGTGTAGTCAAAGAACAAATATAAATTTCTTCTCTTTATTAAGTGGGTACAATCTTTTTTTCCTTTATTTTGTGTCTGCTTATATTGACATTTTGATTCAATAATGTCAAAAACATAATACAAGCAATATTCCAGAAAACAGTTGGGCACTCAAGGGAGATATTTAATTCTATTCATATGATCATGTATATTATTATATAGACACGTATAATATATATTTTTGTCTGAAGTCATTATTTGGGTCAAAACAAAACAAAAATATTCTGAACCTGTGTGAAGTTCAGTAAATAATGATTTAGTACATGTATACCAGTAAATATATATGTAAATCTTAAAAAAGACAACCAACTGCCTGTTAATAACATGTTTAGTTAAAATGGATAAATGTTATGTAGATCTATGTGTATTCATGTACATTTGTAGCTCCATAAAAACATTTGGTATTACACTTCAGCCTTGATCTATAATGTTACTGTTCACATCATTTTGGGGTCAGAGAAATTTAATGCTTGATTGGGAGCAATTATTTGTGGTCACTAAAACTAAAGAAATTTATTGCTTTTAATTGATTGACCATGTGCAGCTGGTAAGAACATAATCAGCTGATTTACTATATAAAAACATGAGTCAGTGCCAAAGTTTCTCCTTTTCCTTTTATTCTTTAGATTTGTTTACTAATTATTTACTATGCATGGGGAAAAACTTTTTTCTACCTTTGTTATTTATTTGGTCAGACAATCAACTTGCTTAGTACTTGTACTTTTTAATTTATTTAAAACTGATATCCTTCAATCCAAAGGAGAGACATAAAATACATTAATTTTAAGACATCTACATGTACAGGGAATTGGAAGTAATAGAGACACTATTCTAATAATATGGCATGATACTAAAATCATAGAGCTCTAATGTTACAAACTTTTGTAAGGTATTTTTAGCTCACCTGGCCAAGTGAGGTTTTATCGTCACTTGGGATCCTTCGTCTGTTAACTTTTACAAAAATCTTCTCCTCTGAAACTACTGGGCCAAAGTAAACCAAACTTGGCCACAATCATCATTGGGGAATATAGTTTTCAGACAAATCAGACAACCCATTATTGGGTTGTTGCCCCTGAATTGGTAATTTTAAGAAAATTTTGCAGTTTTTGGTTATCATGGTTATTGTCTTGAATATTATTATGGATAGAGATACATTGTAAACAGCAATAATGTTCAGCAAAGTAAGATCTACAATTAAGACAACATGACCAAAATGGTCAATTGACCCCTTCAGGAGTTATTGCCCTTTATAGTCAATTTTTTAAGATTTTTTCTTAAATTTTTGTAATCTTTTACAAAAATCTTCTCTGAAACTACTGGGCAAAACAGAATCAAATTTTACCACTTTTTTCGAATTTTGCCTATTATCTTGAAACTTTAAAATGCAAAAATGATCAGAAGGACAAGTTTTACAAATAAGTCTTATGGTTGAAATCATCAGTTGACTCCTAATTAGAGATGTAGCTCTGTGATGCCAATTTGTACAATCTTTCTTTAGCGTTTTTGTCTTACATCTTAAAACTTAAAATAGATAGACACATGATGATGATAGAAACAAACTTAAATATATACAAAAATGATCAGAAGACAAGACAAAAGGCGGAAATTGTCCGACGACTCCTTATGGGAGTTATTGCCCTTTAATTACGATTTTTACCGTTTTTTTGCTCTATATGATAAAAAATAATAATAGATAGATAAAAACTTAAATAATAAAAAATGATAAGCAAGACAAACTACTAATTAGTCAAATTATGCTGATATAATTAGTAGACTGTTACTTTTATTGGAGTTTTTTTACCCTCTTTTGTGTTTGGAGCAAAAGCTAAATAAGATCATGAAGATAGAGAGAAACTAAACAGACTTCTATGATCAGCAATATAAGATACAAAAAAAACCCAGAGATTTTTGTCATTAATTCTATTCTTGTCTACAATGTTGGAGAGTGTCCTTTGTTGAATATATTGCATATATATAGACCAAGGTGAACGACACAGGCTCGCGAGAGTCCTAGTCATTTAAAGATGAAGCAAATATCCTAAAGCTCATTTATTGCCTGAAATGATGTTTGGCAATAGGTTGAATAATCATTGCAGATTTCAGGAAATAAGCCTAATGCCTGAAAATGCCGTCAATAACCTAATGCCTAGGCGTTAATTAGCTTATTGCCTAGGATTTAAGCTTAATACCTAATTTTACTTATATATATAATCATGATAATTAGTGCCGCTAACATATACAATTAAAAAAAATGGAAA
Organism: Mytilus coruscus; assembly: GCA_017311375.1. Taxonomy (NCBI): domain Eukaryota; kingdom Metazoa; phylum Mollusca; class Bivalvia; order Mytilida; family Mytilidae; genus Mytilus; species Mytilus coruscus. The sequence continues at coordinate 48,562,478 of CM029598.1, forward strand.
TTAGTAATTTAAAAGAACTATTGAAAAAACATACATGTATACATTTGTAAGATCATTTATTTTCATCTAGTTAAGGTACACACATATATATATATATATATATATGTGACAAAATATTCATAAAAGTGTTTCACTTCAAACTGTCCTGAACCAGTTATTTCAAGACAGAATTTCATATGTATACAGTCATTATATGCATTAATTAGGGAATGACTGTTGTTGAACTTTAAAGAAATATTTGAAAGAGAATCGTTGACATAATCTTTTATATTATATTACTGTATCTAAACTTCAAAGTGAAATTAATTAACTTGCCATTTTCTTCTTTGAACTGTTTTTCTCCACTGCATGGTTCTTCACAAAAACAATAGTAATAAAAATAGTAATAAAAATAAGAGACTGAGAGTAGTGTATTCATGATGAACTTCAACATTTTATATTCCTCTACACATTTTATGATGTCCAAGTAATCAGGTCATGACATCAATATGAATCCATAGTAACCAATGAGATAAAAGAGAAATTCATTTTATGTCTTCCTAGATCTTTGGATGAAAACATATTTACTTGTGTGTATTTTGCTTATAAACATAAAAACACAAGTACATGTTATACATATATATATATATATACTCACCACATTGATTCAATGGACATAATAAAGTATAATGGGAGTAGGCCTATTAGTGTAAATAAAAGTGAAACCATAAGAATTAAGGATTAGAATACACAGAATTAGATGTTCACAATAACAAACAGGGAGAGAATTTGAAAAGTTTATTGTAAGTATTTCATACTTAATGCCAATAATTGTTATCTTTTCTGTTTTGTGTATGGTCTCCTAAAAGTTTTATTTTATATCCATACCAGAGGAGTACTAAGGGGGTGGGGCTAGGGGGCCCGGCGCCTTCCTTTTTTGAAAAAATTTGGTTAATTATTTAGGGAATCACTGAAGCATGATTTGAGCGGGCCCCCCTTTTAGGCAGTCAGTGGGCTCCTTTTAAAAATTCTGGATCTGCCACTGCATACCACAGACATACAGAAATTCAACATGTTTTATATTTAAAAAAAATTCTAATAGATCAATTAAAAACTTTTTAGATTGATATATATGCATTAGTAATAAATTTAGTAATCTGTAACCTAAGGATATTTGCCTATGTTTTATGTCCAACCTTTGGGCATTATGCTTTTCGGTCTATGCGTCTATTCCTCCATCCAGCAATGATGATATCTGCCCAGCTTCAGGTTTAAGTTTTTGGTCAAGGTAGTTTTTGATGAAGTTGAAGTCCAGTTGAAACTAGCTTAGTACACATGTTCCCTATATGATATGATCTTTCTTATTTTAATGCCAAATTACAGTTTTTACCCCAATTTCATGGTCCACTGAACATTTAAAATGATAGTGCCAGCAGTCAGGGGACTTACTTAAATGAGTGATTTTCTAAATCACTGATTCAAGTAACATTATGTCCATAAAGGTTGGAGGTAAGAGTTGTCTTATTTAATAATCACCTATTTAAGTAGTACAAATTAATCACTAGACTAAGTGATTTTATTCTATTGTAGCTTTAAGTATAGAATACTAATGATCCAGGGACTAATTATGTTGCTAAATTATCAGAACCAACATCTGTGTTGATAAGATGACCGGGTCATGTCAGGTGATGACCTTGTACTAAATCTAGGATAATGACATAAAAATCACTTGTTTAAGTATCATACCTCAATTTCCTTCCAAAAAATCACTTCTTTAAGTATCATTATTTTAATAAACCCCACTAATTTCAACACCCCCGAACAGTGAACAGTGAAATTTTGATCGGGAACAGTAGAATTTTATTACATAATTTATAAGATGAAACGTTGAATTTTACAGGAAAAATACTCCCACTGCTGGGAAAAATCTGTTAAGAAAGTATCAGTTCATTATGTAAAGCCATTTTTATACGACCGCAAAAAAATTTTGCGGTCATATATTGGTATGACGTTGGCGTCGTCGTCGTCATCCGAAGACACATTGGTTTTCGCACTCTAACTTTAGTTTAAGTGAATGGATCTCTAGGAAATTTTACCATAAGGTTCAATACCACAAAAGGAAGGTTGGGATTGATTTTGGGGGTTATGGTACCAACAGTTAAGGAATTAGGGGCCAAAAAAAAAGCATTTTTGTAACTTCCAGACAATAACTTGTGTGTAAGTGTATGGATCTCTCTGACATTGTACCACAAGGTTCAATATCACAAAGGGAAGGCTGCAATTGATTTTGGGGGTATTTGCCTCAAAATTTTGGGAATTAGGGGCCAAAAAAGGGCCAAAAATAAGCATTTTTCTAGTTTCCAGACAATAACTTGTGTTCAAGTGTATGGATCTCTCTGAAATTGTACTGCAAGGTACCATACCACAAAGGGAAGGCTCGGATTGATGATGGGGGTAATTGCCTCAATATTTTAGGAATTAGGGGCCAAAAAGGGGCAAAAAACAAGCATTTTTCTAGTTTCAGGACAATAACTTGTGTGTAAGTGTATGGATCTTTCTGAAATTGTACTACAAGGTTCCATATTACAAAGGGAAAGCTGGGTTTGAGTTTGGGGGTAATTGCCCTAAACGTTTAGAAATTTGGGACCAAAAGGGGCCAAAAAACACATTTTTCTAGTTTCCAGACAATAACTTGTGTTCAAGTGTATGGATCTCTCTGAAATTGTACTGCAAGGTATCATACCACAAAGGGAAGGCTGGGATTGAGTTTGGGGGTGATGAATCATAAGGGGGTTCAAAAATTTGAGGGGTTTTTTTTTTCCTTTTTTTTTTTTCTTTTAAAATTTTCCATTTTAAGTTGGTTATTTCTGATTTATATTTAAAAGCAAATAATAATGATATGGTAGGAGAAACACACCAAACAGGATGTGTAAATTATTATATAATAAGTATTGTGCAATAGCAAGAAATTTTCAATTGCACAGTATTGCACAATAGCAAGAAATCTTCAATTGCACAGTATTGCGCAATAGCAAGAAATCTTCAATTGCACAGTATTGCGCAATAGCAAGAAATATCCAATAGCACAATATTGTGCAATAGCAAGAAATTGTCAATTGTACAGTATTGCGCAATAGCAAGAAATATTCAGTTGCACAGTATTGTGCAAAAGAAGATACTTTGTATAAATTGCTTATTTCTTGACCAATTTCAATGGGGTTTTATTCTTGAATTCTTGGGGTTCTTTAATATGCTGAATCTAACCGTGTATTAAGTTTTTGGATTTTGGGCCCCGTTTTTAAATTGGTCCACATTGAGGTCCAAAGGGTCCAAAATTAAACTTTGTTTGATTTCATCAAGAATTGAATTATTGGGGTTCTTTGATATGCTGAATCTAACCGTGTATTTAGATTCTTAATTTTTGGTTCCTTTTTCAGATTGGTCTACATTAAGGTCCAAAGGGTCCAAAATTAAACCTAGTTTGATTTTAACAAAAATTGAATTCTTAGGGTTCTTTGATATGCTGAATCTAAACATGTATTTAGATTTTTGATTATGGGCCCAGTTTTCAAGTTGGTCCAAATCGGGGTCCAAAATTAAACTTTGTTTGATTTCAACAAAAATTGAATATATGGGGTTCTTTGATATGCTGAATCTAACCATGTATTTAGATTATTGATTTTTGGGCCCCGTTATCAACTTTGTCCACATTGAGGTCAAATGGGTCCAAAATTAAGTTTTGTTTGATTTCATCAAAAATTGAATTCTTGGGGTTCTTTGATATGCTGAATCTAACCATGTATTTAGATTTTGGATATTGGATCATAATAGGTGAATGTCCAATTTAAAATTTTTAAGTTCTTAGACCACATTCATTCTGTGTCAGAAACCTATGCTGTGTCAAATATTTAATCACAATCCAAATGTGGAGCTGTATCAAGCTTGAATGTTGTGTCCATACTTGCCCCAACTGTTCAGGGTTCGACCTCTGCGGTCGTATCAAGCTGCACCCTGTGGAGCATTTTATTATAGCATTTTTTCAACTAAAATAGAATTTGCAGCTAAAGGATTGCATCAAAGGCATAAACCTTGCTGCTTAAAAGAAGCAAAAAGTTCATTTTTTTTCAATTTTACTAATGATAAGATATTATCTAAACCTTTGTGTTTAAAATTTTGGTAAAACTACAAAATCACAATTTGTGACAAAACTTCAAATTTGCTACTTAAATAAGTGATTTTAAAATCACTTATTTCAATAAGACCCCTGACTGGCCAGTGGGGCATCTGTGTACTATGGACACATTCTTGTTGTTGATTTAAATGTGAAGTATTTTAAAAAGTATTTGTTTCTGAATTTCATGAGTTGATAATTGCCTACAATTTAAAATTCAAAATTTTGCATACATGTGTACCACTTGAAAATATTTTTGACATGGATGAGGGTTTAGATGGGGTTTACAAAAGAGAATAACGGGCAAAATGTGCAGAATAAAGGTATAAAAATAAATAGGAAAAGTAGGCAAACAAAATAAATATTAGAGAATAATAGGTGCTGAAATATAAAGAATAAAGATAAATGGACAAAATTAACAAAAGATTAAAGAAAAACAATCTAATATATGAAGAATAAAGATATACAGAACCCTATCTAGACCTTAATAAATCAAGCCATTAACACATAAATGACAAATACCCTGATTATTTTTTTTAGGTCAGACAGGAATTTCGTCTGTAAAAACTCATAAGTTACTCTTGAACATGTTGAATAAAAAAAGTTTATAAGGCCAAATAATGTACAAAGTTAAAAATTTTGATAATCAAGAGATTTTCAGTGAAAGACAGAGTTCATAGATAAAATACAAAACTTAGAACCTCAAATTGAAAAATTATAATTGAAACTGGTTAATGGTATAATAGAGCAAAAAACTTAGTTTGTAATTTGAACAGTACATTATGTGATCACTGTTTTAGAGATGAATTTCATTTCATATATTTTATAGCATTAATATCATTATAGAAAGAGGACAAAAATATATATATATATATGTCAATCAACTTTTAGAATCCACTTACATTGACAGAGCGCTTATTTTCCATATAAATATAATAGCCATGGCAGCTTATGATGTTTTTCTGTTTGTCAAAAGTTTTATTTTCTATTTAGCTCACCTGACCTAAGAGTCTATGTGAGCTTTTGCCATCCCTTTTCGTTAATTGTCAAATCATCCATTGTCAGTTGTACACATTTTATACGCCCGTTTATGGAACGTATTATGGTATACCGTTGACTGTCTGTCTGTCCATCTGTCCGTCCGTCCGTTGTCAACATGTCGGACATTAACTCAAAAAATTTAACCAATATGCATGAAACTTTGGTGAATTGTTTATATCTATTGACGTGAGCTCCCTGTCGTTTTTTATAAATTTCAGATTTACCGTTTCTGAGTTTTGGGGTTTTATTCATTAAAAAGAGGGGGATTTTCCAGTTTTCTGACAATAACTCAAGAATGCTTTCACCAACTTGCAAGAAATTTTGGTGAATTGTTTATATCTATTGACATGAGCTCCCTTTCGATTTTTATAAATTTTAGATTTTACGTTTCCGAGTTACAGGGTTTTATTCATAAAAAAAGGGTGATTTTCCAGTTTTCGGTTACAGGGTTTTATTCATAAAAAAAGGGTGATTTTCCAGTTTTCGGACAATAACTAAAAAATGTTTCAGCAGTTCTCATGAAACTTTGGTGAATTGTTTATATATGTTGATGTAAGCTCCCTTTAGAATTTTATAAATTTTAGATTTTACATTTCTGAGTTATGGGGTTTTATTCATTAAAAAAGGGGGGATTTTCCAGTCTTTGGACACTAACTCAAAAATGCTTTCAGCAGTTCTCATGAAACTTTGGTGAATTATTTATAGCTATTGATGTAATCTCCCTATTGATTTTCATAAATTTCATATATGACATTGAGAAGAAATTGAACTTTATTTGTTTATAGTCTGACAACAGATTTACTAAGTATTGCGCAACAGCACAGTGTATTGCACAACAGCAAGAAATCTTAAATTGAATATAAATTCAATTCATGTAACCAATTTCAAGTTCTTTGACTACATTTATTCAGAAACCTATAATATATATATGTCAAATATTTAATTACAATCCAAATTCAGACCTGTATCAAGCTTGAATATTGTGTCCCTTTTTGCCCCAACTGTTCAGGGTTGGACCCCTGCGGGCGTATCCAGCTGCGCTCAACTAAGCAGTTTATTCAAAGATCTTCTCCTCTGAAACTACTGAATTAATTTTAACCAAACTTAGGCTAAATGATCCTTAGGGTATAGAGTACATATATTTTGTAATTTTAATCTTGTCCTTTAATTAAGAAACTCTGCATAGTTTGGTCAAAACAATTAGCATTTTAAGATTAATCTGCCCTGAAATTTTCAGACCAATCTGACAACCCTATTTGAAGTAATTGCCCCTGGAATAATAAGTTTCCACAATTTTTATGTTCTTGGTAACACTGATTGTCATATCGAAAACAATTTCAGATAAAGATAAATTTTAAATAGCAAAACAGTAGTATGGATCCTTATATGAGTTATTGCCCTTGAAAGACAAAATTTTAATAGAATTTCAAGTTTCTTGTAGAAAATATGATAGATGGAGAGACTCTTTAAGTGGTAAATATGTTCAGCTAAGTAAGATCTGTGAAGAAGCTTACATGACCAAAATAGTCAATTGATCCTTTATCCTGTTTATAGCAGTTTTTGCCCTTGAAAAATTATTTTTACCAAAAATTATGTTTTTTTCAGAAACAATGATAGAAAGAGAGAAACTTTAACATGTTTAAGTGATAAATATGTTCAGCAAAGTAAGATCTGGGAATAGGACTTACATTATTTAAATCATTAATTGATCCTTTAAAGCAGTTATTTCCCTTGAATGAATAATTTACCCAATTTTTTTTATTTTTTGCAGAAACTATGATAGGTACAGACAACTTTTAACTGCACAAATGTATATAAGACATATACATTTTAAATAAGTCAACATGACCACTTAATTTAAAAATTATTGGAGCTAGCTAAGATACAAGTGCAAATTAGAAAAATGATCAGCTTGACAAGATGTACAAATTTATTCACCAAGGAATAAAAAGATTACTTTATTTTTATATATTGCCCCTGAAATACCTATTGTTCTAACTTTTAGGAGTTTTTATGTCCTATTTATGGGCATTATGTTTTTTTTATGTCCGTCCGTACGTCCCAAAGTTGGTTTCCGTTCTCTAACTTTAGTTTGCCTCAACCAAATTTTACCAGACTTATACACAATACTTATTACTACAAAATATAGATCAAGTTTGAATTTTGGTGGTGTCACTTTAACCGTTATAGAGTTATGCTCCTTTATAAATGGAAAAATTGCTGAATTTTTCGTTTCCGTTCTCTTACTTAAGTTAGCCTCAACCAAATGTTATGAAACTTATACACAATGCTTATTACTACTAAACACAGATCAAGTTTGAATTTTGGTGGCTTCACTTTAACCGTTCTAGAGTTATGCCCCTTTACAATTACAAGTGGAAAAATTGCTGAATTTTTCATTTCCGTTCTCTAACTTAAGTTTGCCTCAACCAAATGTTATGAAACTTATGAACAATACTTATTACTACAAAATACAGATCAAGTTTGAATTTTGGTGGTGTCACTTTAACCGTTATAGAGTTATGCCCCTTTACAAATGGAAAAATTGCTGAATTTTTCATTTCTGTTCTCTAACTTAAGTTAGCCTCAACCAAATGTTATGAAACTTATACACAATGCTTATTACCACTAAACACAGATCAAGTTTGAATTTTGATGGCGTCACTTTAACCGTTCTAGAGTTATGCCCCTTTACAAATGGAAAAATTGCTGAATTTTTCATTTCCGTTCTCTTACTTCAGTTAGCCTCAACCAAATATTATGAAACTTATACACAATGCTTATTACCTCAAAATACAGATCAAGTTTGAATTTTGGTGGTTTCACTTTTATTGTTCTAGAGTTATGCCCCTTTGAAAAAAGGAAAAATTGCTGAATTTTTCGTTTCCGTTCTCTTACTAAAGTTTGCCTCAACCAAATGTTATGAAACTTATACACAATACTTATTACTACAAAACTCAGATCATTAACAAATTTGGGTAGGGTCACTTTTACCGTTCTTCAGTTATGTCCCTTTATAACTTTAAATGATATGCAAGTGGGGGCATCATCTGTGCCCCATGGACACATTCCCCATTTTTTCATTTATTTCTTTTTTATTACTGTTTTACTTTTATTTCTATTCATTTATTTTTTTTTTTTTTTAATTTATTACAGTTTTAGTTTTTAATTTTTTAAATAGTTTTGAATTGTTTTTTTTTAATTTGTTAATTAGAATTTGCATTTTAATTTTTTGTTTTTCAAACAATTTTAACCAATGTTGAATTAAGTGTTTCATAGTAAGGAAGTGTGGTCTTAAGAATATCAGTTTACATGTGTTGTTCACATGATGGTCATTAATTAGTTCTGCACAGTTAAATGCTAGTAGGAACTGTGAGGTTTATATAAATTATTTTATAGCTTTGTTTCACTTATTCACCAACGTTTCTATTTCTTTTGAATCCTATTGATAGGTTTTATGGAATTTGGCACCTATTGTAGAATTTGTTTTAATAAGATGCAAGTATTTCCTGAATACTTTTTGAAGTTTTCTGCTTGAGAATGATAATTTGTAATGAATGAAATATTATATATCTATTTTCAACTTCGTTCTTTTTCTAGACCTAATTTCATAGAAATTGATCCAATATCCACCTATTTAGGTGAGAATCATATCTCTGGCCTAATTTCATAGACAATATTTCATAGAAGTTGATTCAATGTCCACCCATTTAGGTGCAAATCACCATTTTAAATTGTGCTTTCAAGCAGTTCATATGTAAAAAAAAAAGCTATGGATGATAAACATTTTCAGCATGAGGTTTAGGCCATTCTGTTCTTATTTCAGATTGACATATATCCATAGGACATGCAGTTAGCCTAGACAAATATGAAGAGAAAGGTCTCTGATTCAATTCTCTGTGAAGTTCAAGGACTTTCTTAGTCAAAATATGGGAAGATGTGAAAGGTAAATTTGAAAGTTTGTAAGTGTGCAAAAATATGTTATGTCTAACAAAATGTGCTGTTTCACAAATAAAATACTATCAAAACAACTCCTGATTGCTCAACATTAAACTTCTGAATTGTCCATGAATCATCTTCACGATTGTCCCACATTATTTGCTCACCTGACTGGTTTGGTCAAGTAAGCTATTTTCATCACTTGGCATCAGTCATCCATTATTTTTACAAAATCATCTCCTTTAACCACTGCAGGGCTCAACAACATGAACAATAATGGGTGTCGATTGTCCGGTACCAGAGGAAAAAAAGAACAGACAAGTAAAAGCCATATGAAGCTTGTCCGACGGGACAAGTTAAATCATTCTGTAGAAAAAAATTATTAAATCCAACTTTGACGATAAAAGTAATTACAAAAAAACAATAAAAGAAGATAAAAGCAATTGTTAATTTGACACGTTTACTTGCAACCAATAATTTAAAACTGGTTCTTTGTCAGATCATGCAGATACTTTTTAACAGATAAAACGCATACTATCTCGGAATCCGGTCTTACTGCTTTGTAGATAAGGTAACAAGACAGTTTGGCACCAGCACGGAAACGAATTGGCTCCATGTGTAATCGACAGTTTGGCACTGTAGGAGATATTTTGGGACCAAGACAACCCAGTACCTCATTTCCTTTCCTTGTTCTGTTGCTTTATAATAAATATGATAAATTTTATTTATCAAAAATATTTTTAAAATGAAAATGAATAAATTATTGACTATTAAATTCAGAAAATTATATTTGATCATATGTAGACAAAAAAATATTTGATTGCGTTTGAATAAACATTTTAATATATTAAAACAGCTGATTGTAGTAGGGCATCAATCATAATAATCAATATTTTTAACATAAAAGACCAGGATACAAACCAAATGACATGAATGAGTGTAGACTAGCAGGCTACCAGACTGTGAATCATGTGCTGAGTCGGATGAGACTTTGGCTTTGATGAATACTAGATTTAGTTGTTCTCGACTCATATTTTTGAAAAGGATATCAAGAGATAATAATCAAATTCTGTTCCATTGTTTTAACTCATTTTGTTCATTGAATCAGCTTAAAATGCAAAAAAGGTTAATATTAAGATTTTTTTTGGACAAGTTACAATTCCATTCGGACAAGTAAGGTGATCAAGTCCTTATCCATATACTTTAAGCAGTAGGTCATATATTTGGTGTATGGAGTGATTGTAAGGTATACATGTCAGGTATCATCTGACCTTGACCTCAATTTCCTGGTTCATTGGACAATGTTTAGTTTTTGTGGTTGGGTCTATCTCTCAGATATATAATAGTAGCAATAAGGTCACTTTATTGGTGTATGAAATGATTGTAAACTGTATTTGCTTGACTGGTTAAACTGACCGTGACTTCATTTTCATGTATCATTTATGGATCAAGTTTATGTGATAATTGTAGTTAAAGCGTCATATTTTCAATCATAAGTAAAGCAGGCATGACATTTGTGAATGTATTGCACACTTGTTGAAATATTTTCTATGCCAAAAAAATATTATGTCATGTATGTGTGTTTCCAGTTGCATGTAAAAAAAATATAGGGTCAGTAGGTCAGGATATTTTCTTACTAATTTCATAGTGAAGTTCTTTGAACTGTTGTTCAAATGTTTTGAAGTTTGAAACTGTCATGAATGTTTGTATATCATGTATATATATTAGATTTATGGTTGTATTTATATATTCAAGTGTACTGCAAGCACACATTAGCTGGCCAATTTTTATTAGCATTCATGTTCACAAATAGTGCAAATTAGGGACATGCTAAGGAAGAATTTTTATTTTTTATTTTTTGGGAAAAAATTTAGTGTCAGAGCCGATAAATTAGGGTTGGACAGCAAATCGAAACACATCTTTTTTGTTGTTAGCCCTATTGAAAACTATAGTAAAGAGAGGGAAACAGTTTGAATAGTAAAAATGATCAACGCCATAAGATCTACAAATAAGTCACATGGCCAAAATCTTCAGTTGAGTTATTGCCTGTTTTCTTTCTTTAATTTTATGATAGAAAAATAGAAACTTTAAAAAGCAAAAATGATGATCGTGAGCTTTAGATTTTTTTCAAAATCCAGGTTGATTTGAAATAGTTATAAAATTTTTAAAGGTGACTGTTGGAATTTGGTTCAAACTGAAAATTGTAGCTTTTATACCTATTAATTAAATCCTTGTTTGACAGCAATAAACCAAACTATAAAATAACCTTATCAATACATAATTGATATAGATGGGCTGATTTAAGACCAGTCGAGACTAAAGGAGTAGGTTCAATAACACCCTAAAAGTTAAACAGCCCCTATTTCTAGCTACAATTTCAAATTAGGATTTATTGACCAATATCACGATGAATCATAGCTAATACAATGACTAGATAGAAAATATGTCTTTTTGTTGAAAATTTACGTACTTGCGTTCTATTCATGACGTCACAAATAGCACTCACTTTGATTTTCAACAAAAATTCAATGAAAACGGGTTAAATTCCAATGATTTTTTGAACAGGAAACATAGAGCGCATGCAGGGGCTGCTCTGGCTCCCAAAAGTTGGAGCCAGAAAAATAACCAGCTCCTATATTTTGTCGCCAGTTTTGAAAACTTGGAGCAAACTTTAGAGCCAGCTAGAGTCTTTAATTCTTCTATCAAAATTTAAACTATGTTCAATTTAAATTTCTTATGCACTCAGCCTGCACTTTACATCATTTAACATGTTACACTAAGTAAGTTATTGCATAGGGTTTCTATACATACAACAAAACTGACATGTGTACTTTATTTTCTTTTTCAGTATTTCATATACATTAGCTTATGGTCTGTAAATGCTACAGAATAGAGAATTTTTTTAAACTAAAAAATAAAAAAATAGAAAAAAATGGGTATTTGTATGAAGAAAACAGAATAAGAGGTGTTTAGATTTATAGAATAGTGAAAAATTGTATTAGAAATAAAGAATACAGAAAAAGATGACCAAGGCACCCTACCCATCCTGCTACTTAACCCCTCTTTAACTCTTCCCATAACTCAAAAGACCCAAACATATAAATTCTAAAGCCAGAAGTATGTAGCCATATCTAAGACATGTCTTAAGTAGGTATCTCAATGCTAGGAAAAAGTAAAAGTGAGTTATCTTTCATTATTCGGGTGTGCTCCCCCTTTGGAGGATTATACACAGTACGTAGAAGAAGTAAACATGACCAACAATGGCGGTCGTTTTTCTTATTTTCGTATCATAACTGAGGGCAGTCAAAGACAAATTTCGTTTGAATTTGCTATTTTTTTATGGAAAACAAGTAAAACAATGTTTTTTAACAATTTGATTATGGTTTTCAACTTCCTGTCAATTATGTTTTCTTCATTTAACTACGGTAAACATTGAAAATTGTGTTCTCGTATGAACATTTCTTCAAATGTCGAAATGAAATAGACAAATGCAGACTGACCAATTTTAATTGAATTAATTAATGTTGATGATCATTAATGACCCATCCGATAAATGGATTACCTGTAACAACATATTATGACACCTGTTGTAACCGTTGATTAGCTTGGGGTTGTAAACAAAGTCATAAACTTGTCGCCAGGTAAAATTTTGTACAATTTATTTTTTTTAACTTTTACCAATTAACATGAAGATCGATATTGTCAAGAAATGAAAATTTATACATAGGAAAATGTTGGCGCCAGAAATATCGCCAGCAGCCGTATTTTGTCGCCAGATGAAATAAAAAATCGCAAATTGCGACATTGGCGACGCATAGAGCGGTCCCTGCGCATGCGTCGACAAAAGAGCTTCTTTAACAAAATGTTTGTTATCACATTTTACATATCTGACTTAAATATTTAGTTTGTCGACGCCTGCACTCTATGTTTCCTAGGCCTTAATTTGTTTGAAATCTGGACGATTTGGTCAAATTTCGCAAAAATCTCTATTTTTGACCTATTTGGGATGTAAAAATCAACACTTTAAAACTAAATCTTTGACAAAAAAAAAGTTCTATTCAACTTTCTCACATGTCTTTTTATCACTTTAAAACATTTATTATCTTGAAACATTAAACTTAATAATCGGGGCCAAATATGACCCTTACCGAACTTACTCCTTTAAAGGTCAAATCGGGTGGAGACTGGGTCAAGACTGGTCGAGACTGAGTTGAGATTGGTCAAGACTGAGTAGAGACTGGTCGAGACTGGTTGATCATTTGGCAAGACCTTACCAAGATTATCAAGTACTGTATTAGACTCATTAGGTTAAATTATAGACCAAAGTCAAGTACAGTTAAGTACAGTCTAGATAATGTTGAGTCTTTTCAAGTAAAATCTGTGCTCACTGTTAAAGTCAACTTTACATTGACAGCAGCAATCACAGGCGAGACACTGGGTTCTGAGGAACCCCTTACAAATTTTTCTTAAAACCATTTAAATTTGCCTTGTTTGTTTTAAGACAATTATTGGTAAAGTAACATAATTAAATTAATAGGATTGAACTTTGCCTCTCTTTTAGAGAAGAAGATATCTGTAGTATGATTGCTAATCCTAATGCTAACTCTAAAAGTAAAAAAAACTGTTTTATTTTTTAAAACTTTTCCAGTTTGCCCCATTTGTTTGCAGGTAATAATCGGTAAAGTAACATATATATCAAAAAATGAGAACACCAGATTAGAAAAAAAGATGCAGTATGATCGCTAAGGAGACAACTGCCTTAATAAGAACAAAATTTCAACATCATCAGTGTGATATGGCTTCAAATATTGAACAAAACAAATGACATGCAGTAAGCTATGAAAGGTCCTGTGATAACAAAATCATCTATTATAAGAAAGAACAAAATATGCCGACAAAAACAATCATGAATAATATGCCTGAAGGACTTTAAAATATTGAACTTGAAGTGACTTTTATTTGTAGGATACATAGAAATCTTGGAGAAAAAATTGACGAGAGTCTTAAAAGACACAGATATGAAGATAAACAAGAGGAAAAGAATACCAAACATAGTTTAAAGGACTGCAGACTTCCTGATATCTTTCAAACTGTTGTGTTTTTTGGTATAAATGTAATAATGCATTATCATCTTATTTGTATAGGCATACATCCTGCAAATCTTGTTGGTACCTTTTAGCTCCATTAATGCAACCGCTATTCAAAAAACATTGCCGTGATTGTAGTTCTATATGTGAGTTCATTAGTTAACTAGTGCATAGTAATTGCATATATGAATTATTTTATACCATATCTATCAATCTTTGTCTTTTTAATTAAGAAATAATTTTTAAAACCTTGCTATTTCAATCCTAGTACATTTATTTTAATTATTTTGCATAGTTTATAAGTTTAAGTAATGCCATTTTATTTCCACATTTGAATTTTACAGCAAAAATACATAAAGATCAGATTGATATCTGTGTTAACAGTTTATTGAATGGAATATTATATTTATGTTTAATTTGTAATATGCACTTTGTCTCATATTTTTTCAGTTTGACACATTTTCTTTTATGAATCATCAAATTTCAACAAATGTTGGAAACAAACTTACATAAAACTTTTCAAATGTATCAAAATTCTGTGTTGTAAAATCTTATAGATTTTGTTTTCGGGATTTTCGCAATATGTTTAAGAAATCTGTAGCATAATTTTGCTTGTAGATTTTATTTCGGATTTTTCCGAAATGGGTAAAAATCTATGCAACAAGTGTGTGCCTGATAATAAATTTATATTTTCGGATTTTTCCGAAATGTGAAAAGAAATTATTAGTCATGAGTTCTAGCATATCGTTGGGTTTTCGGATAAATCCTGAAATAGTTAAAATCTTGCATATAGATTTTGTTTTTTCGGGATTTTTCCGATATGTTTGAAGAAATCTGTAACATAAATATTTGTAAATTTGGTTTCGGATTTTACCGAAATGGTTAAAGAAATCTATTCAACAAAAGCATGCTTGATAAGTGATTTAGTTTTTCGGGACTTTTCCGAAATTTGAAAAGAAATCATTAGTCATAAGTTCTAGCATATATATGTGTTGGGTATTCGGATAATTCCGAAATGTTTGAAGACATATATGCTTTATACATTTTACATTTAGATTATTTTTCTGGACTTTTCCGAAATGTGTTTAAGATCTGTTTGTCACATAGCTATGCTACCAAAAGTTTTAATTAATGTTGAAAGTGATTTGGGAAATTCCGAATAAAAGTTGTCACATTTTACCACAAATATTTACAACTTTCATATTTTGGGAAATTCCTGAACACTAAATGTAAGTTTTATCAATTATAAGAATAAAAGCATGGAATATTGTAAAATTGTGTGTTTCTTTATGAAATCTGCATTCATTTATGGTAAACATTGAAAAGCTTATGAATAGGAATAAAATGGATTTTACTCTTTTAAAATAGAGTCAGTTCATAGTGAAATTTCAAGGTGGGTACATAAAAATTATATTTTGAAACACCCAGCACTACTACCATGATAAAATTGACCTTAAAGGTGACCTTATTTTGTTAAGAGTGAACAAAAAGGTAAAAAATGCTACACATATCTATAGGAACAAGTGATCAGTATGCTGGAGTTTTGTATTGACAACCTATTTGTTGAATTTGGAGGTAGACTTTTTCAACAAATTGTCGGCATTCCTATGGGAACGAACTGTGCTTCTCTCATAACCGACCTTTTCTTATTTTCATATGAATCGGAGTTCCTTCAGACACTTGTCAAAAACAAGAAGATCAAAGAAGCCAGGTCATTTAATTTCACATTCAGATATATTGATGATGTTCTTTCCATTAACAATCCAAACTTTTCTGATTGGATTCCATTGATATGTCCCCCAGAACTTGAAATTAAGGAAACAATAGAAACGGCTTCCTCCGCCTCATTTTAAGACATATACCTCAAATTTGACAGACACGGTCATCTCAGTACCAGAATCTATGACAAAGGAGATGATTTTAATTTTGAAATTATCAATTTCCCCCACCATAGTAGCAATATACAAACTTCACCTTCATATGGGATATACATATGATGTGGCTCTGTACTTATACATCCCGTTATTATGCTATTGTAAAACATTTTTGTATTCTTGTCTTTCATTTTTGCTAATGTGCTTTGTCTTTATGCCTTTTTATGTTTCTTTGATACACATATGACGTGGCTCTATACTTGCACATCCCGTCATTGTGTTATTGTGCTATGGTAAATTTGTGTATTCTTGTCTTTAATTTTTGGTCTATATGCCATTTTGTGTTTCTTTGTTACATATTTGTTTGTTTTTATAGTGATTAAGATGATAACACAATGTTGTCTGCTGTACCCATATTTTTGACATTTTTACCTATTATGTCTGTTTGTTTTGTTCCCACATCGTTGTCAATATAATGGAATTTGATACGACTGTCATACAAATGAGAAGTTTAGCTAGCTTTAAAACCAGGTTTAATACACCATTTTCTACAGAAGATTCTGCCTGACAAAGTCAGGAATAAGACAGTTGTTATCCATTCGTTTGATGTGTTAGAACTTTTGATTTTGCCATTTGATCACGGACTTTCCTTTTTAGCTCACCTGGCCTAGAGGGCCAAGTGAGCTTTTTTTTCTCATCTCTTGGCGTCCGTCGTCCATCGTCCGTCGTCGTCGTCCGCCGTCGTTAACTTTTACAAAAATCTTCTCCTCTGAAACTACTGGGCCAAATTTAACCAAACTTGGCCACAATCATCACTAGGGTATCTAGTTTACAAAATGTGTCCGATGATTCCGCCCACCTTCCAAGATGGCCGACATGGCTAAAAATAGAACATAGGGGGTAAAATGCAGTTTTTGGCTTATATCTCTGAAACCAAAGCATTTAGAGCAAATCTGACAATTGTTTATCATGTCAAGATCTATCTGCCTATAAGTTTTCAGACAAATCGGGCAACCTGTTGTTGGTTTGCTGCCCCTGAATTGGTAATTTTAAGGAATTTTGCAGTTTTTGGTTGTTATCTTGAATATTATTATAGATAGAGATAAGCTGAAAACAGCAATAATGTTCAGCAAAGTAAGATCTACAAATAAGTCAACATGACTAAAATGGTCAATTGACCCCATAAGGAGTTGTTGCCCTTTAAAGTAAATTTTTAACAATTTTTATAAATTTTTGTAATCTTTTACAAAAGTCTTACCCTCTGAAACAACTGAGACAAATTAAACCAAACGTAGCCATGATCATCATTATTTAGTATTTAGTTTTAAAAAATGTGTCCGATTACCCTGCCTTCCATCCAACATGGCAGACATGGCTAAAAATAGAACATAGGGGTAAAATGCATTTTTTGGCTTATATCTCTGAAACTAAAGCAAAAGTATAATGGTTGCATTACTTCATGCATCAATTGTAAACAAAAATATCAGGTGAGCGACACAGACTCCTTGGAGCCTCTAGTTTAAAAAAGTCACGATAAATATTCGTCGTATTTCTATTCATGACTATATCGGTGTAGTTTACTTTATAAATAAGACACTGTTCATACAATCGTTATTGACAAAATATCACTTCCGATTGTCCTTTTTCAAGGAACATGTCTGCAATTGTCATTGTCAGAGTTTTTTTTTTTTTTTTTTTTTTGAGAGCAACATTTAAAATGTCCAGGTTTTTCTAACAAACAGTCCGGGGATTTTGAAGAAAATGTGAATAACAAAGAAGGCATTCTTAGTATTCGAAACTGATTTTGTTCAAGTTTATAACTGTATATATATATTCTCAGTAAGCCACACAAACATTACAATGTTTATCAAATTTAAAATTTTTTCGACTTAATGATAATTTTCTGTTTTAAAAACATTTTACAATAGCCTTGCAGTATTACGATACATAAAAATTCATTATGTCCTTTGTAAAACGATCTTTACATCCGTGTACCCACAATCTTCTCACTTTGAGTTTCATTTCATGCCACCTTTGTTTTTGTAGTCAATAACATTTTATGATTGGTATATATTACAGTGGCGAACCCTAGAGTTTAAAAAAAGGTAAGAAAACAAAGGAATAGTAGAGAAAAATCAGAAAAATTCCGTGTGATCACAAAAAAAAAAACAAAAAAAAACAAAAACAAAAAACAAACAAACAAAAACTGCACTTAATCCACCCTGTACTATTTCCCATTGACAATAACTTCTGAATTGAAGGAATATCCAGCAGAAAATGAAAAAAAGCACTTCATAAATTTCATGCGCTTTTCTGGATTTACCGACATTCGAAACGCTCTGAAATGAATATTTGAAAGCCAATGATATATATAAGATTTGGAACAGTAAAAAGAGCAAAAGGGACTTAATAGACATAGGAAGATGTGGTGTGAGTGCCAATGAGACAACTCTCCATCCAAATAACAATTTATAAAAGTAAACCATTATAGGTCAATGTACGGCCTTCAACACGGAGCCTTGGCTCACACCGAACAACAAGCTATAAAGGGCCCCAAAAGTACTAGTGTAAAACCATTCAAACGGTAAAACCAACGGTCTAGTATATATAAAAAACGAGAAACGAGAAACACGTATAAATTACATAAACAAACGACAACTACTGTACATCAGATTCCTGACTTAGGACAGGTGCAAACATTTGCAGCGGGATTAAACGTTTTAATGGTACCAAACCTTCTCCCTTTTTCTGAAACAATAGTATAACATCACAACATAGAAAACACACGATAAAACATCAATTGAAGGCTCAACTCAATCAAAAACGCAAGCCAACACACTATGAACGAATAAATTGATCTGTGATACCTGAAGGTAAATACATAGTTAATAAAATATTAGGGACAAACATTCAAGGCCAAAAGCAAACAAACAAGTCCAAATAAAGCCATGGCAAAACACTACCGCGAAATATTAAACCCTTAGAAAATAATCACTTTTGAAAAAACCGGTTTTCATAATATATACAGGTAAATGAAAAATAACTATGTCGTTATAGGTATACCTCTAAGGCCAGCTTAGGCCGAAGGAGTTGAAATATTAAATTCTTTAAAAAAATTATTTGCAAACGGACGATTTTAGGTGATTGAATGTTGGGTGCTTAACGTCCAGTGGCAAATATCATAAGCATGTTCAGGACTAGAACAATTTAAGAACAAATTCAATAGGAAGGTCCTGTTATAGAGGCCGTATAGAATGAAGGTCCAAGAAATTTCGACTGACACTGTAGAATTGTGATATATTGGATAGGGACAGAAATACTGCCTTGTAACAGGCTACCAACGGACCCCTCAAAGAGTTGTCGCAAAGGTTCTTAGCTTACACAGATCGTAGCACTCTCTCTTCACTCCCCATTTTGACTGGACGGGACTGTATAATTGTATATCTTGCACAGCCAAACGGACGCCCCACGTTGGCAAGGGTGTTAGTGCCAGGCGGAACAGGACCTATAAAGTAAACATATTTCTGTTCCCGATAACCCGTTGGAGGTACAATCCTAGAAAGGTTTATTATACATCGTAAGTACCAATGTCAGTACTCCTAAATGATGTGCGCTTTGTCAAGCAAGTGACGTTTGGGTTAAAGTGTAGAACAAACACAATAGTGCAAACGGAGTTAAATATCCAACCTAGAGCTCCTTTTGTCCATTTCTTCCAATAAATCGTAATTCGCTGTTGCCTTTCGATTAATTGTGAAAATCAAAATGTTCTGCATGAATTATCTGAAATGCTAAGCTTTTGTTCTAGGATTTTTTAATAAGTAAGTTTAATCTGTTTAATGCAGCTTTAAACAGGTTTAGAAATTGTGCTTTGTTTTCAAAAGCTATACAGCCTTAAAAGATTCGGGATACTTCTATCTCATGTGATGTCCGAATTATTTAAAGAAATACAAACTCTTCTTTAATCTTTTATTTTTGTAATTATAAATGATTAAATTCGTTTCGTTCTTTTATTCCTTCAAACGATCATGATCAAAGTGTTTCTTATTCTAAAATGATTTTCCTATTTTGAGAAATAATATTTTTTTGTTCAATTTTTCTCCGTTAAGATTTATTTGCCTCTTATCTATTTATTTTTACATTAACTTTAAAGTTAAATCCAATGTATTTCGTTTCGTTTCGTTTCGTTTCGGTTTGTTTTGTTTTCTTTTGTTTCGTTCCGTTTTTATTCCTTTAGCACTTTGAAGGTACCCTAAAACACGGTATTGATACATACATGATATTCTCTTTTCGTTCGTTTTCTATATTTAATTTCTTAATCAAAAATTAAAAAGATAAAACTTAAACTTAAAATGGCGAAATAATTATAACTGCACGTTGAGTTTAGCATTTTAATTTTGATTAAATATCTAAGCTATCAAATTAAAAAAAATACTTTAGAATGTTTTAAAATTTTCATTATTTGGTAAAATTTTAAAAATTTTAAAAATTAAAAATTTAAATGTAACATTTCAAAACTTTAATCAAAATTTAAAAAAATGAAAACTGTTTAACATTTTATATGTAAGAGAATGATAATCCCTTTCTTCATGAATAAGTACGAGCGTTAGCGAGTACTTATCATGAAGTAAGGGATTATCATTCTCTTACAAACTTAGAATATTGTAAAGTGCTCAAGGCTCAAATGATCTCTTGATTGGTTGTATTCAAGAATTAGTGTCATTGTCAGAGCAATGTTTATAATTGATACATGACTTCCTTTTTCGGCATTTCATTTATGGATTAGTTTTAGTGATGTAAGGACATTCTTATAATTTGGGAAATATTAAAAAAAAATGCGTTATAAACATTAGGTGACACAACAGTACAAAGAAAAGGTAGGAATTGTATATGTTTCCTGATTGTGAGTATGAATGTAGATCATGTAATATTTTAGTGAGGAATTATCCTTTTTTTTTATTTACAGTTTAAATAAATAACTATATTTGAGTTACAACTAATTTTATTTCACAACCAATATTTTGGTCCGGCTTTTTAAATCAAATACTATTTCATTATGTCAAATTATGGGAATGTTCAAATAAAAAGCCTTTAAAAGTTTTAAATATATTCAAAACTTAAATTAAAT
This sequence comes from Mytilus coruscus, assembly GCA_017311375.1. Taxonomy (NCBI): domain Eukaryota; kingdom Metazoa; phylum Mollusca; class Bivalvia; order Mytilida; family Mytilidae; genus Mytilus; species Mytilus coruscus. The sequence goes on from CM029598.1 coordinate 48,583,694, forward strand.
TCCTATTTTTTTTTTTTTTTTTTTTTAATTTTAACGGAATATTGGAAATAACTATTCTTCCCAACCGCTAGTCCAGTTATCAGAGTTTTGGAAAGCTAAAGATTTAGGTTGTTTTTTATTTTAAAACTCTTTTTTTCTGTTTTTGCATTGCTTTGATATTGTTTAATTTTTTAGTAATTTGAAGTTATTAATATTTTCATCATAACATTAAAGGTACCAGTTTTACTGCACCAGTAGACTTCAACTTATTTTGATTTTTTTGTTTCACAATTCAACTTTTAGTCGGTTTCAATCACTGTGTGATAAATCCTTTCAATCTGATAAATGCGCTTCGGGGCAGTTGTAACTCATTTATAGAAACTCTTTGTTTTGAACTGTAAATACCCAAATAATAGGATAATCCCTTACTAAGAACATGATTTACATTCATTCTTCACAATTAAGAGACATCAAATTCTACAATTTCATTGGTCGAGAGCACTTTGCTATATTCTAAGAATTGTTAAGTGTTGCACGGACCTAACTAAAGGTCTAAAATAATTTGTGAACTAACATGAGAACCAAACATACATTGTTCAATTATAAGTAACATTCATTGTTAGCTTTGAGCAATATTTTACGTCCAAGAAGAATGCTAATTAACCTTTCATTGAGAAACAACCATAAATTAAACAGTATGTTAATCTGTCAAAATAATCCCTATAATTGTAATCAGAGAAGCATGTCATCTCTAATCAGCAGATCTCAAAATAATCCACAAAGATGTCACCACGAGTGTAATAAAAATACATTAAATACGACAGTATGTTATAATGAGGTCACTTACTTGAGATGAAGAGTAGTTCAGTGTAAGTAAGTAAACTTATAAAGTGTATCCTTCTTTTATTTTTATATACATTGTGTATTGCAATTAAAAAAAAATGGTTTATACTTTTGTATTGAAAGTTTATACATGTTGTATAGTACTGTCACGGTCAACTTTTGTGTCAACATTAATGTGTGATCGTGAATTTTGGTATAGTAATTCAAGGCCTCATCTAAAATTTTGGGGAGGGAGAAGTGACTTTTCCTTCGGTGAGAAAGTGGTCATCTTCTAAAAGTGAAATTACATTACCTTTTATGTTGCGTTGTGTTTTCGTGCTTATCACAGACACATATGAAATTGTTGTACAGATGAAATAAAAAGTAAACCTGCGGTGTTCTGTATCTGTATGTATCTGTATGTGTACGTTGGAGAAACCAATTCTCGCTTTTACTCAACGGGAGAGAGACACACCTATTGATGGTGTTGGAGAGCAGCCTTGAAATTTTCAACTGTATTTGCGCATACTGTCTTCCAGTTGGTTCCAATGTAGAATGCTCTTGACAAAGAAGGAGTTCTTGTATTGATCGGTGTTGTAAGAAATAGTGTCTAATGCCTTCGTATTGTTCTTCACTGAATTTGTCACTATATTGACACTTTCAAAATTATCAAATGTTTTAGGTTTAATTTTCCTCTTAGGTTTACTTTTAACCAGAAAATCTTCGGGATTAATAGCTAGGACCAAACCCTCAACCACTTTGTACAGAAATACCAGCCGTTGACTTGTTCCTCTTGACTGTAGATTGTCCAGTTCTTACTCGGCTAGCATTTTAGTGACCGACCCCTCTTCTCTAGACCTGTAGTCGCCTGTTATGAATCTGGCTGCTCTACGTTGTATCCTTTCCAATTGATTTATATCATGTTGTGTATATGGGTCCCATATTATGGCCCCATATTCCATAGTCGATCTTAATATGATATACACGCGGTCTTTTTGCAATCTTTTGTGCAGAAACGTAGATTTCTTCTTAGAAAGCCGAGCGTCGAATTGGCTTTCTTGGCTACATTTGAGATGTGCGTAGTCCATTTCAGGTCTTCTGATATTTGCAAGCCTAGGTATGGATTATGTTGGACTTGTTGTAGTACATGTCCGTCTAGGCTGTACATGTTCTGGCTTTTGTTCTTGATGCTAAGAATATATCACTTATTTGCATTGAAACGCATGCCCCAGTGTTTGGGTGGTCTCGCTGTATATGGTCATGTTGGGTATTTATGGGTATTTATTTAACTGCATCTGGTAGGTCGATAATGTGACAGAGGAAGAGAAGGGGTCCTAGTACAGTTCCTTTTGGTACCGAAGCTAACTAGTATTCTGATTTCTTTCCATCTACAACAGCTTTCATTTTCCTTTGGGTTAGGAACATTTCCAACCATTTGTTCAGTGGTCCTCTCACACCATATTTATTCATTTTATGCAGCTGTTTGTTATGTGGCACGGTGTCAAATGCTTTGGAGAAGTCCAGGCTATCTACATCAGTTTATTTTCCTGCGTCAAAGGATTTCTGTTCCTCCTTATTCATCCGACAAAACACAGACCCACAAAGAAGAGCCAAATAAAAATAGTAATGCGTGTTTCAAGCATGCAGCCGGATTTGGTACAGGCACACATTATGATGAAGTAAAACAAGTTTATAGTGGGTTCCATGCTATTCCCTTCAATTGCCTGTCTATTGAAGAGGGGGGGGGTATGAGTTTTTGTCTGAGACAGCAAAGCGCGATCAATTTTATTAAGTTTTTTTTTAACGCTATCAATCAATAAGGTGAGGGAAAAATCTGGATTCAGAATATTTTTTTTTTTGTCATCTGCTTGAACAGATTTTTTTTCTCCATCAAATTGGGGATCAGAATATTTTTTTTTTTGAGAAAAGCCATACCCCCTCCCCCTTGAAGTTTAATGGTCGTTCCCTTGTGCACATTATACGGAAAAAGGGACGGAAAGACATATATTAACATGGAGATTGCAGGAATAGTCTTTCTATGGAACCCGGTTTTGTTTCTTTTTGAAACCACAAATATATGAAAAGCAAGGTTAACACAGATCTGAACATTGTCTGTTATATATGTTATTGTAAAACAGACCTGTTGTTTTAAAATTTATTTTAAACAGACACTTTTCCACAAAAGATAACTATGGCAACCACTACCCGTCTCCTATTGCATTCAGTGCTAGCTAGGACTTCCGTGAAGACAATTTATAAATACAGACATTTGTAAAAAAAAGTATATATATTTATTACATATGGTGTAGCATTCTATTGTTTTCATTGGATATTTCGATCACGTGTTTCAAAGGTTAATTTACGTATCCGAAGCCTTGTTTCTATTTTTAGGTATATTGATGCTATGTTTTTATTTATATGTACATTGACGTCAATATAAAAAAAATCGGTTGCTAAAGTTAGTTTAAAGACGTCATAGCGTCACACATAACAACCATGGATGAAGCGCCGAAGCAGACGAAAAGAAAGTTTATCAGAAGGAGATATCAAGAATTTTATGTTAAATGCACGCTGAGAATACAAGAAAGCTAACGCAATAAGCTATATGGTTGTTCAGAGAATATTGATATTTTCATAACATGTTAAGATTTTTGCAAAATACAATTTAAGAATACACAGAAAGAACATTAAGCGCCATTTTCCTAATACATTTTTTACATAATTTTTATACGTTATACATGGACCTGTTATATTATATTTACAATCGGACTTCGTCCTCGGTCAATATAATCTAAACAGGTCCATATGTAACGTATTGACCTCGTTAAATGTCCATAATTTATATATATATATATATATATATATATATATATTTCAGACTTATATAAATATTTGTATTAACCCTGTGTCTCAAACACACTGAGACCCAGTGGGCATATATATTGTATGGTTGTCACTTGCGTAGACTTGTTTGCATGATATACTTATTTCTAGTGACTGTATAATGAATTGAATCATTATCCCATACGGTATATAAAAATTGTTGAGTTAGATTGCTGACAAATAACAAATACATCGTGTATAAATTAATAATATAACAACTCACACGCTTAAAAACACATGTTTTATGTCTATCTCTAGATTCGCCTTACGTGACAAGGTAACATACGACTATTGAAGTTATATTTTTATATAGCGGTCTAGAGCGCTGGACATGAGGCTAAGCGATTGGTGATGTAGTGTATCAAAGGTGTGAGTTCGAATCCCGTTGAGGGACAAAAATTTGTCAGCATAAAAGTCTAATTCTAACACTGTTTGACTAGCAGGTCGAGCAATTGATGTTCTTAAACCCTGCTGACTGCCATTGGCGATTGCCAAATAAACAGATCTTATTATTAAATTATTAACAGAAAACAATAAACTTGCGGAAAAGATGGTATACCGCAAACATGAGATGCAAAATTTGTACACCATAATTTCGACAATTAATGTCTCTTCAGTAATGTTAGGAATTGCGGAAAAAGACCTCAATTTAGGATAGACTCTTGAATTTTGAGGAATCAAAATAGGATGAACGGATCATACATGGACAAACAAATGAGTAATCTTTATTTAAAATGTTACAACAAAAATCTTTTGATAAAGTCTGGATTTTCTGCTAAATTCTTGGCTTCATTTGCAACAAAATCCCCATTTTCTATAAAATGCAATGAAACAATAAACATTATTGCTTCAAACATTTCCATTTGGTATATGTACAAAATGGAACGTCACTTTTATTCGGTTTTTTTATTGCTTTTGATATTATAGCACTTAGCTTTGAAAAGTTTGTAATACACAAGCCTGCAGAAGGGTCATAACCCTAATTAATCAATATAATGACATCTTGAAAGGACAATTTTATTTGTGTGCTTGCAGGTTATCGACAGTAGACCAGTAGATCACAAGAAGTGTCAAAATCTGGAAAGCCATATATTACTGATTACTAAAAGGATCATTCAGATTGGTGTGTAAAAAGTGTGAATCTTACTTGTGTAACCGTATATGTGTACACACAATTGGTGTACGTCATAATAGATATGAAGAAGAAGAGTCATACGTGTGAAGTCTGTGGTAAATGTTTTAGTCGCAGTTATGGCTTACGAATACACAGGTTACGACATTCAGGTGAAAAACAACATACATGTGAGCTATGCAGTAAACAATTTTATTGTAGAGCTGATTTAAATCAACACGCAAAATATCATACCGGCGAAAAAAATCATTCGTGTGATGTATGTAATAAAGTGTTTATCTCGTCTGGAATCTGAAGGTACACATGAGGAGCCATACATGTACCAATGAAAGAAACCATAAATGCAACTTGTGAAATGTGGCCACAGACTTTTACAGACTCGTCAATTGATGGAACATATGAGAAATCATACTGGTGATAAACCATTTGAATGTAACATCTGCAATAAAAATTCAGCTGCAACAGAACCTTACAGGAACATTTGCAAATACACACAAATATAAAGCCTTATCACAGATCGAATTTATTCGTTCATAGTGTGTTAATTTACGTTTTTGATTGAGTTAAGCCTTCCAATTGATGTTTTATCGTGTGTTTTCTATGTTGTGATGTTATACTATTGTTTCAGAAAAAGGAGAAGGTTTGGTACCATTAAAACGTTTAATCCCGCTGCAAATGTTTGCACCTGTCCTAAGTCAGGAATCTGATGTACAGTAGTTGTCGTTTGTTTATGTAATTTATACGTGTTTCTCGTTTCTCGTTTTTATATATACTAGACCGTTGGTTTTACCGTTTGAATGGTTTTACACTAGTACTTTTGGGGCCCTTTATAGCTTGTTGTTCGGTGTGAGCCAAGGCTCCGTGTTGAAGGCCGTACATTGACCTATAATGGTTTACTTTATAAATTGTTATTTGGATGGAGAGTTGTCTCATTGGCACTCACACCACATATTCCTATATCTATTTAGAGTGTGATATATGTGGTAAACAATTTGTTTCCTCATCTGGCTTCAGGAAAAACAAACGAATACATACGGGCGAAGCATGGGAACACATGGCGGCAACACAATCACGTGATGAACTTTACAAATGTAATATTTGTGATAAAGAATTTCATCAAAAGAAAAAGTTAACGAGACATAAAACGAGAACACATTCTGTTAGTACATCTTTCCAATGCGATAACTGTGGTAAGAATTTTAAATCAAATGAATACTTACAACAGCACTTGAAAATACATATTGATGAAAGGCCTTACAAATGTGATGTATGTTTAAAAACATATGGTCACAGAAGCATTCTACGGCAACATTTGAAAACTCATACTGGTACTGAGTCTGTGAGAGAAAAACGATTGTTTTGTGATGTATGCGGTAAAGGATTTCATCTGGGTACTGACTTCAAAAAACACAAGAGAACGCATACCGGAGAAAGACCGTATAAATGCGACACTTGTGAAAAACGATTTGGCACGTCTAGTACCCTGTATTCACACCAGAGAATACATACAGGAGAACGACCATACAAATGTAATTTATGTAGTAAAGCATTTAGTCAGAGTAATGATTTGACAAAGCATATAAGAATACATACGGGTGAAAAACCTTTTAAGTGTGAAATATGTTCAAAGAGTTTTAATCAGAGTCAGCATCTGAAGAAACACTCGGAAACGCATCATTGATAAGGCTAAAAGTCACTTAATATCATTTCATGGAAGAAAGAACTCGGGATAACTATTGAGGTCTGTAATATTAATCAGAGTCAGCATCGGAAGAAACACTCGGAAACGCATCATTGATTAGGCTAACAGTCACTATTTGTATCATGTTATGGAAGAAAGAACTCGGGGTAACTATTGAGGTCTGTAATATTATTCCTCGAATTTTCTTTTAACATTTTAAGTTTTAGTTTGTACATAAATCAGTATATATACAATGTTTATAAATTTTTTACATTCGACTTGTTGAATTACTATGATGCGTACATTTGATTTTATATGTTGACAACTGAGTGCAGAAAACTGACACTAAGTTTTAAAAAATAGGTTTGTTTCCACTCCATTGGTCAAACTAAAGTTGTTTTTGTTGGTTTAATCAAAGGACGAAACGTGGAATGACGCATATGCGCAAGTCTCCTTTTGTTTTAAAGACAATGTTACACAATACTCATACTCAGAAACAGCAAATGAATTTGCAAATAAATTCCTGACACCCCACAACAACACCCTCCTAAAAAAATCAAGTATATGCCACAAAATTTTACAGGTAGCTAAATTAGCCACAAATAAATTCCAGGAAAAGGTTTCATGTTTTATATATTTCCTGAATAGAAACATATAATTAGCTTACTGTATATAATAGGACACAGTGGTGGAATTACATTAATTATCTAAGACAAAGTCTGGGTTACGTTTTTAGTGCCTCTGCCACGATCACACATCGACAAACTCTTTGCATAACTTGCTTAATCCTTAAACTTTTCAACACGAACAATTGCCCATTTCAGAATCTAAAGGATTATGGGTAGCTTTCATTGTTCGTACCCCAAAATGGAAATAACGTCATGTCATTGCTTGAACTTCATTTGTTTAGGACTTTTTTAACCAATCACGTTGCTTTGGTGTACGCTTTTGAAAATATTTCCCAGAATGCATTATATTCTGAAACGATTATTTTGTTGTTGTTTTGTTCTTGAAATTAATCAAGACCTATAGATCGTAGTTAAATTTGGTCAGCAATACTTGTATTTGAAGAAGAGTATTAAAAATAAAACATAATTACAATTTGACTTATCTGAATAAGGATTTTTTCCCATTTTAATACATTGTTCTTGATTTTTATATTCTATTTCTTTAAATGTTACAGGCTAATTGCAATAGCTTCGTATTCTATAAATAAAATACATGTTTATAGTTTTTCTTAAATTTCATTTAAAGATTTTATCTTAGTTAGCGAATATCAATCTGATTTGAAAATGGTAGATATGTATAAAATATCTTATAATAATGCGTTTTAGTGAAACTGGACATTGACGAAAGATGAGTCGAAGATGGTTGTTATAACGTTGCTGTTTATTGTCCAGTGACAAATATTACATGAATATATAATGACGAGAACATGTTATTGGGGTATTAAAATGAACCTTGTTTGTGCTAGACCGATATGACACTAGTATGCGTATTTTTAGTGTGCTTTACAAATAGTTTAATAATTTTAATAATTTAATACGCCAGACGCGCGTTTCGTCTACATAAGACTCAAAGTGTATTTTTAGTGTGCTTGTTCACAAAGTAACAGTCTACAGTATGTCAGGTCGAACATTTAGATTCAACTTGCTGGTTCAATAGTTACATTCCGCAGAAACAAATATGTCGCCATACTAGGGCACATTATCCAGACTCAAAGCCGACCAATCTTTGATCTTCCACCACAATACCACTCACTAAGCAAAGTAGTAGCAAAGTTTAATGTCTATGATTTGACCCGGTCAATTATCGAGTCGGCCTCTAGGATTTATTACTCATACATACTGTTCTTCCTTCATTTGACAATTATTGTAATCATAATAGGGGTTGTGACAGTTGAGGCTGGTGGATACTTTTTGTCAAAATCTTTATAGCTAACTAAAGATAATTGTAAATGCTTTGGAATTCAACACCTTCCCTTTTGTGTTTTAATCAAATTATAACAGGTTCTTAATTGGTCTGTTTTAGTAATAGAAAATCAAATATAGCCAAAACATTTCAGTGTCCTATTGAAAATCAACCTTGCATGACGGAATTTAATAGTATTTAATCATTAAATTAAGTCAAATTGAAATGACACCTTTTCACAGCATCAGTCACATTTAAATATACCTTTTCTATGAAAAAGTGTCCGGGCGGACACTTTTTCACTCACAATACATCCCGCACCTAACTAGATGAGCACCAATCCACCGATGTAGTTAACATAGAGGATATCATAGGGTTATCAAATCAATTTTGTTATTATGTTTTTGTCGCAGAAAGCTCGACATAGGGATAGTGATCCGGCGGCGGCGGCGTTAGCTAACTTTTTTTAAAGCTGTATATATTAGTAGGTGGAAGAACCAGATGCTTCATACTTTGTATATAGATGCCTTATGTTACGAAGTTTCCGTCTGTCACAAATCCATTGTCCTTGATCTCATTTTCATGGTTCAGTGAAAACTTGAAAAAAGTTGAGATTTTTGTAATGTTAATTTCTCTCTTATTATGAGTAATAAGATACATTGTTACTATATTTGGTATGTGCTTACCTTGCAACGTCCTCATGCCCGTCAGACAGTTTTCACTTGACCTCGACCTCATTTCATGGATCAGTGAACAAGGTTAAGTTTTGGTGGTCAAGTCCATATCTCAGATACTATAAGCAATAGGTCTAGTATATTCGGTGTATGGAAGGACTTTAAGGTGTACATGTCCAACTGGCAGGTGTCATCTGACGTTGACTTCATTTTCATGGTTCAGTGGTTATAGTTAAGTGTTTGTGTTTTGGTCTTTTTTTCTTATACTATATGCAATAGGTCTACCATATTTGGTGTATGTAATGATTGTTAGGTGTACATGTCTAGCTGGCAGGTGTCATCTGACATGGACCTCATTTTCATGGCTCAGTGGTCAAAGTTGAGTTTTTGAGTTTTGGTCTTTTTTTTCTAATACTATATGCAATAGGTCAACTATATTTGGTGTATGGAAATATTTTAAGATGTACATGTCAGTTTTATTTAACATTGACCTCATTTTCACGGTTCATTGCTCAGTGTTACGTTTTTGTGTTTTGGTCTGTTTTTTATCTAAAACTATAAGCAATGGGTCAACTATATTTATTGTATGGAAGGATTGCAAGCTGTACATGTTTTGCTGGCATGGCTCATCTGACCTTGACCTCATTTTCATGGTTCATTGGTCAATGTTTAGTTTTCTTGGTAAGGTCTGTTTCTTAGAAACTATAAGCAATAGGTCAACTATATTTAGTGTATTGAATGATTGTAAGGTGTACATGTATTTCTTGTTTGGTTTATATGACCTTGACCTCATTTTGTTGGATCATGTTAAGTTTATGTGATAGTTGTAGTAAAGCTTTATATTTAGGACTATACACATTATTATCAATGATAAGTAAAGAAGGCGAGACATTTCAGCGTGTGCACTCTTGTTAATAAAACAACATTGACATCAAAACATGTGGATCAAAATCTGTTTACCCTGCCGGAACACATGAGATCACACCCAGTTTGAATGGGGTTCGTGTTGCTCAGTCTTTAGTTTTCTATATGTTGTGTTTTGTGTACTATTGTTTGTCTGTTTGTCTTTTCCTTTTTAACCATGACGTTCTCAGTTTATTTTCGACTTTATCAGTTTGGATGGCCCTTATGTATCTTTTGCCTCTCTATCTGTTCAAATTAGATACAACTACCAAATGCAAGAAAATATGAAAATGTAAGAAAACGACTTCTTAAGGCAAACCTAGTTAAATTAGTACATTTTTATGTGCCTATTTCATACCAGGAACCGTGGTAATCTTATGTGACTTCTAATAAATTTTGCGGAGAATGTTGCTGTTGATAACATATCTTTAAAATTTCTCTTTAATTATTCAAAACTTGCGTAAACGAGGGACGATTTGGAGTTTTACACATTGTATAGACACTATTCTACTATTGTATTTTTATCTCTAGATGTCTTTTTTACGTTGGCTTGCTGCCTCATTGACGTATACGTCATATCCCAATTTATTTTCCCCCATGGTATCTTATATTTTTTTAAAGTTTTGTTTAATGTAATATATGTTTTCTAATGTGTATATTGGATAATATAACCAAAGAAACATGATTTATTAAAGAGTGTTCGAAATTCAAGAACCATTTGTGTCTTTCTTCTTTTTCGTTTTCTTCTTTTTCTTGTCTTTCCTATTTCTGTTACGACCCCGTCTTCCCTTCCTACATTTCACAGAAATGGTTTTGCCTGGACAACATGAATAACAATTGTTTTTTTTCGCGCATTTGATCTTGCCTTTAACACAATTTTTACAAAGCTTATCGATTCTGTTCTTCTTGACTTTACATTTTCCATGAGTAGGAGTTGCTGTTATGATTGAAGACGCTCAGTTCTGACATTGTAGATGAGTAACTTGCCCTTTGCAACAAAGCTTTTTACATTTTTCTTTCGGACGTTTCCTTTCCAAGCATTTTGTACACTGCTAATCAGTACTAGGTGTTGGTTTGGTAGTCTGGCTTACGGCTGTTGTAGATACTGTTGTACTTTCCTCTGTTGGAGCTTGTGTTCCTTGTTCTAGTTGTATGACTTCGTCTGCAATAAGATATTCATTTTCAAATGTTGATTTCGCATAAGATACAGAGTAAAACATTAAATTGTCTTCAATTATCAACTGTTCATTTTTCTTTGAAAGCTTCATAATTGTAATGTCTACATTTGTCCGAGTGATTTTTTTAGGGGTGGGGGGGATATAAAGCCATCCCGAACTACTGTGTAATTCTGTAAATCTCTGATATCATATTCCTTCATAATTGCCTAGTGGAAGTTTTAATTTTTTTATTGTCTTAATTTATTTCATTTGATTATTGAGTCATTGATTTTTTATTGATTCATACATAATCTTGTTTTGTCTATGCGGCTAGGTTATCGCTTCATTACCGTACAAAATCATAATTTTGATTTTTATACCCCACCTACGATAGTAGAGGAGCATTATGTTTTCTGGTCTGTGCGTCCGTTCGTCTGTTCGTTCGTCAGTTCGTCCGATCGTTTGTTCGTCCATTCGTTCGTTCGTCCATTCGTTCGTTCGTCCGTCCGTCTGTCCGCTTCAGGTTAAAGTTTTTGGTCAAGGTAGATTTTGATGAAGTTGAAGTCCAATCAACCTGAAATTCAGTACACATGTTCCTATAATATGATCTTCCTAATTTGAATGCTATATTAGATTTTGACTTCCAATTTCACGGTCCACTGAACATAAAAAATGGTAGTGCAAGTTTCAGGTTAAAGTTTTTGGTTAAAGTTTTTGGTCAAGGTAGTTTTTGATGAAGTTGAAAATCAATCAACTTGACACTTAGTACACATGTTCCCTATGATATGATCTTTCTAATTAAATGCCAAATTAGATTTTGACCCCCATTTCACGGTTCACTGAACATAGAAAATGATAGTGTGAGTGGGGCATCCGTGTACTATGGACACATTCTTGTTTTTCACTAAAATAATTTACACGAAAATCTTCACAAAAATATGATGCATGTAATTTTGCATTTTAGTTGTTATATTTTCATTTCTCCCGAATTTATTTCACACAAGAGCAATTTGAAAACTCCTTTGAAATTTACCACATCCAAATATGTGTACTTTGGGCTGCTAATAATTACATTACATGTATGTTTCATTTTAATACCTTATTTTAATTGCATAACGGTAATCTCGCGTCATTCTTAATTTAACCTTCATTTCAAAATGAAATGTAACATTCATGATGACACGAGCTTCAACAATAAAGTGCTGAGGTAAATATTATTTTTTTTTATAGAAATCCTGTTTTCATGTTCCTAGCAAAACATATAACTAGAAGTATTGAACGTATTACTCGGCGATCGGACAGTGTTTAAAAGAAGCTAAAACATTATTTAAAAATTGAATGCTTCTTTTAGTAATTTCATAGGGTTGTCAAAGTATTGACCGTGCGCACATTTTAGAATGAAGCGCTAAAACAAAATGTAAATTGTACTTCGGTCAACGCTTTTACACCCCAATAAATTTACAAAATCAACGTTCAATTTCTAATTAATGTGTTACCTTCTTTTAAACAATGTCAGATCGCCAAGTAAAATTATCAACGCCTGAAGAATGCACAAAAGATTGAAAGATTTTGTCTAAGAATGAGCATTATTCCAAAATAATACAAGTAAAGCATCGTTAACCGAAACATACAAAACATGTTGGCAAAAGGAGGCGTAAAATACCAAAGAAATAATCAAACACATTAATCCAACTGACAATGGCATTACAAAAAAAAAACAGAAAAACAACCTAAAAACAAACAACACTATACAAAACACAATAACGAAACTGAGCAACGGGTGATATCATATGCTCCGAATCCGACCATATTCAACACGTGACACGTACACCCGTCGTGTTGTTCGCGTAAGTATAAACCCAATAATTAGACACTTTAGTATAATTCGGTAGGTCTATGTTAAACGTTTCGATTTACACACGCCATCATAAGTAAGATAATCATTTCTTTGCTTGAAAGAATAATATATGCGGTATGAGCTGTTAGTTTCTTTGCAAGCACGTACATATTGATTGATTGATTGTCGATACGTAACGTCATGTGGTCACTTTTTCATGCAAATGTGCTGCAGTAAACGAAAACATTTTTCGAAATAATCAATTCGATAAGATATGTGTGTCAGATGACAGTATATATCCACATATATATATTATTCGTTCAGTGTATATTCACTTGTGTTAATATGTCTTTTGATTGAGTTAAGCCATTTCAATTGAAATTTTATAGTGTGTCTTTCTATGTTGTGATGTTACACAACTGTTTTAGATAAGGGTGAAGGTTGGTAACTATTAAAACGTTTAAATCCGCTGCATTTGTTTGCACCTGTCCTTAGTCAGGAATCTGATGTTCATTAGTTGTCGTTTGTTGATGTGGTTCATAAGTGTTTCTTGTTTCTCGTTTTTTTATATCGATTAGACCGTTGGTTTTCCCGTTTGAATGGTTTCACACTAGTCATTTTGGGCCCATTATAGCTCGCTGTTCGGTGTGAGCCAAGACTCCGTGTTGAAGACCTTACTTTGACCTATAATGGTTTACTTTTACAAATTGTGACTTGGATGGAGAGTTGTCTCATTGGCACTCATGCCACATCTATCTTATATCTATATGTGAGTTGCAACCATCTGTGATCGTTAAAACAGAGCTCAGTTAAAATACCGGAAAACTGGTGTACATAAAAAACACCATATATTCATGTGGTCAAGAGGTAAGGTTTAGTGTTGCTTACATCAATGTACCAACATACAATACGTTTTTATCCGTAATCATGAATTTAAGGATTTTTTATTTATAGCAATTGCATTAATCTTACCAAATGTTAGCTTTGGGTCTTTACCAAACTCGAAAATTCCGTGACATGCAGATTTATCATTGCTTTCTTGTTTGTTTAGTCCTGTAAATTGACAAAAAAAAAAGATCTATTATAATTATTATTTTGTGAATTTTCTTTCCTCTCTTTATGCCGACATCAATTGTACCGAAAAAAGATAATGTAAGCACTTAGTTCAAGATTATGTTCTATTCTGATCATATAGAGAAGAAGATGTGATATGTATAGCAGAAAAACAGCAACTGAAGAAGAAATATCTAGTATCAGTCAAATTACATTGTTCAACTGTTACGAGCCAGGTTTGTATTTACATGAGCAACATCTGCTTACTCTTCATGATCAACTGAGATCAGTACCAGTTTTTGGTGGTGATCTTTAGGTTTCTATGTTATGTTTTGGGTACTGTTGGTTGTTTGTCGTTTTTTTGCCATTGCATTGTCAGTTTGTTTCGATTTATGAGTTTGATCATCCATTTGTTATCTTCTGTCACTCTTTACAATAAAAACATTATGTTTTCTGGTCTGTTGCTTCCGTTCGTCTGTTCGTTCGTCAGTTCGTCCGATCGTTCGTTCGTCCATTCGTTCGTTCGTCCATTCGTTCGTTCGTCCGTCCGTCTGTCCGCTTCAGGTTAAAGTTTTTGGTCAAGGTAGATTTTGATGAAGTTGAAGTCCAATCAACCTGAAACTCAGTACACATGTTCCCTATAATATGATCTTCCTAATTTGAATGCTATATTAGATTTTTGACTTCCAATTTCACGGTCCACTGAACATAAAAAATGGTAGTGCAAGTTTCAGGTTAAAGTTTTTGGTTAAAGTTTTTGGTCAAGGTAGTTTTTGATGAAGTTGAAAATCAATCAACTTGACACTTAGTACACATGTTCCCTATGATATGATCTTTCTAATTAAATGCCAAATTAGATTTTGACCCCCATTTCACGGTTCACTGAACATAGAAAATGATAGTGTGAGTGGGGCATCCGTGTACTATGGACACATTCTTGTTTTTCACTAAAAATAATTTACACGAAAATCTTCACAAAAAATATGATGCATGTAATTTTGCATTTTAGTCGTTATATTTTCATTTCTCCCGAATTTATTTCACACAAGAGCAATTTGAAAAACTCCTTTGAAATTTACCACATCCAAATATGTGTACTTTGGGCTGCTAATAATTACATTACATGTATGTTTCATTTTAATACCTTATTTTAATTGCATAACGGTAATCTCGCGTCATTCTTAATTTAACCTTCATTTCAAAATGAAATGTAACATTCATGATGACACGAGCTTCAACAATAAAGTGCTGAGATAAATATTTTTTTTTATAGAAATCCTGTTTTCATGTTCCTAGCAAAACATATAACTAGAAGTATTGAACGTATTACTCGGCGATCGGACAGTGTTTAAAAGAAGCTAAAACATTATTTAAAATTGAATGCTTCTTTTAGTAATTTCATAGGGTTGTCAAAGTATTGACCGTGCGCACATTTTTAGAATGAAGCGCTAAAACAAAATGTAAAATTGTACTTCGGTCAACGCTTTTACACCCCAATAAATTTACAAAAATCAACGTTCAATTTCTAATTAATGTGTTACCTTCTTTTTAGACAATGTCAGGTCGCCAAGTAAAATTATCAACGCCTGAAGAATGCACAAAAGATTGAAAGATTTTGTCTAAGAATGAGCATTATTCCCAAATAATACAAGTAAAGCATCGTTAACCGAAACATACAAAACATGTTGGCAAAGGAGGCGTAAAATACCAAAGAAATAATCAAACACATAAATCCAACTGACAATGGCATTACAAAAAACAGAAAAACAACCTAAAACAAACAACACTATACAAAACACAATAACGAAACTGAGCAACGGGTGATATCATATGCTCCGAATCCGACCATATTCAACACGTGACACGTACACCCGTCGTGTTGTTCGCGTAAGTATAAACCCAATAATTAGACACTTTAGTATAATTCGGTAGGTCTATGTTAAACGTTTCGATTTACACACGCCATCATAAGTAAGATAATCATTTCTTTGCTTGAAAGAATAATATATGCGGTATGAGCTGTTAGTTTCTTTGCAAGCACGTACATATTGATTGATTGATTGTCGATACGTAACGTCATGTGGTCACTTTTTCATGCAAATGTGCTGCAGTAAACGAAAACATTTTTCGAAATAATCAATTCGATAAGATATGTGTGTCAGATGACAGTATATATCCACATATATATTATTCGTTCAGTGTATATTCACTTGTGTTAATATGTCTTTTGATTGAGTTAAGCCATTTCAATTGAAATTGTATAGTGTGTCTTTCTATGTTGTGATGTTACACAACTGTTTTAGATAAGGGTGAAGGTTGGTAACTATTAAAACGTTTAAATCCGCTGCATTTGTTTGCACCTGTCCTTAGTCAGGAATCTGATGTTCATTAGTTGTCGTTTGTTGATGTGGTTCATAAGTGTTTCTTGTTTCTCGTTTTTTTATATCGATTAGACCGTTGGTTTTCCCGTTTGAATGGTTTCACACTAGTCATTTTGGGGCCCATTATAGCTCGCTGTTCGGTGTGAGCCAAGACTCCGTGTTGAAGACCTTACTTTGACCTATAATGGTTTACTTTTACAAATTGTGACTTGGATGGAGAGTTGTCTCATTGGCACTCATGCCACATCTATCTTATATCTATATGTGAGTTGCAACCATCTGTGATCGTTAAAACAGAGCTCAGTTAAAATACCGGAAAACTGGTGTACATAAAAACACCATATATTCATGTGGTCAAGAGGTAAGGTTTTGTGTTGCTTATATCAATGTACCAACATACAATACGTTTTATCCGTAATCATGAATTTAAGGATTTTTATTTATAGCAATTGCATTAATCTTACCAAATGTTAGCTTTGGGTCTTTACCAAACTCGAAAATTCCGTGACATGCAGATTTATCATTGCTTTCTTGTTTGTTTAGTCCTGTAAATTGACAAAAAAAAAAGATCTATTATAATTATTATTTTGTGAATTTTCTTTCCTCTCTTTATGCCGACATCAATTGTACCGAAAAAAGATAATGTAAGCACTTAGTTCAAGATTATGTTCTATTCTGATCATATAGAGAAGAAGATGTGATATGTATAGCAGAAAAACAGCAACTGAAGAAGAAATATCTAGTATCAGTCAAATTACATTGTTCAACTGTTACGAGCCAGGTTTGTATTTACATGAGCAACATCTGCTTACTCTTCATGATCAACTGAGATCAGTACCAGTTTTTGGTGGTGATCTTTAGGTTTCTATGTTATGTTTTGGGTACTGTTGGTTGTTTTCGTTTTTTGCCATTGCATTGTCAGTTTGTTTCGATTTATGAGTTTGATCATCCATTTGTTATCTTCTGTCACTCTTTTACAATAAAAAAAAATGCTATATGGAATGTGTATTCAGCTCTAAAATGACAAAAGACCAGTTTTATTGTAGTATAGTGGAATATTTTCTGATCATTATTTATAATGGCAAAGAAATTAAAAGTGATATCAAGCTGTCGAACATTGGCATTTAACACCCTACCACTTTGTTGCTGTACCAAGTAAGACTATATGCACCGTGTGTTGTTTGTCTTTGTTTAAACGACTATTATGTGATTTGTGTAGCCTGCTGTCCAATATATTTGGTAATTCCTGTTATCTTTACTATGTGTTACATATAATCTTAGCGAACTTGGTGTCATTGTTATAAAGGACCCCGGCCAATCGTAATCAGTGTTTTGCGTCCGTCACTAATGAATTGTTTCCGCTCTTCATCTTTTGAAAAAAAAAAAACCTGGAGTTGGGTAATGCAATATTCGGTTTTATAATTCGCTACACAAGATCGTGTTACACGAACATGCAAGAAACCATTACTTATAGAATAACTAATAGAAGAATTCAAATATAGAAACACATTAATTCATAGATACGCGTAGCGCATGAGTTTATTTTTAATGTTGTTCGGTCACGAGTTGAAATTCTTACAATATTTGAATTTTCGATTAGTTATTCTTTTTATTACATTGACCATGGACATTTTGAAGGCAATAAAGTATGTTGTGGGCCAGTGTGGGGATGCATTAGTTAAGCACCTATTAAACGCATGTCTTCCGTTTGTATAAGCTAAATTTGATAATCCAGAGTACTTCTAAAATTGTATAACAATGCACTTACTTACTAGCGGTGGACCCAGTATGAAAGCTCCCATATTTATCCTCTAGTTATCTCTATTTCTGAAAGTAATGTACTTTTAAACTTACTTCTGAAACATATAACGAAGCCTTTACCCGATTTAGATTTCTCAGTTTTCGACGAAAATTTGATGTTGACCTGGGTGTTAGGCGGGAATTCTTTATGAAAATCTTCCTTGTCAACCATAATCTCATTAATGGTCAGCTGATCGTTCTGTATATCGATGTCAAATAAATTTATCTCTACTAAAACCCTGCTTCCGCTTGCAGTAGGTACGATTATTGTAGTTTCACAAGTTTCCTCAGGTTTTAAAATCTGTAACTTATTCAAATTGTCATCAAACATCGTTCTGTCGTAATTCCATGGTATATGTTGATGGCTCAGTATTACACCACTATTGGCATGTCTTCCTATGTACTGGTTTTACATATTAATTCTTTAAAGTAAACACTAGTTTGTTCAGCTAAAAGGTGAACAAAACATAGAAGTTGATTTTAAAGGAAATATTTGATTGTTTCCAGCTAGCAGGAATTCCTGGACACACAAAAACTTTAATGAACCAATTTAGAAATCGAACTTTATGTAAAAGTTAGTTACGCTGTACAGTCTCGATGTATCCTCGCAAGTGACATCTAGACGAACCATATCATGAAAAACAGCGATGATTCCACAGTGAAACAGAATGTCTAAATTTTATTCAGAAGAACAAATTGAAGTTGTTAAAATCACAGGTATATCTTAAATCATCAAACCAAAAAAGAAAGAAAAGAAGTCAAGACATATTTGAGAAGTGAAAATAAAGAGAAAAGACTGTCAAATCAACAGAGGTATAGAACAAAATAAAAAAAGAAGAAAGAACTGAATCTATGGCACTAAGAAAGACATAACAAGTAGTTCAGTTTGTATGTCAATAGCTTCTTTCATTTAATATTATACAATCTCTTATAGTTGTCAACAGGATAAGATGTACAGACAAATTTAATGGCCGCTATTGTCGTCAGTCGGCTATGGCCCTTAAATGGACGATTTGTGAATATTGTATTTTATTTTTTTTAAACTGTAGAAGGTAAACATGAGTTATTGTCCGCTAATGATTTTTTTACCATTTTGCTTTATTGGAAAAAAAAACAACTATTGTTGATAATGAAAAACTGTATACAGAAAAATGATCAACAAGAAAAGATCTAAAAGTAAGTAAACTTAGCAGAAATTGTCATTTGACTTCTTGAAGGAATTATTTCTCTGAAATGACGATTTATTACCCAATGATATGTTTTAGGCAATAAATGTACATTTTTTTTACAGAAAACGAGAAACTGTAAACAGCAAATATGATCAGCAAACGAACAATACAATATCAATACAAGTTCTGGTCGTAAATTATGTTGTAGTCTAAAAACAACTTGTAATCTATCAAAATAATGACGGGTTTCTTTCATTTCGTGCAAAAAGCAAAATCACGAAAATACTGAACTCCGAGGAAAATTCAAAAAGGAAAGTCCCCAATCAAATGGCAAAATCAAAAGCTGAAACACATCAAACTAATGGATAACAACTGTCATCTTCATGACTTGGTACAGGCATTTTCTTATGTAGAAAATGGTGGATTAAACCTTGTTTTATAGCTAGCTAAACCTCTCACTTGTATGACAGTCGCATCAAATTCCATTAAATTGACAACGATACCCTTTTTTAAATCCTTTGAATCTGGCACATTTCATTTAAATCAATTGAAAATGAATGGTGCATGATTGTTGAACATTTTTATGAATAATTAACTATGTTTGATAGTTTCATAAGAGATAAACTCTTTAACAATAATGATATAAAAGAGGCATTTCAAAGTAAGTAGATCATAATGTCAAAATACTATTAAATATATTTAACCACATCAAATCACAGGTCTCATCTGAATCAGAAAACCAGAGATAAACAATATCAGGAATATTTGAGAAGAGAGGCTGAACATACCAACTGAATATTAAAGAAAGTTCAAAACAAACTGACAACGTCATGTCGTGAAACTAAAAACACAAATGGAGAAAAAAAATAATAACTGTCAAATCATCGAGGGAATAATAGGAAAAAAGAAAGAAACATTACACGAACAAGAAAGAAAGAAATAACCGAATGAAAGCTTAAAAATAAAAACACACCAAAAGTAAATATGATACATTCTCTTTTGGTCGTGGCTCGCAATCTATTTCCAGCATGGAGATATATCCTTTTATCACGCCGAACGGAGTGTAATTATTAAAAATTCCTCCCTCATCTTTTTTTTTTTTTTCCTTTTTAACACACAGATGATGTTTACCATACGAAAGAAATTTTAACAACTAGTGAGAATTGAACATTGCCTGATAACAACTTTCGTTATTTTATTTACGTGCCAGTGTGCCTACAAATCTGACAGTGGTGAAAATATGACACACAACAACCCATTGAATTTAACATGAATTTAAGTTTAAAATATATAACGGTGCAAACATAAAAGATTCGTTCCCCATGCCTGTTCTGGTATTTCAAGATACAATTTGGTTGAATTGCACTGGAAATTAACAATTAAGGGAAGTTAACTCCGTTATTTGCTATCATTCCGACCAAAAGTCATCTATAGATTTCTCGAATTACCAGACACGCAGAAAAGAAAGACATACCATTTCTAGCTCAGGGTGGGAATAACTTAAAAACAGGATGGTTAGGTAGGCGGATTTTTTCATCAGCCATGTTTTGAAATTCTTCCATATTACCTAATTCTCACAAAGACTGACACTTAAATAATAATAATAGTCTGGCTTGTTTACGATTGTACATTATATATTATTGAAGTTGATATCAAGCGATATCAAGTTTTAACTTGTTATGAAAACAAAAATAATCCATAGATTACTGAAGCTTAATTGTATTCTATGAAGCTTAACAATGATTCAAACTTTTAATATATTTATTGGATACCGTCAATTAAATAGACATGAACAAATATTAATGAAGACAATATATAGACGAAGACCTTATTTAACAGTATAAGTGCTTCTTTTTTAGTTTCAGGTTACTTTTCAATTGTGTGACGGAACTATATTTGTGATTATTTCTATAATTTTAACTTATATGATACGCAAGGTAATATGATAATGATTCTCATTCATATGGTAGTTTGACTACTTTTGATTATACTATAATATATATGTTAAAAGTCCGATCTATAATGAAGACCTTTCCTAAAATCTTTGACAAATCTTAAGTCACACATTCAAATCAAGGTCAAATACTTCTATCCTCTAATCGACGTCCTGTTTGACCAAAAAAGATGTCCGATCGATCGGAGTCTGCTCTACTAAATGCCCAATATGATTTAATGTTTTTACTCTCATTTTGATCTTTTAATATTTTTGCTGTAGTGATTGTTTTGTTTTCGTATTATGATGCCCAAATATACAATTACATATCATAATGACTTACCTGACTTATATTTTATATCTTAAAAACATAAGACAATGGATTAAAAAGAAATGTTTTAAGTTACGTTTTGTACTACACTGACATAATTAAGGTAAAATACTTATTTGTATTTAAGTTCCTTTCGGCATAATCAACTCAATAAGAATTAGAGTTTTAGCACAATAGATAAACCTTTGATTCATCATATTGGTATGGTAACGATTAAGAAAGGATACGAAATCATATTGACAATGAAACAATGAATTGAAATTCTAGTCCAGTAATTTAATACATACATGTATCTCTTTTTGACACTAAAATATATATTGATTAACATTTTGAACAGATGAAAAAAAGAATTATCAAATGCCTTCTTGTTCTTACTAATTAGATGATTAACGACTTCTTATCAATCAGTAAAATGCGCCATAACTCGTTTGCGCCAATACTACATTTGCACCACTAGTTTTCAAAATAAAAGTTATCATTTGCGCAAAAAAATCAATATACTATAGCGTCTAATCTTATAAAAAAACACTCTTATTTTGTTTAAACAATTTATGAGTCTCCACGCGTGGTAAATACCAGCAGTTCGCACTTGCTTGAAGTCTAGTATTTGTAGATGTTTTTAACCATTTATAGTTTTTCTCAATCTCAATAATATCTGCTTTTCAAGTCAGTTGTTTTTTTTTTACGTTAATTGAAATAATTGGCGCTCTTACTTTCGTGGTTTGATCTCGTATTGATTGGGTCATCAGCAAATATTATAGCAGTAAATGTTTTTGTTGTTCTACGTCACCTTATTTCTTACCACTTTTTATGCGATGATCGTCAGGTACATTCCTGATTTATAGAGACATACATGTATAATACAATTTGTATTGTACGTCTATGTGATTTATTAAGGACTTAGGAACAGGTAAACAAAAGGTTATTGACCCATATTCATACTGGCAATTTGGCGTAAATCAATTTCGAATTCTGGCGCAACTGATATATTAAAAAAATAAAAATTAGGCGGAAATGACATATATAAAAAATATCTATTAGCACAAAAAGACTGCTGTCAAATCAATTAGATGCAGATTTTTTTTTTAATTTCAATTATGTCTAATTAAGTGTGATATTTACAGATTCAGATTCAATATTTTATTAAAGTCTTACCTCTTGTATAACACAAAACATTCAAATACACATATAAACATAACGTATAACATAAAACATTCAAATACATATATAAAACTATCGTATATTAAAACTAACAGTATCATTAGCTTAAATACTAAAACATATACAAGTGTCATTCTATTAAGAATTATGAGAGACTATTAAATGATTAATTATATACAATATTTTACATAAAGTTTACTCAATTGACAGTTTTATATCTATATCTATAATTAGGGTGATTATCCAAACAAAAGGATAAATTCATGCGTGTAATTTTAATTATAAACTTCCATCTTTAAAATTAGTTACACTAATAATACTTCTTTTTATATTTCTCGTTTTAGAGAAACTTCCAACATTGTAAGGAACTATATTGAAATATACATGTTAGTAATGAGTAAAAACAAACAGCAAAGCTTTAGTCAGAATGTCAGCATAAATTTGCACAATATGGAACAAATAATCAAAAATATAAAATATTGATTGATGCAATGGTCCATGCTATTGCAAGACCTTATCTCCATTCACTGATGTTGAAAACCAACATTTCGATTTTTTTTTAATATTTCGGATCCTCTTGCTAGATCATTTATCTAGAAAATAACTGCCACACAATGTTTTGAAAATTTGTTTTGTAAAATTATAAATTTCCACTATAAAACCTTTGATCAACATAATTGTGTTTCACTGTTTTATATTATTTTTTTATAATTTTGTAGCATGTAAGTGACATTATTCGAAAAGTATTTACTTTTGATAAAGTAATCGAATGTAATCGATTAGATACAAAAATCAGAGTATAAATGAATTATTACATTGGTCCAGTAATTGGATAAATCTCAAAATGCTTAAAGCACTGCATACACTCCTGTAAACATCACTTTCTACAGTATCACCATGTGATCACTAAACTAGCAAAAATAAACAGTCGTTGATTTTATTAATATGCAAGCTTTTGTTAAAAACCTATACAAGTATGTTTGCATTTGCTACCTTTTTGTTTTAGCAAGAGAAATTTGATTTCTTCTTGAACTGTTTAAAATATATGATTCTAATTAGATATCTTATCAGGTATGTGTATCGTATAATAGTGACCTCCATAGATTTGTCATACTGTTTCCGTTATGTGTTAGATACCTTGTAGTTTTCTATTTATAGAATAAATCAGAGTCATTACGATGCATTATCACACACTAAGGTTGTCTTGATCATTTGCCAGAACAACCGTTGAATTGTGTGTTATTTACTTCAGTTTCTGAAGGTTAGTAGATGCTTTATTTCCATCTGTTTTTGTTTGTTTTAAATAAAAACTTATTTAGAATATCAAATATATGTACTAAATAGGAAACGGTTTAACATCAGTTTTCTAAAAGTGGTCACTTCAGCATGTTCACAATTCATTTCCGGTTTAGTTGATATTTGTTTTGGAAGTTGTTTATCTCTCTATGGTTTCAAAAAATCACTAAACTTACCATCAGTGGCGTAGCTTGGACCTTATTTCTATAGAGGCAAATAATTTGCAGCTTGGGATTCGAGGTTTAAGCACGTGTCCTGAACAGCAATGCTGACGATGCATGGTTTGGAAAAAAGATGATTATAGGCCAATCTCTCGGCGAAAAGGTATTGCATACACACTAATTTCATAACGGATCTTTTTGGTAATTGTTATTTGCCTAACATTCCATGGCAACTATTTCATGTACATTTAATTAGAAGAAATCAATAATACTTCCAGTATGAAGGTTATGCAAAATGTGTCAGTCACTGAAGACTGAGACTGAAGAAGATTAAAGAGGAATCTAGGCTGTCACTCGAAAAAACACATATACTTGGATATGGGCAGAAAAATTGCCCCGAAACACACCACCTACGAAACTGTGCATGATTTTTTTCAATGATTCTTTTGAGTACAAAGATATACAAAGATATTGGCTTCACCCTACAGGACAAAGCAGCTGACTTTAAACTACCCTGGCCATTCTGATCGGCTTTGTGCATATCATACGTAGTATATCCTGCATATCAAAGGAATGTCTCTCATTATATTTTATAGCCGTAAAGAAGAGATCCAATTGACCATTTTTCTATAAACAAGACGACCATTAAGTTTGTTTTACACGAATAAATATAAGTTAACTGGGCCAGGCTTTGAAGATATCTAGCAGTCGAAACAAAATCATTAGTAAAAAATAAAACAACTGACAACAACAGACAAACAACAGACCAAAAAAAAAATACCAAGAACAATAATATTTGAGCAACAAGAACCCCGCTAACGACAGGAAATGAACTCGTGTGTTTTTGGGGGTAAGTAGTGCCTGCTTCAGTGATGAAACCCATTATGTTGCTCATTACAAGTACAAATCCGATGATAACGTGTATACGGTAAGGAAAGGGGTAGGGGATTGAAATGTGAATACTTCAGTTTGAACATGTCAATGTTCATCTGTGACATAACCAATCCTTCACCATCAATTAACTAGTAATTGTTATGACGTCTGTTATTTTAAAAAAAATGATGACTTAAAATCTCACCGTTACGAACCTTTCGTTCGGCAGCTTCTTTGCAAGCAGTGACTATCTATCAAGCCGTAAGTATATAGTGGTATCAATTATTTTACGTTCACTGGATAATATATGAGATCAACATGGACATCAAACTTTGAATTTTTCAGTGAGATAACGTCAGCTATATAGAGAAACGTAAAATTAAAGGATAGCGCTTTCTTCTTTTTATTTTTCTTGAGAAGCAACTGTATGGAAAAAGTACCAAATTTTCTTGAAAAAATTTGATTACCATCGGTTTGCTCCCTGGTTATTTAAAAACTCTTCCAGCAAACAATGACAAATGTGTTGTCAATAAAAAAAAATCGAACATCTTCATGTCAGTTTCCCAGAACTGCCATGTGTGAATCCGATAATTTCTTTTATACAGAAAAGGGTTTCCTTCCGAAATTATTTTTTATCTCTGTCTGCCCTATGTAATAAACTAAGTTCAGTATGTCTAAATGAAGGCTAAAGTAGTACTAGTATACTGGTGTTCAAAAGTCATAAGCCTCGAATGACGAATAGTTATGTAAAGAATAGAGTAGTATATATAATCCTTGGATCCATCTTTATCCTGCACTACGGAAAAGCCACAAATTTTCTTAGTATGAAAACGTCACTGCTTAAATGAAAGCTACACCACTGCAGTGCAGTATAATTGTACACGCCAAACGTGAATGAAATTTGAGTAGGCTTTTGTTTACACATGTTATATGCATTTTCATTATTTGTGGATTGCATCATTTACGGTTACAACATAAGTCACAATAGGGCTTTCTTACAATTTGACGAAAGGTACGTACACTTCACGATTCATACGTAAGACTCGTTTTAAGGGATGCTTTATTTTGACATATTTATATAATCTTAATCGAAACGTCAAGGAACTTCGATGGCGTTTTGCCCAAATGTTTGCCTATCAAGGACCATTAAACTGCATGCCAACGACACGTGTTCAACTTTAATTTCCGTGTGATATAGCAATTTCGGGACGTTCGGGAGGTAAAAATATGATACCACCAGGGAGAAGGAGATAACTCTACGAAATATCTAAACATAGACTCGTCAGAAGAAGAATTAATACTCTTAAACGTTTGTGCTCAACCCCCCAATCCCTTCCCCCCAAAAAATTACAACCTTGCATTATCCAACCTAAGAAAATACCACGGTAATTAGATTGGCTTCCCTCTCTCACACAAACAAAATAAGATAAAATAAAAAAATGATACGTTCTAAATTAAAAAAATTCCAACCCCCAAAATAGTAAAACTGAAAAACACCTCCAAATTATATTATGTTCGGCTCGTTAATTAAATTGCAGGTCTTCCCCGCTTCCCTCTAGAAGCTATCCATTGTCGCCTTGTGGTGTGTTTATACACCCGAGTTAGGCTCAACTACGGAATCTTTCTTTCGGCACATAATAGCGTTTTAGTCCAGAACATTCGTGAAATATTTGCCAATGTACATTAAGAAACCTAACTTTATCAATCTTCCAAGCATGTTTACTGTTTAATCGTCACTATTACACCCATAATATATATTGTGCAAGAATGTAGATTAATTTTCTTGGTAAACATTTAGGTGTTGAAATGTATATGTAAATGAACAAAACAATATGAAAAAATATTAGTTGATCTTTCATTTGAGCACAATAGCGGATTCAGAAGTGGAGCGCACCCGAGTGTCTGTACTCTGCAGACATATTAATATCTTTCTTTTCTAGATCTACGCTTTGGTCTATTATATCTACTACTAGGTGAGAGACAGACGGTTAAATCTCCCTAAACACCCAAGTTTTTTTTTTTTTTTGGTTTTCTTTGATTATAACTTGTTGTTTGTTTCTTCGTCTTTATTACCATTGAATGCTTGTTATAAAGCATGTATATATTAAACTTTATTTGCATTGATGTAGATAATCATCTATTTGTTGATTGGTTGTCGTCACGTGAACATGTATCCAATATCTTACAAGTAGTAGTTAAATCAAAATTGTTTGTGAGGGTATGTGTTGATTACCCCCACCCCCTAATCGAATTGACATTTGATTTTACATGTTCGCTTGTGTTTACATCTTTTGTAAGCGATAAACGCACCACTGATTGGTTCACAACTATTAAATGATTAAAACAAATTAACGACGTGTAAAGAATGGTCCAAAATCAGTTGCGCGCTCGTAGCATTAACTGGAAATATTACTAGTTGTAACTAAGGCAACGACCATTTCGCTTTTACTGAAGGTTGGGAAAGGGGGTTACGTTTTTTTCCGTTTCACATTTTTTTCCTATGATCGCAAGTGTCACATTATTTTTTTAACCTTTTAACCTTTGAATAAATAAAAAACAATTTCATCACAAAATATGTTTTCCCCGATTTATTTCACATTATTTTTTCGAAACATTGAAGCATCCTTGTCTTGCAGATCTCGATGATCCACGTTGACAATTTGATGATAGCATATTAATTAATAATAATAAAAAAATATTTATGGTGAAACGAATGCTTGAACAATTCCCGCGCAAATGTGTGTAATCGTGGTTAACATAACGTCACTGGGCTTCCAAAATGTAATATATTACAAATTTTTCAACATCAAAAAATCTCTCAAACAGGCTTTGAAAATTTGGTTGAAATATTTGCTTCCAAAATGTTGTATGTGAACTTGAACATTTTTGTACATGGCTGTGAAATAAAAACTCGGACATTTCTGGATAATATAAAAACTTACCTTATTTTCACAGAAATAAAAAAATCTACAAGTTTTTGATTCGAAAAGTCACTATACAACCATTTTCAAGTTTACATACAACATTTTGGAAGCAAACTTTACAAACAATTGACATTGGCAATTTTGTCACATGTCTTATTTCAAATGTTTTGATTGGTCTAAATGTGTGATATTTTGGAATATCAGAGATTTCCTCCCGCCAAACCGGTTTGTGTGAAAAAGTGATTTTTGCCAAAAAAGTCATATACGACATTTTGGAAGCCCAGCAACAATAAGTAACGTATTGGACGAAAGTGTATTTGAAACTATTTTTCTTTATTTACAGATATCAAAAGCATATCTTATTTGCGATATACTTAAATTTTAAAGACACGTTTGGTTCAGAAAAGAATGCTGTTTTACCAGATAAAACTAATGTATCGTAGAAATGTAATATTCGTTTCCTTTACGTTCGTTAGTACCTTTTCGTAAAAATGTAAGGAAGCTCTAATTTGCGGTAGATAAAAAAAGTTGTAAGCTATATCAATAAAGAAAATTGAAAAAGATTCAAAACCGAAAATTTAAAAATGGGAAATCTGGCAATGCCTTAAGAATGATTTTATAAAGATAACATTAAAACCCTATTCGCATAAATGTTCATAATTTCATATCAGTACAATATTGCTGATGTCTTGGCTGTTAATTTCCATGGGAACGAATCGTTCACCAGCAATGATAAGTGATTGAAAAAGGCTTCAAATTTATCATTCTTATAATACTGTTTATCAGACGCCCAATCGTCTATACAAGATTCACCAGTGAAAAAAAAAATATTTCAGGTTATCTTTTGAAATAAAACAAATTAGATTTTTATGTGATATTTTTCAAATATGGCCTTAGTCATATGTATGTCCTTAATTAGTTCACAATAAAAAAGTTCTTGATTTGATTTTTGATTTTTGGTGTTTTAACGCCACTTTTAAGCACCGCTTTTGGGCTATTTCGTGGCGGCCAGTTTTTATTGGCAGAGGAAGCCGGAGTGCCCGGAGAAAACCACCGACCTTCGATAGGAAAACTGACAATCCTTGTCAATTAAGATTGGAGTCGAGTGCACCCGCACGAGCGGGGTTCGAACTCACAACCTCAGTGTTGACTGGCTAGTGATTACAGTAGTAACTACTTAGACCACTCGGCCACCGAGGCCCCCAAAAAAGTTCTTTACTGATATATTATTGCTAGATTAAAATGTTGGTCAAGAATACAGTTGGTGTTAACATAAGCGTCGACTGTATGACATGCTTAGATATGGGTGTGGTTATGGGTGTGGTTATGGGTTTTCCCCCTACCTTTCTATTTGTTGACACTTCACGCAAACAATAGAAAATCTTTTTTCTAATTCTTCGTCAGTTTATCCCTTTCTGCACCCATTGTATAAAAAAAATTTAATCAACGTGTGGTTTGTTTGATCTCAGTTCTTCATTGGCTAAAATCCCATTATGACGTCGAATTTTCTTGCTTTCCTATGAATTTCCTATTGTGACGGCATGAAAAAAGGCGACCATGCCTGATGAAGTCACATAGAAAGAACACATCTTTTTGCAGATCATTCGAAAAGAAGGAATAAGTTTGCCTGCGTATTGTTTGAAAATCATTAGAGAAACAGATTCTACCACTAAATCTCGTGTAATACGATATTTATCCACTCTCGACAGTTAAATTTTAAAATATTTAAAACGCTCGGCGAGCCTTGCGTTTTAAATTTGAAAATTTAACTGTCTCGAGTGGATAAATATCGTATCACACTCGATGCAGTGGTAGAATCTATATGTTCATTGCATTTTTTTTATATATCACACATCACAGATAAAATATCAATAACATCAATTATATATAACCAGATAATTTAACAAGAAACAACACTTATTTTTGATATCGATAACAATTAGCTTTGTTGTACTTAATCATCATTAATTTTATAATTCAAAGGTTAACCATGTTGCAGAATTTTGTGCGCCAGTTCCTTCTACTTAGTGAAATTGCAGCAAATGTGGTAAAAACATTCCTAGAAAATAAATATCAACCTGGTGATTTCAAGACATTCCTAGAGAATAAAAAAATCTTACTCTACCATTTATACGATAATCAGAGACGCGGTTGTTGTACATCATGTACATGTATCAATTTACCTAGGCAGCAAGTCATTCGAAAAGTACAGTTTGACAAGCTTTTCGTCACCAATGGACAACATTGTCAAAAACTTGCTCCAAAGTGTCATTGTAAATTCATGGCTAATCCTGGTATTCAACTGGTAGATGTTGATCTTACATTATTAATTTGCCTTTTAAACAACTGTTATATTCTGAATCCTCAACAAGAACAGTGTGTTACTGACATACGAACTGTCAGAAACGAAATCGCTCATTTTGCACACGATAATGACATTGACAACATAACGTTTAATACCATGTGGGGAAAAGTAACGAATGCTACTATACATTTGGCTATGTGTATCAGTCCGAATTATTCTAAAGAAATACAGGATAAAATAAGACAACTAAAGGAAAGGACAATATCACCAGTCGAGTACACCGATGCATTATTAGAAATTTGTCAATGGAAACTTAACCATGATGAGGTGAGGTTTTACGGTTTATTAGCAGGAATTTACAAATATAGTTGTGAACAAACACACCTGTGCACCAAGAAGAGATTTAAGGCATTTCGGGAACCGGATAAATATTTTTCAAATGTATTTTATTTTTCGGAAATTTAAAAACTGTCCTGGATATTGTGCTACCGGTTAAAAACACTTTAAACTAAAGCAAATCCCTTTAAATAAATATGCTAGATATGGAGAATTTTCCAATGTAGAAATTTTCTTACATTCTTACCTTTCAGAGTACTTCAAAGATATTCCATCTACTTCAAGATATGCAACTTCAAAATGTAACCCGTGATAAAGAGATTAAACGTATGGAAATAAGGATCTTGGATGCTATTAGTAATCAGAGGTCAGCAGAAAATCAACACAATCCCGATAGATTAGCTCTGGAAGAAACAGAAATTAAAACAGGTAAGGAACAGCTTTCCGAAACATTTAGTTCTATGAAGAAACTTTATAGAAAAAGAATGTACCGGTGTATATACATAAAATTATCTAAACTTGATTGCGGATATCTTTGTGTAAGTCCTTGATAGTGTCCTTTATAAGCTGATGTGAGGACAAGTGAACTCTGCTATACAGGGATATCGTTATACCTATGAGTAAAAACCTTCATCTACTGACACCTTATATACTCCCCCAAACAAATTCGTTAGCATGTAGAAATCGGTTTGTCAATTTGTCTATCCATCTGTTCATCTGTCCGTCCGGTTTCCGAAAAGAAATGTTTTCTTGATAATAAGTTGCCATTGCTTGATTTGAAAGAAACTTAGTTGGGTGGAAGATATAGGAAAGAACAAGAAATTATATGGCTTTTGGTGTCAATAGATCAAACATCAAGGTCGGTGTTACTAAAATAAGTAGACGAAAATGACAACATGATTTCCCGATGTTCCTTGCTTGATTGAAATAAAACTTGTACGGATCAAATATAAGACTCAATAAAAAATAAAAGGATAAACGGTTTCCAGGTGGTAAACTGAGTTTATTTTTCGTGATTGGAATAACAAATATTCAAGTGGAAGATAAGGAGAAGGCGACAATTGAATTCAATAGGTCAATGGTCCAGATCAATCTTACTAAAATAGAAACAACTTGCTCATGATTTCGGGATTGTAGCCAGAGTTTCCTTGCTTGATTTATTTGAAACTCATACAGATAGAAGTTATAGAAAGTAAAAGACTTGGTTTTGGGTCAATAGGTCAATGAAATGTGAAAATAACACTTTACAAATTTACTGCTCTAAAAGCGCGTTTCTTGATTGACTGTCATCGTAAACGCGCAATTCCCAAAAATGTAAAGCTAATGATGATCAACAACCTGTACATGTGAAGAGCAATATGATCAAAAAATGTCTTAAAGAAAAACCATCTAATGTTAACTTATCTGAAGGAGCTGAAACCATCGTTTTTAGTTATATATATATACAAAATAGATTATTTTAAAAGTTGGTTTCGGTATGGTATCTTCTTATTAATTTAAACAAATTTATGCAGGTGGCAAAAACGAGTGAACAGGTACCAGGATACCAGAAAAGGCGGGGGGCACTTAAAGTTCAAAAATAACAGATCATGGCCAAAAATAAGAAGGACAAAAGGATAACAAAACATTACATTGAAAACTAAAAACTGAACAACACGAAATCGATCCCCTCCAAAACCGGGGTTGAACTCAAATAATGACTTCAACTTTACCATTTCGAACCCTTGATGCAAAAGCTTTCTAGTTAGCAGATACCCTCTATCATGGATATCGTGATAGGAAACGTAAGCCTGGGAATATCGTTTGTACTCCGTTTGCAGGCGCATCTGGAATGTTGCTACATACAAATAACAGTTCATAATTTGAAATTTGGAATCATCGCATTTGTCGTAAAGTTTACTTCTAAACAGACCTTCATTGTACATGTCTTATTGTAAATCAAAATATGTAGCAGATTTAACTGTTCAAAATGTATCATTTAGTTCAAGTTCGTTTCGATAGATGCAGTCAACATAGTCACCTTTTTAAGGGAAGGACTCTCTGTATGACGGCTGGTTAATAAGAAAAACGAAACAAGTCAACAAGCAGAAGGGAAAATTTTGTATTCTTGTCTTTCATTTTTGCTAATATGCTTTGTCTATATGCCTTTTTGTGTTTCTTTGTTACATATGACGTGGCTCTGTTCTTATACATCCCGTCATTGTGTTATTGTGCTATGGTAAAAAAAAAATTGTATTCTTGTCTCATATTTGCTAATGTACTTTGTCTATATGCCTTGTTGTGTTTCTTTGTTACATGTTTGTTTTATAGTGATTAAGATTATAACACAATGTTGACTGCTGTACCACTATTATTGACATTTTTACCTATTATGTCTGTTTGTTTTTTCACACATCGTTGTCAATATAATGGAATTTTATGCGACTGTCATACAAGTGAGAGGTTTAGCTAGCTATAAAATCAGGTTTAATCCACAATTTTCGACATAAGAAAATCCTTGTACCAATTCAGGGATATGATAGTTGTTATCCATTCGTTTGATGTGTTTGAGCTTTTGATTTTGCTATTTGATAACGGACTTTCCGTTTTGAATTTTTTTCGGAGTTCGGTATTTTTGTTATTTTACTTTTTGGTTCTCATAGGAATGCCGATTGTCTGAAAATGAGCATTAATAGTACATATATAATTACCAATAATAGTACATGTAACAATAAGGAAATACACGAATCCATGTTTATGGAGACATGTTTATGTGTACCTTCAATTCAAGCAAGCTTGTATATTAAACCTTTGATTGCTTTATAAATAAACACTGCTCGAGAGAATTGAACGTTTAAGTCTAACAATAGAGTTTAGTGCTCCTTCCTTAAGGAAATCTTCTTGTACATTTATGTTTGTTATAAATTTGAGATATGAAATATAATTGTCATCTACATATAGCGTAATGCAAATAAAGTAATATCTCTAAGTTTTATGTTAACTTCTTGTTTTTTTATTCTCTCGAAATACTGAGAAATTTATAAAATAACTTATTTGAGGCATGATGTGTTTTTTGTTTTATTTCAGTGTTTCTGTTGTTCCGTTGTTTTCCTCGTGTAGTTGATGTGTTTCCCTCGGTTTTAGTTTGTAACCTGGATTTGTTTTCTCTCAATCGATTTTAGACTTTTGAACACCAGTATACTACTGTTGCCTTTATGTAGTATTTTGATTTACATTTGCAACATATATCCCTTAAAGTTTACTTTTAAGTCCATATGGTTAATATTGTAGGTGATCAGTCAGACGACGTTTCCAGTCTTCGTGGTTTTGCGGATGAAGATGATGCAAAGTATTTTAAGCTGTTTGGTGCAGAGTTCTCGAAATATTTTTTTGCCTGGTGGTCCTTGAAGAAAATATACAGGTCCTCAGTATCATTTCTATTGCAAATTACCAAACGTTTGTTGGTCAAATTCCTAGGACCACCACTTATCGAGAACTCTGTTGGTGCAGTACAGGAACTGTGGCAGAATGGTAGTAAAAATGAAAACGGTGGTATCCTATACTCAGTCCTTGTATATATTGTTTTACATGGGTCATCAACAGAAGACGATATCGATTATGAAATTCTAGCTAAAATTTATGAAAGCATCTACAAAAGAAGTGTTTCTATTGAAACTGCTTCCATAAAAACGTGCCTAGCGGAACTTGTACCAAAATATCTGGATTCAATTGATGAAACGTTTACACCTTGTAACATTAATGTTTCGAAGTCAGTAATCCACTCTTTTGGAAATGAATGCTGTGACTGCTTTATTCGGAATTGCAGTCTTGATATTTTGTTGGATAATGTGATACCGAGTGGTACGAGTACCGATAATTTTCATGTTGCAGTTGAAGCCAGCGTACTTGTGCCTGTTCTTGTTGAGAGAATGTTAAAAACTTCTGAAGCAAAGTCTATCGGGAAATACATATGCATTTTAACGCATATTCATGAAAATGTTGAAACTGCCAATTTATTCATTGACGAACTGGAAAAGAGTGATGAAAGGTTCACATCAGACCATATGATTTTTCTTTTAGATGGTCTTACGAAATGGGGAAAAGAATTTGAAATTTTTGAAAAATTAGGAAAACTCTATAACGTATTCTGCTGTCAAGTTGATGAATTCGGAAACACATTATTTCATTATTTAGTTGCCCGATGTCCGGAATCAAAAAGATTTAATTCATACATTAAGTTCTTCTGTGAACGTAGTATTGTGGTCATGCAACTAGAAAATGATGACAAATACACCCCGATAGACTTTGCATCGTATCAAGGGAGATATGACGTCATTGCAGACGTCTTGTGTAATATTGATAATACAGAAGATATAATTGCTAGAATTTTTAATATGGTAAAAGAAGGAGTTGATTCACTCCAGCAAATGAACTCAAAATCAGAAGTTGCGTGTAAATTGCATCTTTCAGCAAACACAGAGATTTCACTTGGTGACAGTCAAGATTATCAAAATATTCTTGATATGATAGGAAGAGGTGCAATCGTTGTTTTCAATAGTAAAAGTACACAAGACGGAGACGATCGAAAACTCTCTGGTAAAAGAAAAAAAGAAACATCATCCAATAGCAAAGATGAAATGTCAAAAAGCATTGGAGAAGGTATAATTGGTTTGGTAAAGGATATAAACAAGAGCCTAAATGTAATCACTGAGTTTCCTAATTTGATTCAAAAAATTCACGAGGCGACACAAAATGAAGACAAACATTAGCTATTACTTTGTAGAATCAGTTCATGGAAATTATCAGATAAGAAAATAAAAAAAAAGTTTTCTTTTTAGATCCTACTTTAAGTGAATCGAACGTGGTAAGGGTATATATATTATTGTGCATGTTAGTTCGAGACGGTAGACTAGTACTTTTTATTGACTCAGTGGCGTAGCTAGGCGGAAGCTCGGAAGCCAAGGCTTCAACATCGTTTTGTCAAAAAAAAAATAAATAAAAAAAAAGAAAAAGAAAAAGGAGCTAGAGGGATGAGAGAGAGTGAAGGGGAAGAGAAATGGGTGCTGTGCGGTTAAATAAAAAAAGTTGTAGAAGTCAACCAGTCGATATAGGGAAACGGATTTATATAAGTTCTTCTTGTTTCCGAATCCCTGTATTTCTATTGTATAATCGTATTTTGTGCACTTTTGAAAATAAAATATTGTTTAAACTAACGAGTCGATATCACTTCTCAGACTCCCGGCGTTCGTTCCCATCACCTGCGCTTTTTTTTCACCTCTTTTTATAGCAGACGAATATTGTGTCTGCGGGGTGTTCTGCTAGTTACAATGCAACGCAGAATTGACAATGCCTGTGACCAATGCCACAGCTGAACGCAGTTTCAGTGTCATGCGACGGGTTAAAACATATATGCGTTCTACGATGACAATCGAACGACTTTCGGGACTATGTATCCTTCACGCATACAAGGAGACGCCCATTGATGAAGTATTTGACTGTTATGCAACCAAAAAGGACAGGAGGCTTGCTTTTTTGTTTAAATTCACTGGTGAGAGATTGACTCTGACTCTCTGAATAATTCATATCCATACATAAGGTTTCGACCGGCTGTATCTACAAAGTGAAATGTTCCTCGAACAATTACCCTACTGAGTTTGTATTTTTAAATAAAACCAGAAATTTTTTAGTTTATTCACTGACAAACATGGCAGGAAACTTAGAATCATGTATAATGTTGTATCATAAATATTGCTCAGCTTTAATACAACCAAAGTCAAAGATGAGCCATCACCTTTGTTTATTTTATTTAGTTGACCTCGTAAGTTGTATTCCGCTGCCCATCAATATAAAAATAAGATGTGGCAATGATTGCCAATGAGACAACTCTTCACAAGAGACCAAATGACACAGAAATTAACAACTATAGATCACCGTACGGCCTTCGACATTGAGTAAAACCCATACCACATAGTCAGCTAAAAAGGGCCCCGAAATGCCAAATGTAAAACAATTCAAACGAGAAAACTAACGGCTTGATTTATGTACAAAATAATGAAAGAAAAACAAATATGATACACAGCAACAAACGACAACCATTACACTGAATTACATGCTCCTGACTTGGGACAGGCACATACCGAATGTGGCGGGGTTAAACTAATTTGAAGGCGCCAACCCTGCCCTAACCTGGGTACCCACTATATTAAACTGAATATATTGTGTACATTCCATCTCCAAACAATTCATAATGGTGTGGTTTTATTATACTGGTCTTAGTAAACATAACTTTTACCCTCTGGAATCTCCTGGTTTTACAGTTTCTTTGAGGAACAATATATATTTTTCACAAAATTATCTGACTTGTATCAAACAAAATGCTTTTGACTACACCTTAACATTCAATATTTTCAGTTAATATTTGTGGTTCTAAAAAAACCCCAAAATCCAGGAGCTTCACCTTCGACATTTGTCTAGCTACGCCACTGCAAATTGTATTATAAATCTTTGTAAATAAAGTGAAATCAAACATTTAAACGAGTACTTTTTAACTTTTCACACTTTTCCTGCATTTTCCCTGCAAATTGACAAACAAAGAAGAAATAAATGTGTAATGCGTTTTAACTGGTTCTTTTGAAAATGATGCAGTCTTTTCAATCAGTTTTAGATATATCTAGTGTCAACAAACCCAAAATATAGTTAATATCACTCGTGGTTTAATTTGATTGCAGAAGAACCAGTAAGGTCTAAGTTTAGATTTAAAAAACTCAAGATATTTCCTTATTTTTTTTAGTGAAAAAGAACCGCAGCGTAAATGGATGTTATATAACTTGCCATTGTATATAGACTACATGAGACTTCGAAATTGTACTGTAATGATTTACATTTTCAAATTGTTAATTCCTCTAGTCGCAGAAGTAATTCAGCTTTATGCGTATAAAATAACGAAATGAAGAATGACTGCCAATGAGACAAATTTACATGAAAGGACACGGATGTACGGTAAACAACTCCAGACAACACTAGACAGTCTACCACAACAAGTACCATCTCTGTTACAATTCACTTCTACGTTTGTGTCGTCGATTTTCATTGATATATTCTAAGCTTTTAGATAACATAATTTATAATGTATATAAACATGATTTTACTTTTGTTTTATTACACGTATGAAAATCTTTGATGAAGAGGCTGGTACAAAGACATTACTGATTCAAAGATTAGACTGATAA
This sequence comes from Mytilus coruscus, assembly GCA_017311375.1. NCBI lineage: Eukaryota > Metazoa > Mollusca > Bivalvia > Mytilida > Mytilidae > Mytilus > Mytilus coruscus. Next base: position 48,621,604 of record CM029598.1, read on the forward strand.
ATCAGTCTCAAATCTTATCAAAATAAAACCTAGGTAACAATCATGGGACAGCACTCGTCCGTCTAATTCAATGATATATGCATTTTAACTCATGTCAACCACTTAATTTGCATAAATAACTATATAATGTAAGTCTTTATAATGTGTTGGAAATGGTCCTGATGATCACAAGGCAATTTAAAAAAAGAAATAAAATTGAGAATGGAAATGGGGAATATGTCAAAGAGACAACAACCCGACCAAAGAGCAGACAACAGCCGAAGGCCACCAATGGGTCTTCAATGCAGCGAGAAAATCCCGCATCCGGAGGTGGTCCTCAGCTGGCCCCTAACTAAAATTGTGTGCTAGTTGAGACCATTAAGTATCGCTAAGAACGTAAGCTTCTTGTGATGTGTTTTTGTGTACTGATGATGTTTGTCTTTTCGTCGTTTTTCGTGTTTCAAGGCATTGAACGTTTATTTTCGACTTACGAGTTTCAATGTCCCTCTTGATATCTTTCGCCTATCTGCTACTAGTGTTCAGTACCTTAATCTACGACAGGCTTGTCCATTTCAAGTGGCACTCTGACCATAATTCAAAGTCAATCTAATCAAGAGGAGTTTTATCAATAACTCTTTTAAAGGGTTCATTTCTTAATACCAAGAAAAGTGATACCAATAGAGTGCGACAGTGACATCTTTATGATAAAATTTGTCCTAACAGCAATTGAATCACGCGTATAGCAAGTTATATGGTTTAGGTTTTCATAGAGTATTTAACTACTAGTTTACATTTTAAGTTGTGATGCGGTAGCAACAAAGAAAAGTTGAGACACTACCAATAAAAGGGGCCAGCTGAAGCCCGCCTCATTGGCTAAAACAAAGGGAATCTTCTTTTTATAAAAAATCATATTCACCACGAGAAAAAATCATGAGAGGTTATTTTAAGATTTGGAACACTTACTTGTACTCAAATATATTTTTCCAAGGTAACTTAAACGACGTAGGTTTATGACGTAATGCAAACTTTCGGGGTTTTTTTTGTCTTGTTCTCAGTGTATTTTTTGTGGTTGTAAATTTTATTGAATATTTCAACATTCAATAAAAGCGAGCGTCTGCAAAAGCAGATGCCTATTAAGTATATAGACATCGACCATTCATCTTTTGTGGTTGAACAAAGTTTCTTAAAGTTTGTTTCTTTATTGCATCATATATACTTCATGAAATTGTCTGTGCGAAATAAAATGCCCCTCCGCACCAAATATTTAAACACATAAAAGATGGTTCGTTCCTTCTATGATCTTAACATTAGAAAGAAAATTAACGGAACATCTGAGTTGCTATCTCCTTGCCATATTGTACCAAACATCTCTTTAAACGAGTATCCACAGTAAGGTTGATTAACTCGAAGTTTAGACTCAACAAATTGACTCTTACTTCTTAAAATATATTTTTTGTTAACAAATTTTTGAATCTAATTTCCAATAATAATTTCATATTTTATTACAGATCTTTTTTTTTAAATTAATTATGAATTTTTGAAAATTAATTATTTTATATTGTAAGATCATTTTAGTAGAAGATAATTTCTATTTAGTAGTTTTTTTGACATGATTTCGTATTTAAAAGGATTTTCCTTATCTTTAAAAATTTCATTTTTTCTTTTTGCAAGTTCAGTCCATATTATTTATATATTTGAGAATTAATTAGTTCAATTATATTTGTAATTTATTTAACTTATAGAATATTTTTAAGATGTCGTAAAATTAAAATTCGTTTCCCTTGGCAGGTTTATCGTTATCTTTTCTGGACTTAAAATTTATTGTTTTTCTGTTTTAGATTCTTATAAGATCATAATATTTGGTTTGAATTAAGTACTATCCTTTAAAATTAATTTTTTTATTATAAATTTAAGTTTTTAATTAATAGTTTTTATCAGTTTAAGATTTATTGAAACATTTTGTTTAATAAATAAACCCTTTTAAATAATTTTATCATTGATTCCCCGTTAATGAATTAAACTTGTTTCCTTAACAATTTTATCATAATTTTTTTATTTCAAAAATAAATTTACAATTAGATTATTTTTAGAATGTAAGAATTGTTATATTAAGATTAATTATTTTCATTTCCCTATTTTTTTACATTAATTTAAGTTCTTTTACAATTATGGTTTTGAAAGTTATTCCTTTAATTTTGGCATTCAAGTTTATTAGCATATTTTTTGTTGAAAATTTTATTAAATTATTTTCAAATTAAGTGTCTATGGAAGTTAATACTGTTTTCATGACGTGTGAAATTTTAAGTTATTGATTTGCTTTATGACAGTTAACTAAACTCGAAGTCAGATTTGTATCTAATTTACGAAGAACTCATTTTGACATAATATTGTATCGAAGGATAAAGGTTCTACAATGTAGTCATATAGGCTAATTGCCCTATGTTACTGTTAGATACGTTAATTTTCCAATGTAATTAATCGAATATAGTGCACATTATTAACTATGTAATTCAACTACTTTAAACTTAATATTGTTACATGATAAACTCTTATTAATCCGATAATACACTATTTCCTTCAAGTCGACGTAATTTTGTGCAATTTTTTATCAAGATATAGTAACTATAAAGAATTTAAGAAGTTCTTATAGAATTATAAAATGTATTCATTAAGAAAACTCATAAATTTCCATGACAATTTAGTACTTAAAATTTCTATTGACATGTTTTTGGCGTTCATTTAGACGATTCACATTCTTAAAATTGATTACTTGTATAGAATGATATTACGATTTATTAATTTAATGAATGTATTACCATTTCAAAGTACCGACTTTGACAAATCAGTGTATTTATTTAGTAGGATATTTCAGTTTGACTCATCATTAGTCGATGATACAAATACCAAGTACAATTTTGATTAACTTTAATGTGTGCACGTGTAAATCTTCGACGTAGTAAAACTTCAATTGTCAACTTGCATTACGTTGTACAGTAACTCGTTCATGACAATTTAGCTAATATTAGACGAACTACTTTGCATATTTAGAACACAATCAAAGACTGTTCGTAAATCAGAAAATTTGCAAACACTATTGAATACGATCTTCAGATCAAGAATTTTGTCATTAGCGTAATAGATGTACTAAACTCAGATAAATTTACAGCATGTAAAAAATAAGCAAACTTAGAATTAAGATAATTAGGTTACATCGTAAATTTTCATTAAAATACATGTTAATCTATGTAATGATTATGGAGTTTCATTCATGCATACAGATTATTGATTATCAACATAGTTAGTTGTCATTAGATAGGATGTAACGATATCAAGTATACCGAAGTGCATTAAGCATTGTCACATTGATTTCAGTGATTTAACAAATTAAGATTATTTAGTTTGCATTCTTAGATCCATCTACGCACTTAATCATTTGTCATTACATGAATTACGATGTCTAGTAAAACGTACTCAATTGCATACCATTGTTATATGTATTTTCAAGTTTAAATGTATTCAATACAGATGCTTATCATTGTCAATAATTCATGAATGAAATTATTCCATAATTCATATACGCAGTATGAGTTCAATTAGATTAACAAAATAAAGTTTACAGATATCATTACGATGCATAAGCTTGTAAATGTTGGAGTATAAAGCTCATAACTTAAGTCATTATGGAATTAATGCATTAAGGACAGTAACAATCATTGAATTAACTCGTACGCATTACATGTGCATACGTATACAATTATGGAGAATCATCGACAAATTATTCAAACCAGTTAGAATAAGTAAAGATTATGTGATACAATTCGACGCCAGTGTGTATGTCATTTACAGGATCAACGTGGAAGCAGTTTTCAGAGTTCAGAATTTCATATTCACATCAATACATCTGTAAAGTAAGACTTAGTACAATTCGTTTAATTAAAGTCATCTAGTCGCATCGATTATAAACGTCCATTCTCATATTCTGCATTGAAGTTTGCTAATTATATTAGTAATCAGAATATGATCCAATAAATTTTGATTAAGATGTTATTAGGATGATCTATACGATTCGTCGTTCGAAACTTAAGAGTAATAGATACTGGGCATAATTTCAGTACCAAGTTAATTGTCATGAATGAACTCGTATATGACAGTCTAAACTATTATGTGAATGTACAATCGTGCTCATACAGATAGAAATACGTTGCCTTTCTCGATTATAATAATCAAGAAGTTTAATGCATGCTTATCGCAATCGTGAAGTATCATATCGATTCAAATTATAGTAATTGGTCCGCTATCATGTTGGGAATAACAATTATATCTGATAATTTAGCAATATGACAAAATGTTTCAGACATGTATCATTTATATACTGTTATGCTTTTGCATAACAGATATCAGTAGCATATATATGTAATATGATTAATTTCACAGAATTCCAATTATGATTAATACATTGAATATTGATTAAGACTTTCAATACTGTTACCTAGGCAAGTATCCAATGATTTTAACTGAATTTATGATAAAATTCTCTAGTCTTTCATGGTAAGATGTATCTTTAAGTACTACATCATTAATAACGTCATTTAGATCTAATAGAAATTATTCCATTAATATTGTGAAGTTAATGTATAATTAATATCTAGAGCTATTAGTCTAAGTGCATATTATACTGTTAAGAATTAATAATAAGAATATCTCGTAAATGATTTGAATGTAGATATCAAGAATTACTTCAGTTCAATATAATCTAGCATGTGCCTATGATTAACATGGTAATCGTAATTAGTTGGCATTTAATGTTTAGCATCTTAAAAGCCCATATGTGTACGAATTCATCAAAACGTTTTGAATTCAATTATTAGTACAGAAGTACATTGAACATTTTAATTCAATGTACATTTGAATCCAACTAACATATTTCATCATGAATTTATCATATGGCTATTAGTCGATGATTTATTGATTTGCTATTTCGTATGATTGATATTCGAGCTATAGTTAGCGTAATAGCTTAACGTATATTAATGATTCTTACATTGCAGAAGTTATATCCAGGAATCGTTATGTCGTTCAATGAATTTAGAATCAAAGAACTAACCTAACATGTAAAGGTAAACATAAGAATTGATGTGTATGACTTTAGATCAAGTAAGCATATAGCGTAGCTTTTACAATGGTATTTAAGAATTAGCGCATTTCGAATAAGCAATTGTCTATTGGAATAAGTTGTTTAGGAGCATTAATGTCGAGTTATCAATGTATTAATGCGAGAAGTTTTTCGATTAATAATGCTTCCGAATGTGTTATCAATGTCAGTAATGTTATTTCAAATGGTTTAAATCTTTCTCAAATGCATCATTATATAAGTCATAGTCTATGATTTATTACATTGTCTATTGTCCAATATAATTTCTATATACATGTATAATTCAAGATAACTTGATACGTTCATAAGTTCATGCAGTGTATTTGATTGCACTCTGCAAGTATTCTGTCCATCGAACTTTATGACAACTTGGATCGCTCATATAATATTATAATAATCTGGCTTTTGAAAGTTAGCCTAAAACTTAACTTTCACGAAATAGTTATACAGATTAGAAGTCACAGTTCAACTAGATTAATATTGTAATATTCAACATTTGGACTAATTGTTATTGCAATAAACTTTTTAATCAATAGATCTTATGATGATTAATTGAATGTATTTGAAATTATGTTCTGACAGTAAATTCGAATTTAAATCGAAGTAACTTCAGTTAAAAGCATTACATGAAGTACATTTTACAATGTTTCAAAGTTCTAGTTTAAAATTAGTATTTTGTGATTTTCGTATCATAATGATGAAATTACTTAGGAAGCGATCTTTGTCAATATGTTTCTCAACAATGAATGTAGCATCGTAACTATTAATTCAAATGCTTAGACATATATTTTGCAAGATAACTATAATGTTTAATAATGTTTTTAAGTCAGAGGTCAACTAAATTGAAAGTATTGATTGATTTAATATGACGAATCTTGTGATCATTGATATATGAAGTATATTAGCAAGCATTTAGAATTTGTCGTTGAAATCAACAGCTTCGGAAATTATAAAAGTAATCTCAAGTTGAGGACATATATGAAAGATTTGACATTGAACATCCGTAGTTTCCAGGTAATGAACTGTTTAACTTCATTTGACCCATAAATTGTTACATTTTGATTCAAGTTATCTCACAATAGACTGATTTTAAATGAACATTCCAGATATGATAAGATTTAACATTTATCAACATAAGACATGGTTTATTTTAGTAATACTAATATTTGGTATTTATATTGGCATTGATCTTCAGATATCAAGTTAATAGGTTATATGACATGTAATAGTATATTGTAATTCATCAGGCAAATTTCAGTCGATTTCATATCATTTGATCTAAGGTACGATTAATTAGCATAGGTTACTAGAGATATTGGCATTGCATACCTTCGATATAATACTTGTCTCAACTATACTCTATGCTACAATTGTTGTAATGATATTGTAGCTGTATTACGGTCAAATCATTTATGATAAGTACTTATTACACAGTGTAATTGTAACTAGGTACAATCTTTGGAACGTGATTCTAGGTATTTACAATGATCAGTGAATTACGGGAATAGCAAATATCTAGGCAATTCTTCAATTATGACACTGTAGATACGTTATGATTGCGGCAAGTTTTTGTCAACTTATTTATCAATTGAAATTGTTTATTAATATGTAAGTAAGATGTTCAATATATGATGAAAGGATTTAAGTATTATTATGTTTATTACATTGTCGCGATTGTAATTCATGTCTAGTAGAATTCTAAGTATGTCTAAATCCATATTTTAATAGTATAAATTTTGCATTTTAATTATCTTTATACTAGATCAGATTATCATTAATATTTCGATGTTATAGTTTAAATTTTACATGTAATTCGACTTTAATTGGTCTTGAATACTCAGCGTTAATTTTAATAGTACAAATTTAGGATCTTACTTGTATATTTAAGTATCAGTATTGTATCAGTTATAATTTGCTGTTAATTATTATCATTGTATGCATAATGTTACTTGTACATGTTGTTTCAATGTCATAGTACTTTGATTATGTAAGTTATATGTTATATTTGACGTATATTACATTAATCGATGTTTTATATTTAATGTATAGATCGATCAGTATGTATTAGTATGTAAAATAAATAGTACAGTTGAATTATACTGAGTAACATTTGTAAGTGAATACTATTCAGTGAAACTTTGTAAGTGTCATTTAATGCACTATGTAACAGTTTAGCAATGTACACGGTAATTGAAACTGTATAGAATAAATATATATGATGTTGTAATTTAGGCTTGAATATCATGGTACTTACTGTAGTGTTATTGAGTCATTTAGTTAATTTCAGTGAATCAATTTATTTGGATAATAGTAAATTGTCTACGAAATTAGGATTATCAATATTTAAGGTTAAGATTATGGTAAGTTTCATGTACTTGCTGTCTCAGTATGATACTTATATAATTTTTTAGTATTTAGTAAGTTATTATAAGATCTATTTTTTCAGAATATAATGTTAAGTCATGTATTAGAACGATTTAATGTACATTATGCATTCATAATAATTAAGTTACTATGAATATATTGCATAAAATTGAATCAAATTTAATACATCAATAATCAGGACATTAGTGAACCTTGAATGCACTATCCAAAATTAATGCATAAAGATATTCAGTGAATCAAGTAGTTCCAATGAGAAAACATATCGTATGTAGTTATAAAGCCTGAAGTACATCAGAAAATACACTTTCAAAATAGACATTAATTCAAACGTACTTATGGTATATAGAAGATACCTTGAATATTAATATATTGAAGATCATTAACTTAATTAGTACATAACTATTTTCAAGACTTATGATCTTAAATTATATACTTTTTTCTTTTTTATTGCATGAAATTATGTAAAGAAGAATAAACTTCAGTAGCTCATAGTGGACTAAATATAAGGTTCACGTTAAATTATTCACTTGTAACATTACTTTTCAAAAATCTAAATGAACAAAGTCAATGCTAACATAAGTGCTACCAATGATTCTTTTTCATAAATTAATGTTTAATTGTACAGTAGTGTTTTAATGTTTAATTGCATAGTTATGTTTAATGTTTAATTGCAAGGTTTTTTTATTGTTTAATTGCATGATTGTGTTTAATGTTTAATAACATGGTTGTGTTAATGCTCAAATTGCATGGTTGTGTTTAATATCGTGGTTGTGTGTTTAATTACATGGTTGTGTTTATAATGTTTAAATGCCAGTTTGTGTTGCATATTTAATTCAAAAATAAGGAGATGTGGTGCGACTGCCACCAAAAAAGAACTATCTAGCAGAGTTCAAATCAAGTGGATAGAAGCAATTACGTGTCATCGTACGGCCTTCAACAATGAGAAAAACCAATACCGGATAATCGGCTGACAAAGAAAATGTTAAACAATTCAAACGAGAAAATATAAAAATACAATTTACGAAAAACAAATATGAGAGTACAACCACTAAACTGAAGGCTCCTGGCTTGTGACAGGCACATAAAGCACATTGTATTGACTTGCCTACCGGGTTTTTGACTAAGCATACATATCTTAAACTGAAATACTTTCAAATGAAGAAATTCTCCCATAGTATACTTAAAACTTCATAAGAAGAATACAAATGAATTGGTTTAAAAAGTTTATTGTTATAAATTTAGCACTTATCAACCAATATATGATTCACCATATAACAATATCATATAATTATGTACAATTATAAAAATACATTGTCTTAGATTTACAACACAGATCTCATTAACAGTCCATTGGTAGTTATACTTTTCGGTCTGCAGTCATTACCGTCCCGGAAGCTGCTTGATCGTGATCTTGGTGTAAAGTAAAGCAACTCAGGGTGATTCAATGATATTTCTTGAATCTGTAATAAAAAGATAAAACAAAATTGAACAAATTTTCCTGGTTTTCAAAAAAAAAAACAAACAAACAAAAAACTATAGTCATATGACAAATTATAGATAGTATGATTATTTATTTTTTAGAAGAAAAGCGTAGTCTGAAAAAACCTAAGAAATCTTAAAACGTATGACCGAAGTTTGAAAAGGGTTATTTTTGTTAGATTTGTGGCTAGTAATTTATAAATAGCATATAAATTTTAAACCAATATTATAAATGACATGTACAAATAAAAGAGAGAAGAACAACGTATATATAAAGACTGACTGAATTTAAATGTGTATAACATGTTTTGTCTAGTTTACCTCTTTGAATAGATCATTTGTCAATTTACATTTGGAGTACTCATTCGCTGAGGCAATAAGATCATGAACAAGATCAGGACGTATACAACTAACAGCAAATTCCCAGCATGCATTCTTCAGGCATTCCAACTCGAACTTTTCGGCAGCATTCAACAGTCCTATAAAACAATTAGATGAATGTAAATTTGTTATATATTTGAACCGTTCACTTTTAAGATATACTTTAATAGTTTTGAATTTTGGAAGGTGGATTTTAAAAATTTATATCAATTCATACACTGGTATTTTTTCTAATAAAATAACAATTTTTGGAATGATGATTTATGTTTTTCTTTACAAGTTTATTTTCACAAAACGTTTTAAAGGACGTTTCTTCCGTAAAACATTACTTTAACAAGCTAACTATTTACTACAAATATAAAAAAAATCCTTAAAAAAGTTCAAATGCAAAAAATTAAAAACAAAAAACTTGTGCGTTTTGGAAAAGTCTCCCTTTGCAAAAAACTAACATTATATAAAAACGCATAACTTCAATTAAAAAGAAACACATAAGATAAGCAAAAAAAAAAAAAGGGGAAACTGCAAATGTCTGAAAAGATAATATATCTTACCAACAACAGAAAACACATCGACTGATACCATGCCACAGTGAATATAACGTACCAGTCTCTCAAATACACTGGGTTCAAATTCATCTAGAACAATAGTCAACTTTCTTGAAATGGATGATTCTGAAGTTTGGTATGACGGTTTAGAGGTTAGCAGTTTGCGAATTTCTTTAAGTTTCTTCAAAAATCCTATTTTCTTCTGTGAAGCTTGTATTTTTATCTCCTTTTCTTTAGCAAGGATCATCAAATAAAACAGTCTGCAATAGAACAAAAATTCAAATGTATATTTATAATAATTTACTGATATGTTTTCATAGAAAAATCAGATGCGTTTTTTTGTTTTGTATCATTATGTTTTACAGTGGTTATGCCTGTAACATTTGCCATTGTCGAGTTTCACTGAACCACAGAAAATTGATCAAATGGTTCTAATATTAGAATTATTTGAAAATTTGCTAAAACCGAAAATTTAAAAATGATTGAAATTATCTTTTTTTATTGGAACGTTAAATATTTAAGTATTATGATGTATTTTTTATTATAATTAGATTAATGTTCTGTTACCTGCTTCTGGATGCTAATATTGCTCTCAGTCCGTGGATTGGATATTGCTCCGGACCAACAAGGAAAGTAACATCGCATAGATCAGGTACGGACAGAATATACTTTAAATCTTCACACAAGGCTTGCTTATCTTTCAAAACCATTAACTGTGATTCTTGTTCATCATAACAACACGTGTAAAATTCGTCTGAAAAAAAAGAAAAAAGAAAAAAGAAAGAAATTGTAATTATTTTATAGCTGATATTTAATCGATAAAAAAACACTTCTACAATATACAATCTCTTGGACTTTTTCTGTTAATCAGTTTTTTTAGTTTATAACAATTTTATTTGCTCAAAGATACAAATAGGATTGAACACAAGTTAATAGTAAAATGAGAAATGTGCACAGTCTAAGAAAAAAAGGCATAAAACAATTAACAAGGAAAAGGATAGAGAATTGAGATAAATAAATAAAAAGAAAAAAAAAAGAAATAATAAAAATATAGTAAAGAATAATAAATAAATTAATAAAAATAAATTCTGTGAACACGGTGTTTTCGTAGATTCACATCTGATTTAATCATTCATTTGTACTATTTTTTGTTACCTAATTTATTTAGTTCTGCATAGAATTCAGCGTGCAACGATTCAACCTAAATATCTAAAAGCATTGATATTTATAATGGTAAAATCCAAAAATATTATCGTTTCCGTTGTTCTGCATTTTAACGATATGGATGTATAAAATTGCACTTTATAAAGTAATGCAAAACATAAATACATTAGAAAATAAACAAATTCATAAAACCCATTTTGAAAATGCTAAATTATTTGTTTATTCAATAATGGATTTTACTTCGTACTTACCTTGAAAAGCGGGATTATGAGCCATTTTTCTGTGATATTTCAGATTATTTCTTTCTTTTAGTCTGAGATACAAATCAGTTAATGATACTGTTGGAAATATTACCATACTTATATTAGAAAGTTGTTTTCACAGTTAAGTAAATCGTATAGCGAGTAATGGTTTAGACTCAACTCTTTAATGACAACAAAAAGTCTGCAGTACTCAACTTTGTTTTTATAATCATGACAAGAAATTGATTGATTAAATTCTTTAAGTAGATAAGTGTTTTCTATAGTGTACACGTGCATTTGTTTTATTTAGTAAACATTTATAACTATAATTAACAAAGGTAAATTAAATTATTTTTTACAATAAACGCATATAGTGTAATGCGGTGACCCTGCAAAAAGAGTGGACATCCATGAGAAGGAGAAGAACAGTTATATATACTAGTATGCATGATTAAATAAACATGAAACAATATTATAACTTTTCAATATCAAATGTGCGAATTACTTTTAGCAGTAAAAACATTATAAAATGAAACATTTTTTTAAATATTGTACCATTACAATGTATTATATATTAAATTATAATTATTTGAAAATATACATATGAATTGACAAAACAAACGATTTAAAACAAAATATATTAAACAAAAACTCATTTATGATGTGCAACAAAAAGTAACTCTCCACTCCTTACAACGAGTAAAGCAGAATTCAAAAAAAGAAATTATTAAAAAGATACCTTAACAAAACTCAAAATAAGATGTTCACAAACGTTTCATAATATTGTTACCATATTTGTACAAAGTAAATATGAATAAATGGAGATATGGATATACCAAGTGGAGTATACGTCGATGAGACAGGAGCTCATCGACACAAACAACATAAAGACAGTCTTTATACCTGTAGAATACTTATTTCTAACGGGATAGCACATCCTTATTTTTACGGAGATGTTGTTTACCGTGCCGGGAAATTTAGAAACGATCCTGATAAACTTATCGATCCTTTAAATAAACTTATTCTAAAAGGTTACCAATTCAACACTGTAATTAGATCTTTGAATATTGTTTTTATTGGTATTGATATTGATTTTGTTATCAGTAAATTAAATCTAAACTAAATATTATTGTTATATACATGTGCACTTTCATGGATCTACAATCTGTCGATCCCTGTATCTTGGCATTGCACAAGGTCATGCTTTTCTCTGACTGATTATGACGTCTTTACACTAAATCCATTGGATGTTGGATGTGTACTGATTGATAATTTAGTATTAGATGCATGATTTTTTTTTATTAGTTGTAATTGGGTTTTAACTAGCTGTCAGTAACTGCGAGTACTCTCAGATCTGTACTTAGTGTCTTTTTGTTGTTGGGATGTACAAGTACCCGGCCACGTCCACTCTGTGTTTTTGTTAGATGTATTTCTATTTGTATCCATCTGATGAGTTAAGCCTTTTTCAACTGATTTTTGTAGTTCGTTCTTTTGTTGTATTGTTACACCACTGTCCCAGGTTAGGGGAGGGTTGGGATCCCTCTAACATGTTTAACCCCGACACATTCTGTATGTATGTGCCTGTCCCAAGTAAGGAGCCTGTAAATCAGTGGTTGTCGTTTGTTGCTGTGTTAAATTTTTTTTTTTTCGTTCATTTTTTTTGTACATTAATTGGGCCGTTAGTGTTCTCGTTTGAATTTTTTTACATTTATCATTTCGGGGCCTTTTATAGCTGACTATGCGGTATGGGCTTTGCTAATTGTTGAAGGCCGTACGGTGAGCTATAATAGTTATTAATTTCTGTGTCATTTGGTCTCTTGTGAAGAGTTGTCTCATTGGCAATCATACCACATCTTCTTTTTGTATATTTATCGATAGCCAGGTATTTATACAATATGTCAAGCTAGAATTCGTATCGAGTATATTGAAACTAAAGTTGTAAATTATAAATTATACGGAAATTATCAAATTTAAAGATGTGCAATCAACACCCAATTATCTAAATAACAAACATTTTGATTTGATATAAGACAACAACGGCCGAGGTTACTGGCTAAAGGCAGGTACAAGACTGTGTCGCGGGTTTGAACTAGTTTTTTTCTTCTTATCTTAACCATACCCTTGTTAATTTCAATTTTTTTCTCGCCTGCGACGAAAGTCTCAGAATAATACGAGACATAGTGATAACAATCCGGCGGTGACGGCGTAAACTATTTGAATAAAGCTTTATGATTTAGTTTAAACATTTTTATTTGCAAAAAAACTCACAAAAAGGATTAGACATTAGTTAGTCCAACTTAGATCGTCTTCTCCTAAGATACAATATTAGACAATAGAATTTCATAGCATGCAAATATCAAATTTATTATTATACAATATATAATCAAATATCTGTAATTTAAATGACATATTAAGAAACAGTATAGAAAAGGGGAAAGATAAGAAGAAGGAAAAACAAAATATATGCATGTGCTGTGTGTGTGTGTGGATCACATTCAGCTTATGCACATGATTAAACAAGGAACCTTTTGGTCTTTTTTATATAATCAAAAACATTTCTGAATATTTCTTCATTTTGCTCATTTGTCAGATTTATACTACCAGATGCTAAAATCTCTAGATCCAACACAAGGTCATCTGGTAACCAACTAAGACTATTCCTAAGAATGTGACGTAAATCTGTATATAAAGGACATTGTGAACTTTCCATTTCTATGTAGCAACATTCCAGCAGCGCCTGCATACGGAGTATATATCTCCCAATTGATACGATATTCCCGGGCTTGTGTTTCCTATCATGATTTCCTTGATAGAGGATTGCTGCTCACAAGGAAGCTATTAAACCAAGAGTTCCAAATGGTGAAGTTGAAATCATGCCTTCGTAAATTTTACGGACGCCATCACGAGTTGGTTGACCGTTATGGAATAACCGTTTCGGATATGTTCCTTATGTCGTAACTACAATACCCTTTCCTTTTCACGGATGTGACTTACCGAATTAGACTATTTACCGGATTTGTAATAACATAAGCAACACGACGGGTGCCACATGTGGAGCAGGATCTGCTTACCCTTCCGGAGCACCTGAGATCACCCCAGTTTTTGGTGGGGTTCGTGTTGTAGTCTTTAGTTTTCTATGTTGTGTCATCTGTACTATTATTTGTCTGTTTGTCTTTTTATTTTTGGCCATGGCGTTGTCAGTTTGTTTTCGATCTATGAGTTTGACTGTCCCTCTGGTATCTTTCGTCCCTCTTTTAAAGAAGAAATGATTAGAAAATCTTCGCGGGGATTTCCACAGCGACAAGATGGATCTGATACAATATTTATTTGAAAGAGATCATAATTAAGGAATGTAGATGAACATCTAAATTGCGTTAAAATAATATTAAGGTTTCTTGGACCAAATGCAAAGTAACTAGGCACCGTTTTATTACCTACTGTAGAACTCTTTTTTAATTTATTTTTAAATTTTGATAAAGTTTCTGTTTTTCGCACGGATATATCCAATCTATTCCATTGCCTAATAGTTGATGGTATAAAGGAGTCACTACTTATCGAAAGTCTACAAAAAGGTAACATAATATCAGCACCATTTCTTAAAGGATATGTAGTTGTACTTTGTATCGATGGCGGAATCAATTCACAAAGATAATTAGGGACTTTTCCGTTATACGCGTTATAAAGCATTTGCAGTTTTCTTCTTCGGCGACGGTCTTGAAGAGATTCCCATCCAATTTCTTTATAAATATTATTTTTATTCTGTAAAAATTGGTAAGCCAGTTACAATTCTTGCAGCTTCAAGTTGCAAATTTTCTAGTTTGTTAGTATTACAAATTCCACAGTTATCCCAAACTTTACTGGCATATTCAAAAATCGGTCGTATATATACTAAGTATAATTTTCAAGTTTGACCTGCTAAGTCTGTATTTTAGCTTACGTAATGTATTTATATATTTTGATACATTAAGTACAATGTTATCGAAGTGTTTATTCCATGTTGTATCGTTACTTAGTGTAACTCCAAGGTGTTTGTGGTAATCGGTGAATGGAATATCTTGCCCATTAAACGTAAAATTCATATTTGGTCCTTCGATATTCGAGAAAAGCATAATTTCTGTTTTATCTGGATTGAATGACATGATCTATCTTTTTGACCATTCATCTAGGATATTCAGATCATGATCGATTACAGTTTGTATTTGCTTTATGATTTAGTGGATAGAAGACATGAATGCTTCATACCTTGTATGCATATATCTTATGTGACGAAGTTTCCGTCCGTTATATGTCTATTGTCCTTGACATAATGTTCACGGTTCAATGACTGCTTGAAAAAAAAATTGCCATGTGAATTTCTCCCTTATTATGAATAATTAGGATAACCATATTTGGTATATGGGTGCCTTGCAAGGTCTACATTTCCGTCAGACATGGTTTATTTGCAGTTGCTCTTATTTTATTGATCATTGATGAAGGTTAAGTTTTCGTGCCAAGCCCGTACCTTATAGATACTATAGCGAAAGGTTAATTACATTTGGTGTATGGAATGATTGTGAGGCGTATACAATGTATGTCCGACTGGCAGGTTTCATCTGTCTTTGACCTCTTTTTCGTGGATCATTAAACAATGTTTATTTTTGCTCTTTTGTCTGTTTCTTAGATTCTATAAGAAAGATGACCATACTATTTGGTGCATTGAATGATTGTAAGGTGTACATATCTGTTTGGCAAGGTTCATATGACATTGGCCTCATTTTCATTGTTCTTTGTTTAATGTTAAGTTTTTATGGTTTTAGCAGTTTATCAGATACTAAGGCCGTGTTCACATTGAGCTAAACTCGATGTGGTGTAAGTGTACTCTACACTTAAACTAAACTCAATTACGTTCCCACTGATAAAAATCAATGTTTACATGTAGTTTAAAACAGGTTTTGACTGCACGCAGTCGATAGTCAATGTAGACCTTGTGTGGGTTAAGTGTTCATAAAACAAGATATTAAGAACGTAGATTTTATTGTGAATATTGAAGGAAGTTACATATATTGAATAAATATGATTAAAATAAACTAAGAATTAAGCTATTCTTCTATTCATATGTGAAAAACTCAAAAATTGTTCTTTTAAAAACAAGATTAAATTTAATATCCTTAGTGGACCATTTGATTTTTTTTGTGGGAGGGATTATTTTGCTGATAGAATATTCATTTTACACCGGTTGATAGTACGCCTTATCTATTTAGCAAAATTATTTTCACTTTTTGTACATAACTTTTTCTTGCAAAGTCCTGCAGTCTGTAGGATAAAATATTCATTTTCATCATGTCGTGGACAAGGTTTGTTTTACAGTTAGTACCAGTCCAGATTATGCATTTCCAAAATCACTCCATGTGTGACTTGGGAAAAGAAATAAGGTCACATGCATCTTCGAACGATCGGCCGTAAAACCCTTACCAAAGTAGTGCGTCCGTTTGGCTGTGCGGGATGTACAAGTACTTAGCCACGTCCATCTTCATCTCGGACGGCCTCTATTACAGGACCTACCTATTGTTTTTATTGTGAATTTGTTCTCGCCCTGAACATGCATGAAATATTTGCCACTGGACGTTTAGCAATCAACAATCAATCACTTTCAAAATCCTTTTTTCGCCTTTTGTTACGCTGTTTGAGTAAACGTAACCGTTCTCCAAATTAATAGATCGATTTTCTTAAGGTACCGACTATTCATTTTCGTGGGACAAACCATTTTTTATTACTTTAATACAAAAAACAACCAATGTTTTTCAATAACATACAGGAACATTTTTCAAAAACCCATGTTGAATCCCCCCGCTTTTCTTTTTCAAGAAACCAAACAATTTTTCTCACTTCCCTCCTGGAACAAATATATTTTTTCTTAAAAAAATATGAAATTTAAACAATTATCCCCAAAAAAAAAAATAAAAGCAAATTAAAAAATATGACTTGGTTTAACTGATTCAATTGTTAACAGAGAAATTTTTAGTTAGAAATTTTAATTGATGTTTATATTAGTGTTTCATGTTTTGTCCGACTCAGCTTCTGTCAAATCCATTATTTATTTAGGTGGACGATACACATTTTATTACTAGATTTATGATGTCTGTGGTAGAGACGGCAATGTTTTCTTAACCGTCTCATGAACTTGGTGCACGTGTTAATTTTCAATCTTAGTCAGGCTTATTCAGTCAGTTGCATTAATCAGTTAGTAGCAGTAGCAGTGCAAAAATTCAAATCAATTTCACAACTTTTCACAACTTCCTAAAATGCCGCCAGTTCGTAAAAAACGTGTTTCCAGTAAGAAAAGTAAGAAAAGTGACACACTAGTTGTACAGAATTCCAGTAATACGGAATTGACATTTGACGAAGCTAAAGAAAACTAAGGAAGCAAGGCATCAGGGCTCCATCAACTTTCACGAAAGAGCAGTTATTGGAACTACTAAATGAGAATACAGGACAGGATAATGCAGTTATGCCCGAAATTCCAGCATTAACTCAACTTACCACCAGTTTAAACAACATGGAGCAAACTGTTCAAAATCAAGGAACTTTAATTCAGTCGCTATTAGTTCGAGAATCAAATAGCATTAGTCAACCTTCAGTCGTTAGTGATATAAGTAATGGAGTACATCATGATACAGGATCTTATCACACCGCCAAGGTTTCCTCAGGCATGTTTCCGCATGTTCAAGCAGTGGCACCGAACGTTCGGAAGCAGATATTAGAAGGCAAGTACATTAATCTGGCTACTCTACTTAACAATCAAGAAAACGTACAAGATTATAAAACTGTTGATGAATCTGACGGGTCCGTTCTGTTAATCAAACATCGCGATCCTCGCCTTCAAAGAAACTTGTCTATTCAAGAATTTCTAGAAGCTTTCAATATTTACAAAAATATTATTTGTGAAAAGCAAGACCGACGCATCGAATTCGATATGTATATTCAAGATGTCATTGATATATCTGCAAGATATAAAGGTCCCGTTTTCTACGAGTATCACAAGGCTTTCGCAAATAAGGTAGCTGCTATCAAACTGACCCACGGTAAAGTTGTAGATTGGTCCATCAGAGACGAAAACCTCTATTCATCCATCACAAGTGGACAAATCATTAAGGAATGTGAAACATGCGGTAGTCTAGGGCATCTCACAGCTGTTTGTCAAACGTTACCAAGCTTTGGTCAATCGAATAATCGATCCAAACCAACTTATAATCAAACCCATTTTCAGAAATCACAAGTTGGAAGTAACGGTCGTGATGATTCCAATACAGATATACGAGGACGCCCCGTTCTTTTCTTTCGTGGTCGGGAAGTGTGTAACAATTTCTTATCAGGAAAATGTTTCAAGGGGACAAAATGTTTATTCGCCCATGTCAATACTAGATCATCTAGTGGTGCTACTCCGAACAGTAGGCCGTCACAAGACCAAGCGCAGGCTAAGAATTGACTAGTGTCTACGCCTATTGATATCGATCAACGAAGTTGAACTTACACATTATCCAGATAAAACTTTTGTTAATAATTTAATTAATGGACTTCGATATGGTTTTGACACAGGCATAAACGTACTACCAAGTAAATCTTTGGAATGTAAGAATTTATTGTCTACCAAGAAATTTCCCGATGACGTTACGAAACTGGTAGATGACGAACTTCGTAAAGGATACCTTATTGGACCATTTACAAAACCTCCGTTTGATACTTATAGAATTAGTCCGATAGGTATTGTTGAAGGAAAATATTCAAAAAAGAAACGATTAATTCTAGACCTTTCGGCTCCTCACAACAATGATGAGCATCACAGCATCAATGATTTAATAAATAAGGAAGACTATTCCTTAACCTATGTAAGAATTGACGATGCTATAAGTATAATTAAGTCATTAGGAATTAAAAGTCAATTATGTAAGTGTGACGTAACCGATGCATTCAAATTAATACCTGTACATAATTCTTTATGGCGATTTTATGGATTAAAATGGAATGACATGTACTATTTTTATACTCGTTTAGCATTTGGTTGCCGTTCAAGTCCCAAGATATTCGATACATTATCAGTGGCAATATGTTGGATTTTACAAAATAATTACGGTTTGCGGCACGTGTTACATTTGTTAGACGATTTTCTCCTGATTAACAATCCTTACGTAGACGCTACAAGGTATATGAACACAATGTTATATGTATTTAATAGTTTAAAGATTCCTCTCAGCGCTCATAAAACAGTTGGTCCATCTACTTCATTAGAATATCTCGGCATAATTCTCGATTCAATGCATATGATTGCTAAATTACCTGATGAGAAACTTGTTCGAATTAAGGATATTTTATACAGCTATCTTAATAGACGTTCGTGTACTAAGCGTGAAATGTTAAGTTTATTGGGTCATCTTAATTATGCATGTAAAGTAATTATACCAGGGAGATCGTTTGTGTCGTACTTATTGACATTAGCACACTCCGTAAAAGAACTTAATCACCACGTTACAATTACAAAGGGATGTAGAGATGATATGACAATGTGGTTTAAATTCCTAAGTCAGTGGAATGGTATATCATTTTTTATCAGCGATAACGTTATTAATGCGTCCGATTTTCATTTATTTACGGATGCTTCATCAACAATCGGATACGGAGGTTATTTTAGGAAAAGGTGGTTTCAAGGCATTTGGTAACGATTTTATTTGGCCCGACGATTTTATTCGGCCCGATGAAGAATCTTTCTCAATGGCTTACCTAGAATTGTATCCAATTGTTATTTCTGCTATTTTATGGGGGCATGAATGGTCTACTAAACGCATTCTTTTTCATTGCGATAATATGTCTAGTGTGTACATTATTAACAAGGGTCGTTCAAAGTGTAATGTAATAATGAATCTTGTACGACGTTTAACTTGGTGTGCGGCTAAATTTAATTTTGTTGTACATGCTGTACATGTACCAGGGAAAGAAAATAACATAGCAGATGCTCTTTCTCGTTACCAGATGAAGCGGTTTCGACAATTGGCCCCGGACGCTTCGCCGAATCCATGCATCTGCCCTCCTCATTCCGAAATTCTTTGGAGTTAGATCAAGCAGTCGACAGCTTATGGAATAAAAGTATCAATGTGAATACCCGCAATGTTTATTCAACAGGATATAAATGTTTTATTCAATTTTGTGGCGATCATATCACTGGATTCAACTCAAGGAATTTCAATATGTCTAAAGTTTCGGAAGATTTATTGATCTATTTTGTGGCCCATTGCCAATCAGTGTTAAACCTAAAATATTCAACAATCAAATTATATCTCGCTGGAGTTCGTTTTCATGGAGTTAATTTTGAAAATGTGAACTCCCTTTGTGATAGATTTGGTCATACATACCAACGCTTGCAAAATGTGTTAAATGGAGTTAAAAAATCTGAGAGTAAGCCATTACGACAAAAGTTACCAATAACGTTTAAAATTTTACAGGAAATAGTAACATGTTTGCAATGTGGATTTTCAATCATGATTATATGGATTTAACATTTCAAACAGCGTGTGTTCTGGCATTTTATGGTTTCCTGAGATGCAATGAGTTTACATGTAGAACTGTTTTTGATTCAGATTCAAATTTATGCGTTTCTGACATAAATTTCGTTTCAGAAAGCGAAGTAACTGTTAATTTAAAAGCTACAAAGACAGATATTTTCGACAAGGTATTATAATTTCCTTGTTTAAGATAGATGGCGTCGTTTGTCCGTATAAATTGCTATTCCAGCTGATGAGTGTAAGACGAAACCTGAACGCAAGGCACAATGATTCGTTTTTCGTTGAAGAAACCGGAAAACCACTTTCCCGGAACTATTTTATAAGCAAGCTAAAAACAATACTCATGGCATTAGGATATAGTGAAAAGGATTTTAGCGGACATTCTTTTCGATCAGGCGCGGCCACTAGCGCTAGTTCTCAAGGTATTGAGGACAGCATGATACAAACACTTGGACGTTGGAAATCAGATTGTTTTAAACGCTACATTAGAACTTCTAAATTGGATATTAAATCCGCGCTGGAAAAGATTAAATAACAAAGATAACAATGCAGGCAAACGTTTTTACAATCGGTTATAACTTTGTAACTTGTCCTCCACCCTGGCCTTGTGTCTTTTCTTTTCACGTTGATCTCAATATTGTGGTTAAGGATTTTTATATTGACATTAATTTTTCTCTAGATCAACTTTAATCTTTAACAACACACAAGGCTTCATCAGGCACAACATATTCAATTTTTGGGGTTACTCAATATGCAACCTGTGTAACCAACATAACGTTAAATATTTCGTTTTGGGCTATGATATTTTATTTTGGTATTTTATAATATCGTTCCCATAATTTTCTGAGTAGTTAGGGTGCCTACGTCCCTTAACGAGGAATAGTCTCATCTTGATTGCTCAACAGCTCTATTTCACGTCGGTCTAAGCCCACAAAGATTTACTCTTATGCGGTACCACGTGGAAAATCAAGTAAGGCTATACCGCTCGGGAACGGCTTGCTTAAGTACTCTGAGACAAGTAGACTGGTAGTCGTACACACACACGTGTATGCAAATACCCCTATGGTGACGCATTTCTGTCAAAGATATGTGGCTAGCTCAGGCACAGTATTTTAGCGGCAAATTATCCTTAATTATCTGAGAACACACTATCATTTTATGTACATACTGTGTGTTTTGTGTCAACTGCAGGTAGCATGTAATTTGTTTTGTTCTTGATTTACAATATGACAGAACTGAGTGAATTACATGATACTAGAGAAAAATATCCTCAAGCATTCACACAGTGTGCCGCGCACACTGCTCGGATAGTTAAGTATAATGTTGGCGTCAGTTAGTTTACATTCATCGCTTTTTATTCAATGACGCCAAAGAAGTTTTCTGTAACATAACGTGTTGCCCTTAAGCCCAAATATTTGCATAATAAAAATAATTATTTTATCATGTTTTATATTTTTTTCAGTACTTCAACAATATCAGACTGGGTATCTTGAAATACTTCCTGCTGGACGTTTACAGGCTTTATATCAACAATAACTACTTTTGTAATTATGGTATAGTGTCTGTGATCGTTCTTATATAGTGGTCGTTAATAGCTATCAATTATCTGCGGTCAAGGTTTATTTATATTTAGTTGTATATCTCTAATCATTGTTCACGCCAGTAATTCTCTTATCAATTGGTCTATTAAGGTCAACGCATTGAGGTTTTATTAGTTAATTGGCTTTGGTCTGCTGTGTCGGTATTTACTTTAGATCATACGCTTGATGTGTATTTTATTATGTTTGAAACATGTTATATAAATTCGATTCTATATAATGTTCATGTGAATTACGTGTACATGTTGTTTACTGATGTGAACAATTTTCATATACAGGTAATTAAAACCGATGTACAGATGAGAACACATTTAGTGTGAAACTCGTGTTCATTACATGAAACTAATTGTAAACGGGTTTACAGTACGCAGCGTTTGGTGTGAACACGGCCTAATAGCAACAGGTAAGTTATATGTAGTTTATGGAATGATTGTAAGGTGTTAATATATGTCCGTCTGGTAAGGTTTATGTGACCTTGACTTCATTTTAATGGTTCATTTGTCAATGTTAAGTTTTTGTTGTTTTGTCAGTTAATCAGATACTATGTGCAATAGGTCAACTAAATTTGGTGTATAGAATGATTGTAAGGTGTACATGTCTGTCTGGCAGATTCATATGACCTTGACTTCATTTTCAGGGTTTATTAGTCAATATTAAGTTTTTGTGGATTGGTCTGTTTCTCAGGTACAATAAGCAGGACAACAATTTGTTGTGAGGAATGATTGAAAGGGGTACATGTCTATCTGATATATAGTTCTCATCTAACCTTGATCTCATTTTCATGGATTATTGATAATGTTAAGTCTATGTGATACTTGAAGTAAAACCTTTATATTACAAACTTTCAACATAAATTCAATCATGACAAGTATACATAAAAATCAGGAGATACGGTATGATTGCCAATGAGACAACTATCCAGAACAGTTCAAATAAAGTACATGTAAGCAATCATAGGCAACCGTACGGTCTTCAACAATGAGAAAAATCCATATCGTATAGTCAGTTATAAAAGGCCCCGACATCAAAAATATTAAACAATTCAATTGAGAAAACTAACTTAGTCAGGAGAAACATTTCAGCTTGTGCACCCTTGTTTTAATTCTACTAACTGTTCTTCACTAAATTTTAGAAAAATAGAGTTTTCAATGAAAAGAATTCCATTTGTGAGACTAAAGTACTATGATCACCTTTAATTCTCGCTCTTTGCTACCAAAGGGACGTGTAAATGAGAGAAAAAAGTTACCACATTCCATAGATAAATCTATTTCTTTTTTTTTTCTTTCTTTTTGTGTCCTTTGTTACCATAGAAATAAACGTTGTTTAAACGGAAGGTAGTACATATGAGAATCTCAGACGAGTTAAGGTGGCTCACCACAATAAGGACACCCGTTAGAATTTTTTTATTTTCACACATTTTGTAGATCTTTTTATGCTAAATCCAAAAATGCAAAGAAAAAAGGGGGTCACAAGGCTTGTTTTCCACTCAAATGGAAGCGAAATGTGCGATTTTGACCCTATTTCCAAACATTTCCACCCTTTCAACAATAACGGCTACATCAAATTCAAAGACTTTTAGAACCATGTCAATATGATTATGTTATGATATTGTAACTATCATATTTATTTAGTTGGCCTAACTTGTTTTGTGTGGCCTAAGAATGTTTACATTATATTTTGTTATATTGTGTACAAAATAATACACATTGTGTTACAACTATGCAGTTTAGAATTCACTGGAACAATCACTGATACCCATGGAATGATTACAACTTTCTATTTCACTTACATAACGTTTCCAGAATGATCATAACAAAAGATGCGTAATTTAAATTTCTAGCGTTGTCTAGAAGTTTCCGTTTGAGTATATATATAAGTATGCAGACCCTAAAGAGATAGACATCGATAGACTTAGACATCGATAGACATCAACATTCTCAGCAGTTGGATTGACACTTTTATTTACAAACTACATCATACTAGATTGTGACCAATTGGATATAATATTCTGTGGATTCCGAGATTTCCGGATAAAGAAAAGATAAAAGATTGGACATATATTTTGACAGTTGAGTTGACATTTCTTTTATGTAATACTTCTTGTAAACTTTTGTATAATAAATCCTGTTAAATTTATTATTGATTTGTGTCTTTTGTTGGCTACAATTAAAGTCGATTTTTCTGTTCATAACAGAAATTGGGGCTCGTCCGGGATTACGTTAATATCTTATTAAAATTTATTCAGTATTCTAATAGAACTAGCCAACAAAATTCTACAAAATGGCATTTGATGCCGGTAAATTTTGAAAACGCCAGACCTAGAGGGGTTTGATAATTTAAAGAAAGAGGAATTAGTGTTGTTTGCTAAACATCTGAAATTAGACTTTAGAGTATCTATGAGAAAACAAATTATAAAAAATTTGGTAATAGACAAATTAGTTGACGCAGAAATTTTAAGTGAAGAGGCTCTTGAACTTAAGGTCGAAAATGTTGACGCTATCAAATTAAAACAGCTTGAATTAGAGCATGAACTTAAATTAAAACAACTGGAAAACGAAGTTAGATTAAAACAATTGGAAAAAGAAAAAGAAGAAAGGCAGGCAGAACTTGAAATGAAGGAAAGGTTAGAGATGGAGAAAAAAGAAAAAGAAGAAAGGTTAGGGATGGAGAAAAAGAAAAGAAGATGAATTTAAATTAAAACAGGCAGAACTTGAAATGAGGAAAAGTTAGAGATTGAGAAAATAAAAATTGGAATGGCAAAAGAAGAAAGCAACACTAAATTCCAATCAAAATCAGAACATTTTAATTTTGATGCAGCAAAAACATACGTTTGGTTCCCAAATTTTGTGAAAAACAGTTGATAAATTTTTCCACAGTTTGAGAAAATTGCTCAAAATTTGAAATGGCCGAAGCCTTTTGGACTACAATGCTGCAAAGTGTTTTTGAGGGCAAGGCCGCTGAAATTTACTCAGCACTTTTATCAGAAAATAGTTCTGATTATGACAAGGTTAAAAAAGAGGTTTTGAAAGCTTATGAGCTAGTGCCAGAAATTTAGGTCTTATAAAAAGTTTGATTCACAAACCTATGTTGAATTTGCTAGGGAAAAAGAAGCTCTATTTGATTAATGGCTTACGTCAACGAAAATAGATAAAAATTTTGATAACTTAAGACAATTGATGTTATTAGAAGAGTTCAAGCAGTGTGTTCATTTAGACTTAAAAACACATTTAGATGACAAAACTGTTGAGACATTACAAGATGCACTGTTATTCCCGATATTTTATACCCTTTCACATAAGAGAAGTTTCAAAGGTCAAAATTTTAATACTTCGAGTGGAAATTACAAGAATCAAAGCACTGAGCGTATTGATAGTAAGCCTGTTGTACAGAATAAGAGTCAGTCTAGTTATAATATGTCTAGTTACAAATTTGATACTTTTGAGAAGAAGTCACTGACTTGTGCTTATTGTAAGAAGAATGGTCACCTGATGGCTGATTGTTTTAGACTCCAGAAGAAGAATGGAAGAGATAATAAGCCCAAGACCAGTGCTTGTACGACACCCCGTGTTACCAATACGTTAGAATGTCCAGCGAGTCAGGCTTTTAAGTCCAGTTTTGTGATTACATGGAGGATTATAAACCTTTTATGTCTGATGGCTTTGTTTCTATTGTTGATACTACTCCTCAGCCTATTAAGATTTTACGGGACACTGGAGCTTCTCAGTCTTTATTGTTAGAAGGTGTTTTGCCTTTGTCCGAGGAGACTTCTGTTGGTGCCTCCGTTTTGTTACAAGGTGTGGAGTTAGGTTGTATAGATGTTCCCTCCATCGTATTTATCTGAAGTCAGATTTGATAACTGGACCAGTTGTTGTGGGTGTTCGTCCTAATCTCCCTGTTGAGGGTGTTTCATTATTGCTAGGAAATGATATAGCTAGGAACAAAGTGGTTGCTGAACCAATTGTTACCAGTGAACCGGTGGTGGATGTTAAATCACCTGAAGATGATGCTGAACTGTATCCAGCTTGTGTCGTTACTAGGGAGATGGCTGAAAACAACAAAATGACTATTTGCAAGAAGACCAGTTTGATTACATGGACCTTTCTGACACCTTTCTAGCCGACATTGAAGGTTGCGGTAGCTCAGAGAAGGCCGTAATAAGACCACCTAGTATTAGCAAGAATGTAATTATGCCATGGCCAGACGTAAACAGCCATTCATTAGACCAAAGGAAATTTGTCGAAGAGCAAAATAAAGACCCTGAGGTTCTTCAGCTCAGCAAGAGGGCTCAACCACAGGAGGAAGCAGACAAAGTGGCCAAATGCTATTACCATCAAGACGGCATTTTAATGAGAAAGTGGAGGCCCCCTGATGCTACCCTAGAGGATGAATGGAGAGTGGTATACCAAGTGGTGATGCCTAGAATCTATAGGCAAGACATTGCCTGAAGATCTTGCAGCATTTCTACTGGCCAAGAAATGATGTCGCAGAATATTGTAAATCATGCCATATATGCCAGGTTGTTGGTAAGCCTAACCAGAAAATACCACCAGCACCACTTCTGCCTATTCCAGCATTTGAAGAACCTTTCAGCAGAGTACTAATTGATTGCGTTGGACCTTTACCGAAGACCAAGACCGGAAATGCGTATTTATTGACGATCATGTGTACCTCCACTCGTTTTCCTGAGGCTATTCCGTTAAGGAATATCAAGACACCAACTATTGTCAAAGCTCTTATCAAATTTTTCACGCTAGTAGGACTTCCTAAGTCTGTACAATCCGACCAGGGTTCAAATTTTATGTCAGGTTTATTTCAGCAAGTCGTGTACCAGTTAGGGATTGCTCAGTATAGATCAAGTGCTTACCATCCAGAATCTCAAGGTGCCTTAGAACGTTTTCATCAAACATTGAAGAACATGATTAGAAATTTTTGTCTTCAATTTGACAGGGATTGGGATGATGGTGTTCACTTTTACTTTTGCGGTCGGAGAGGCTTTTCAAGAATCCTTGGTTTTAGTCCCTTTGAGTTGGTATTTGGTCATACTGTAAGGGACCTTTAAAATTGATAAAGGAAAAGTGGCTTACTGAACACACTGACTTGATTCTTCTAGACTATGTATCTAGATTTAAAGAAAAATTGTATACTCTTGTCAAATTGCTCAGAACAATTTAAAACTGTTCAGAATAAGATGAAAATATGGTATGATAAAGATGCCAGGGACAGATTTTTGAGCCTGGTGATAAGGTACTTGTATTTTGCTAGTCCCTGGACATCCATTACAAGCTACATATTGTGGTCCTTATACCATAGAGAGTAAAATTAATGATTTGAATTATATTGTAAAAACACCAGGTCGGCGTAAACAAAATAGAGTGTGTCACATTAATATGTTAAAACCATATTGAGCGCACGAATGAAGGTGAGAGTAAACCAGTTGCCACTTTAGCCATGGTTAAATTGGAGAACAATCATGACATTCATGACAAGCCAGATGTAATTGAACCACCTTTTAGTTCTAAAACTATGGAAGAGACAGTTAGATTGAAAAATTCAGAAATTTTGTCAAATTTAGATTCAAAACTTGCACATCTGTCTTTTGATCGTAGAGAAAAATTAAAAACTTTGGTATTTTCTTTTAAAAATCTTTTTCCAGATGTGCCAAACAAAACCACTGCTGTTTGATGTCGATGTAGGTGATGCTTCTCCAATTAAGCAACATCCTTACCGGCTCAATCCACTCAAACTTGAATTTATTAGACAAGAAATTAAATATATGCTTGACAATGATATTATTGAGCCGAGTAACAGTGAATGGAGCTCTCCTTGTCTGCTTGTGCCAAAACCAGATAAAACCTTTCGTTTCGTAACTGATTTCAGAAAAGTAAATTCTGTTTCAAAATCTGATTCCTATCCGATTCCAAGGATAGATGATTGCATTGATAATATTGGGCAAGCAAAATTTGTGAGCAAATTTGATTTATTGAAAGGTTACTGGCAAGTCCCATTGACACAGAGAGCTCGAGAAATATCAGCTTTTGTCACACCAGATGGCTTATTTCAATATACTGTAATGCCGTTTGGCATGAAAAGTGCTCCAGCTACATTTCAAAGAATGATCAATAATGTTATAAAAGATTTAGACTGTTGTTATGCTTATATTGATGATCTTATTGTATGTAGTGATAGCTGGGAAGAGCATTTAACACATTTATATGATACTTTTGATAGATTGTCACAATCAAATCTGACTGTTAATCTTGGTAAAAGTGAATTTTGCCAGGCCACTGTTGATTATTTAGGGCATACAGTTGGCCAAGGTCAAGTGAAACCTATTATGGCTAAAGTGGATGCAATTACCAAATTTCCTCCTCCTACAAATAAAAAACAACTTATGAGATATTTAGGCATGATTGGGTTTTACAGAAAATTCTGTTCAAATTTTGCTACTGTTGTTCAACCATTGACTCATCTTTTACGGAAAGATTCTAAATTCATCTGGAGTGAAAATTGTCAAAACGCTTTTGAAAATAGCAAATCACTTTTAATTAATAGTCCAGTTCTGATCACTCCAGATTTTTGAAAAACAATTCAAACTTGCCGTTGATGCAAGCGATGTAGGAGTTGGAGCTGTTTTATATCAGGAAACAGATGATAATGTTGAAAAACCTATATCATATTTTTCTAAGAAATTTAGATAAACATCAGAAAAATTATTCAACTATTGAAAAAGAGTGTTTTGCACTGTTGTCTGCACTTCAACATTTTGATGTATATTTAAATCCCACTGTCCATCCTATTCTTGTTTATACTGATCATAATCCTCTCACCTTCATACATAAAATGAGAAACAAGAACCAGAGATTGACTAGGTGGAGTTTGTTGTTACAGGAATATGATGTTGTTGTAAAACATATTAAAGGTAAAGATAATGTAATAGCAGATGCTTTATCTAGAACTTATTCAAACACTGTGTATATACTATGTATTTTGTACATATTATTCATGAAAAGTTTTGTTACACTCAAACTTTTTTTAAGGGTGGAGGTGTTATGATATTGTAACTATCATATTTATTTAGTTGGCCTTACTTGTTTTGTGTGGCCTAAGAATGTTTACATTATATTTTGTTATATTGTGTACAAAATAATACACATTGTGTTACAACTATGCAGTTTTGAATTCACTGGAACAATCACTGATACCCATGGAATGATTAGAACTTTCTATTTCACTTACATAACGTTTCCAGAATGATCATAACAAAAGATGCGTAATTTAAATTTCTAGCGTTGTCTAGAAGTTTCCGTTTGAGTATATATATAAGTATGCAGACCCTAAAGAGATAGACATAGATAGACTTAGACATCGATAGACATCAACATTCTCAGCAGTTGGATTGACACTTTTATTTACAAACTACATCATACTAGATTGTGACCAATTGGATATAATATTCTGTGGATTCCGAGAAGATTTCCGGATAAAGAAAAGATAAAAGATTGGACATATATTTTGACAGTTAAGTTGACATTTCTTTTTATGTAATACTTCTTGTAAACTTGTGTATAATAAATCTTGTTAAATTTATTATTGATTTGTGTCTTTTGTTTGCTACAATTAGAAGTCGATTTGTCTGTTCATAACAATTATTGTGTGAAAAAACATTACAATTTGAAATGTAAACGTTTCTCTTGTTTTAGACCTAAAAGTCCTTTCATTTTCAGATTTATGTCTAAATTTTGCATTTTCTAATTTCAGTTTAAGGCTAAAATATTGGTTAAATCAATTTTTCGTAAAATTTCCCGGTAGATTTTTTAAAACGGATATGTCAAAGCTATGAACTTTTCGAGCATTTTAAGGTAAAATAAAATGGGGTTACCAGGCTTTTAAAAAGTTACGGACTTTTGTTTAACCCTCTACCCCATGAGGTCTGATTTCAATGCACTCCAATAATTACATCGTTGTGAATTCTTTATTGATGGCTTTATTAAAATAATGTTTGCAATTATATCAATGGACGATAGCTGAATATAAATGTGATTAACATTTAACTGTTTGTTATAAAAAGCGAAATTTTGATTATTTTGGGAAATACGGTAATTTTGTCTGGCGCGAGTTGTTTCCTCTAAATTGGCGCCATAATCGGACAACAGAAATTTCAGGGTCGCCATTGTGGATGCAGCATACACCACTGATGAATACGACCATGTACATGAATAACAGACAAAGTGGCGAATAGACAACGATGCAGGTAGAGTCATTACATAAGAAAACATATATTTTAATATTTTAGGCAGCCAAATGTTATCAGTATCACGAAAATACAAAGTGGTGGGTTGTCTCAAAATACTCGCTACTGTAGAAAATCTCTGCGCCTGAAACTTTGCATGGCTAAATTTCTGTTCTGTGTATAATCGTTAATGCTGGTATCTTATTTATGTGTTTATTTGATCCTTAACAGGCAAGTTGTGAACATGTATAGCCTGTTGGGAAAATATCGAGGGGATGGACTGGGTAGGAATGCCCTTTACTGCCAAGCATCACAAATGTTCTTTTTGCGCTACCGTAAGGCTCAAACGAATCTTGATTTTTAATCGTCATTTGTAAAATCTAATTTCGTAGCTACTTTCATGACGTTAGGGTCAAATCGAGTAAAATATTTATCGTTAACGTCTAATGTTGGGTACCTTTATAACTGCCCTCGGACAGGGGTCCACGATTCCCACTCCCTATCCCCAACTCCCATTTCCCTTCTCTTTTAATCTAAAATAATTCCCCCCTACTTCCACTTCCATCCCCCTTGCTCCCAGACCAAAATTGGCCAAATCTATTTCCCAGAATATTCATCCCCCCTCTTTTCGAATTCTGGTCCTTTCACCCAAAATCATGTTAGCTCGCATTCACGTTCACCCCTTTTTACATTCGCACCCCACACGTTCGCACCCTGGGTCTGTTTGCACCCTTCCTTTTTTAAATCGTGCTTTAGTTAGTATAGTTCTATAACATGATAAGATAAAGATATTTAGTTTATTTTATTGTTTAAAAATAAAGTGACACACACAAGATCAAAGGGCACAGGCTGTTAAAACAATTATCTGGTCTTTTCTATTTATAATCTTCATAAGATTTACTTCTACCCTCAGCTTCTACCAAACTAGTTACTTTTATTTTCACTTTAGACCAAGCTAACAGACCCAATACCCCTTTTCCTGCCCCCTGACTCCCTCTTCCTGATCCCTCATTCCAATGTTTGTTCCCTTACCCCTGTCCACCCCTTCAAGAGTTTGATTGTTTTATTTGTTTTCTTGGGAATATTGTTTTGTGCTTAGTATTTTTAAATACAAAATTTGTGTATCCCTTATTCCAAACAGGGTACAAGTAACCTAAACATAATTTGGTTGACCTAAGAAGTCTGTATTCAACATATAAAAACAAAATCTTAATCATTATTTATACTTGCTGTGCATGTAATTTTATTTTGTTTGCTCATTATTGATAGCCACAAATTCTTCATTTTTTAGCTCACCTGGCCTAATGAATTCTAACCAAACTTGGCCACAATCATCATAAAGGTATCTAGTTTAAAAAATGTGTCTGATGACCCTGTCTGCCATTCAACATGACAGACATGGCTAGAAATGGAACATAACGTGAGGGTACCCAAATTGCACCTATTTTGACAGATTTTTCACCTACGTTTTTTATGGGCCAAACAAAAGTTTCCATTCTGTGTTTATTTTGTAGATGTATCCTTATTCACTATATAGTTACATCAATTTAATTTTGAATCCATATTGAATCATAGAAAAATGGGTTTGAACCGACCCCTAAACGATCAAGGATTCTGTAATGAGGAGTACCCAAATTGCATCCATGCTTAAATTCACATCCTTAAAAATCGAATAAAAGATGTTTTGTTTTATTTCTTCAAATATTTAGAACAATTTGACATTAGTCCATGCTTACTATTCATTGTATAAGAAATGGATGCTTGTTACATATTTAATTTGCTCATTTTTAAAAGATGACTTTTTGAGAACGTCGCATGGCGACGTTGGCGACGTTTCCGTAGATTTACTTTTTCCAGTGAATGTTTCACCTGTGATATAAACTGAGAACGTTTTGTGTATATTTAAATATATTTACCTATGTTGAATAACGTGTATTATGTCAAATCATAAAAATACAAATTGTTTAGTCTCAAAGAAAACTTGTAAGATTTCCGCAGCTATTTTTGTTGAATAGGTGCAATTTGGGTACTGTGACGTTAGGGGTAAAATACATTTTCTGGCTTGTATCAATGAAACTAAACATTTAGAGCATATCTAACATGGGATAAAAATGTTCATTAGGTTAAGATCTATCTGCCCCAAAATTTTTAGATGAATCAGACAACGCGCTGTTGGGTTGCTACCCCTGAGTTTGTAATTTAAGGAAATTATGCAGTTTTGGTTATTATCTTGAATATTATTATAGAAAGCGATAAAATGTAAACAGCAATAATGTTCAGCAAAGTAAGATTTACAAATAAGTCAACATGACTAAAATTGCCCCTTTAATGAGTTATTGCTCTTTAAAGTCAATATTAAACAATTTTGAAAATTTTGTTATCTTTACAAAATCTTCTCCTCTGAAACTACTGAGACAAATTTAACTTAACTTGGCCATAATCATCATTAGGGTATCTAGTTTAAAAAAGTGTTTGATGACCCTGCCTGCCAACCAACATGGCTGACATGTCTAAAAATAGAACATAGGGTAAAATGCAGTTTTGGCTTATATCTCTGAAACTAAAGCAAAACTATAATGGTTGCATTATTTCATGCATCAATTGTGAACAAAAATATCAGGTGAGCGACACAGGCTCCTTGGAGCCTCTAGTTTTAAAATATGAACTACATTATGCATTTAAATGTCAATCATGGTTGATTTTCTGACAGAATTACTCTAACATTTAATTTCAGGCTTCAAGTACATGTAAGAGGAAGTAGTGATTTGTTGTAAAAAATCCTGGAATGTTCAACTTTACTTGGAAACTATTGGCAAAGTACTGACATAATTTACATGAGAAGTCAGGATCATCTTGTCTTGCAATTGGGAACTATATATGTAAAGTGCTTAAACTTAAGAACAACATTAGAAGCCAAGATCAACATTGAACAATACTCGGAACTACATGTATAATCAAAGTACTGTCAGAATCCATATGAGAACCCAAGATCATCTACACTTGGTGTCTATATGCAATCTGTTCAGAATCCACTGACATGTAAGAAGCCAAGATAAAATATAATTTGGAACTATACGCTAAGTGCTGTCAAAATCCATAAAAAAAAAAATCCAAGATCAAAAGGACCTACTGTACAT
Organism: Mytilus coruscus; assembly: GCA_017311375.1. NCBI lineage: Eukaryota > Metazoa > Mollusca > Bivalvia > Mytilida > Mytilidae > Mytilus > Mytilus coruscus. The sequence goes on from CM029598.1 coordinate 48,655,429, forward strand.
GTACCTACATGTCCCAATGATGAATAGATTATTGAGTCATATAAAAACACTAAAGAGAAGAATATTGATATAAAAATTATGAAAATATGGAGCTGATCAATAAATGATTGTACATGTACATGATGTATACATGTATGGCGTACGGAAAGGGTCAAAAGTAAAAGAGCAGCATAAGCTATATTTTATAGCTTATGCTGCTTTGTAGCATAAGCTATATTTGACGTACGAAAAGGGTCAATATATATTTGTCTGGTTATGCTGCATTTTAATCGCATATGCTATATTACAAACACTGACTATGCTATATTTTCAAATTGTAGCATATGCTGTACTATTTCAAACACATCAATAAAGGGTCAAAACTCGAAAGTAGCATAGGCTGTATAATTTATTTTGATTGGACTTTATATCTCACTGTTGGAGTGCGTGTTTAACGAATCTAGTAAATTGTCATCACTAAAGTCTCCGCCCTTTTTATCAATACTTCTAGAAATGAAATGTATAATACGATCATTTGAAAACAAAACAAAACTTTTTAATGATCAAGTCCGAGTTTATTGAAAAAAAATCATTTTTAATATTATTACATTTTATATATTCATATGTTTTGCCTGGTATATTAGTGGATTTTATCTAACTGGCATCAGGTAGTTTTAAAACAAGGGAATGGAAACGCGGCACACATGAACAATAATTTTCTTATATCATCTCTGTCTCGGGGTGATGTATTAATTATGTACCCCGCAGAGCCTGCTCGCTAACCAATGTACTGTCATTTCCATTATAAAGTTGTATAATACGCTGCACTTGCTATACGAAACTATGTCATTAATATGAAATTGATCACGCTTTATTTGACATAAACAAATTTCTCAACGATAAATGATTTTAAACTAAATAATTTGTCGGACTACAAACTTCTGAAAGTGGCAACTAAGCACCTGCAGTGTCATTTAGTAAATGTTCAGATCTTAATAATTAAATCAATAGGTCTAAGTATAATACATTGAATGCTTCTTTAATTAATTTCATATGGTTGTATTAGCGTTGAGCGCGCTTCATACAAAAGTTTCAAAACCTGATAATAAAAATATCAAGACATTATCCAAATAATCTTTGAACTTTTGGCTAAGGCCGAAACACGAACAGATATGCCAGAGACAAAAAGTACATGCAGCAGGAAAATTTGATTTCAGCTTGAAAGTGGGGCTAAGTTCATAATTTGATAATACATTATTTTAAAGTCTTTAAAATATTCACTGGCCATAGTACTGGTCTTATATATAAGACATTAACAGGAACATTTTGGGACTAGTCTTCACTGCTGTCGACGCCAAGCTCTTAATTTGAACTAGAAATATAGAAAAGTGTTGAAACGGGTTATTCCTTAATTCCAAAAAATGCATCAAGGAAACTTACTCCCTATTTTGAAATGGCACCAAAATCTAAGTTCTGTCATACATAATTCTATAGTTTTGGAAATATTCAGAGCCCTCTGTAACATCCATAAACAAATAAAGAACACAAAAACCCCAGAACAGAATGAACTATTTCCTTGAACATTGGCACAAGCAATAAAACAGAGTTTCAGCTCTAAATCGAGAACAAGCGGTCATAATTCTATATTACACAGTTTTGAGGTTTTAGCCGGACAGAATCCAGAAACATGGGGAAAAATAATATATCTCATAAGTAGTTTTTGTGTATGTTGAAGGAAATTAAGTGTAATTTGTTTATAAGCTCAATTTAGTTTATTTCATGATATATTTTGAGTTTAGTATGACGTCCATTTCCACTGAACTTGTACACATTTTGTTTAGGGGCCAGCTGAAGCAAGCCTCTGGGTGCGGGATTTTCTCGCTGAATTGAAGACCCATTGGTGGCCCTCTGCTGTTTTCTTCTATTTTCGTCGGGTTGTTGAAACATTCCCAATTCCATTCTCAATTTTGCAATTAATTATCAAACGTTTATATATTTATCCTGGCAATAATTACACCCAGATTTATTTCAGGCTAATAATGACTATCTGAGATCATTGTAAATTAAAACAATTGAATATAGTAAGGCAGTTGATATTTGTCCGGCTAGAAATATTACCAGGACTACGTATCTGGTCAATCAATGCGTATGTCACTTCTTGTGCGTGCGTGTGATATTATCTTCTAGCACCAGACGATCGCAAATTACGGACATTTTGCAAATGGTGAAGTTGAAGTCATCCCTTCGTAAATTTTACGGACACCACCACGAGTTTGTTTGGCCGTTATGGAATAACTGTTTCTCAGATAATATCGTATATGTTCCTTATGTCGACATGTAACAACAATACCATTCCCTTTTCACGTATGTGACCCACCGAATTAGACTATTTACCGGAATTGTAATAACATAAGCCAACACGGCGGCTGCCACATGTGGAGCAGAATCTGCGTACCCTTCCGAAGCACCTGAGATAACCCCCAGTTTTTGGTGGGGTTCGTGTTGCTTAAGTCTTTAGTTTTGTATGTTGTCTTCTGTACTATTATTTGTCTGTTTGTCTTTTTATTTTTTAGTCATGGCGTTGTCAGTTTATTTCAATCTATGAGTTTGACTGTCCCTAGCTCTAGTATCTTTCGACCCTCTTTTAAAAGCATTTTTTTGGCAATCTTAAATTGCAAAATTAGCGGCTCAATCTTGTTACTGGTAGTTGAAGTTGTAATCATCCGAAATAAGAATACTAGCGAACAAACACATTATTTGTGGCAGAAAATTGCTGTTACTGGCAATTACAGAAAGTATACAGTTTTGGGGTATTCTTCGCTGTTTCTGTTTTTTCCGCTCAATGTTTTCTTGTTCTTGTGTTTCTGGTGTTATTCTCACCCTTAATTGTATGAAATTTTACTGTGTGTTTTGGTTTGCTTTTTGTGTTTCTTTCATAATTTTTCGTTGTGATATGCTGTTTTCTTGTTATTCTTTAATTCATGTGTGGTCTCTATTTTTTTATGTTGTCTACATGTAAAATAACCAATAGCATTTTTTCCGGCTATATAACAGTCACTGTGACTACCAGTTTTTGTTGTTGCAAATAAAGCTTTATGGAGATATGGAAACTAAAAAATGGTTAAAAATACAGAGGTTTGATAGGCTTTTATCTCTTCTTTCCAAAGACATTTTCTGATTAATTCAGAAAGGCATTACTGTTAATCTTGTTGTATGGAATGATTGTATAAAGAGTAGAGAAATAAAATGTATTGTGCAATTTCGAAATTCCAAAACATTTTCATTATAGAAATTTTAATAAATCTTTCAAATTCCTACTCCTTGAGTGAGCTGTGTCTGAGTACTTCTGGATGCTGTTACACTCTACAATCTACAACTCCTTTGAAACTACCAAATTGATTTCCACAGAAATTTTATCATTAAGTTCTGCACTTTATATTGTAACTGCACGATGCGGTTTTACGACTTCGAATGTCACTCTGGTTTCATTAGCCACTCTTTTATGGTGGGTGTCTTCTGGAAAGTGTAGGAATGGTAAATCTACAGAAACCCAAATACAATACAAAGTAATTACATCCGTTTTTTTAAATGAATGTTGAAACGATTCGTTCAGCGTTTTAATGACTTGTTTGGCACATTAAATTTTTCATTGAACGGCAAAATTGATTTCTTGCATGTTGCAAGTTTGAAATGATACATTGTATAAATCATTTTAGACTTTCTCGTTTCTCATGTTCTAGATAGACCGTTGGTTTTACACTAGTAATATTTTGGGGCCCTTTATAGCTTGTTGTTCGGTGTGAGCCAAGGCTCGATGTTGAAGACCGTACTTTGACTTTCACCTATAATGGTTTACTTTTATAAATTGTGATTTGGATGAAGAGTTGTCCCATTGGTACTCGTACCACATCTTCCTATATATATTCTCTTTAAATTATTCTAACAGTGTAACTAATCTATTCAAACCTCGCAACAATTTCGTGTTTTCAAAAGAACTGTACAGTGAATAAATTTATAATCAAGATTGTACAAAATCTTAACTTGCAACAACTGATTTCAACATTGCAACGAATCATTTGAACTCCATTTTTTTGTTAGAAAGGTTGACATAGTTATATGTGTAAATGTTTTATTCAAGCGAGGTTTTACCTCTCTCAAATAATGTTACAAAACCATTTTTCAACGGTGCAACTTTGCATCCCCCTTTAAAATACCTGATGCATTTAAACAGAACTTGGATCAGGTTTCTTATGTACATTCTTATAAAAAGAAGATGTGGTATGATTGCCAATGAGACGACTGTCTACAAGAGACCAAAATGACACAGTTTTGCAAGTGGTATTACTTTTAGGGTCCATTGGGTGAATAAATGGGTTATTATCGCGATTGGAGTTTAGGATGTAATAAACTGAGTTTATGCGACACTCTGCAGTCCTTAATTCCGCTGAAATTGATGAATATCTCAAATAACCTATTTTAAGTGGTTTCTAGTAAGAAGATTAAAACGTGAAAAATTTACAATTTATCAGACAATTTACCAAATGATGGGAAACCTCATTGCAAAGCTTATATGTCTTAAAATTAGGTGTAATCATGGATTGTTCCCATTTTCCTAATCTATATCTTGGTGAAGAGTGAATCAAATTTCATTTATTAAAATAGTTTTTATTTATGAATATATACATTTTAAGAACAAAACACATCATAAAAATACAAAAGAAAATCCAAACTATGTTTTCCAACACATCAATACTATACAAACAAATGATACAAAATTTACAAAGAAGTGGCTACAGCTCATGTGACCATCATAATATAACTAATGAGCCTATAATCGCTAACCTGAATTAACTGTGATCAGAATGTTTCAGGGGAACTAACACAGTCTTTGAAAGCCATTTATTTCTAATTTCTTCATGAGTTTCAGAGAAGATTTTAATGATGCTTTGTCAAAATAATTATAAGCCCAATTTGCTTATTTTTCAAAATCAGTAAAAGTAATTTGGAAAATCTGTGCCGCCTAATGTTATGTTGTACACTTGTTTTTCTTAAAACTGACTTTTTCCTCCAACTTAAGCCTCGTGTTTTGTCTTTTCAAATAACTGGAAGTCCATTTAATTGTATTCACTTTCTTATAAACTTTGATATCTTTGTATAGATATAATACCAGAATGGCTTTATGCTTTTCTGACTTTAGAAAGTTGAAAAGGGTTATTTCTCATAAAAAACAGAAACAGAACAGAAATCTAGTATTTAATAAGTATAGCATCAAAATTTAATTCTAGGATTTGAGTGAATAAGGAAATAAGCTAGAATCGTGAAAATCCAACTTGACCTGTATCTTGTCATAATAAAACAATACATCAAATATCAAATCAATATCTTTAAGCATGAAGAAAAAAAAAGTCTGGAAAACTGAATTGCAGACAGACAGACAGACAGACAGACAGACAGACAGACAGACAGACAGATCAATATTTTTTGCAGATACTTTTAAGATCTGGTAGACAGTTTCAGAATGGTATATAAGGTACATTTGAATATATATATATTATTTCGGTTAGAAAAACCTTTTTTTACTAAGAAATTTCGCTTTCTGAAATTCTTGCGATTTCAATTATCTGGTAAGATCAATTACCACAGGTAAGTTAGATGTTGATTTTTTTCGAAAGAGAAAGAAGTATGATAAGCATGAATAGTATAGTTGTATGAGGATCAAACATGATTTGGTAAAAAAATCTACAAAATGAGTGTTGCGTTTTTAAAGTCAGTCAGTATATTTTTTTTTAATCTTATCTATGCAAACATTCTCAGCTTAATGGTTTCATTCTAAATCTCAGGATTAATGCACAGTCTTGTATAAAGGTTACAGAGACAGATACAGAAAATAGGGCGTAATTCATGAAAAGGTAAAAAAACCAATACGATGAGAGTAGCAAAACGATTTTTTTTTAAGATTCAACCTGAAAAAATGATACATTTTTTACTATCTTAAAGGAGAGGAGGGGGATTTCAGAAGGATTACAAGTGTGCATCAGCTGACACCCCCCCCCAATGTTATCGGAAGCATCAACTTATGAGATATATGTAGTAAGGTGCATAGTAAGGAATTATTCATAATTAATACAATTATTTTGTACAATAATTTTGTTTTGATAATTTTGCCGGTAATAGCATAATTATTTTCAATGACCGGGGTTAGCACAATTCCAACTTAGCAGATGTATCTATTCGTTTATCTCGGAGATCCTGAATTCCAATTGCGGAATAGTAGTACAACAAAGGAGTTATTAATGATATGTTAATAGCTATATATTAAGAGGATTCCATTATACTGGACTTCTAATATCAACGATCACCAATTGACTATTATTATTTTTTAAGTCCCCACCGACTTAATATGTGTTTAATTTGCCCGTCCGTCTATCCATCCGTCTATCACACTTCAGTTTCAGTTTAGAAATGCTTTGACCAAATGATTCTATTTTTGGTGTTTACGCTTATTATTATGTTACAGGTCAAGTTTGTGATTTAAGCTGGTGGGATAACATCTCAGACTTGTGTGTGCCCTAAGAAATTAAGAATTTTTACAATTGTTAAGGGCTATATTTTATCTTGCCATACCATAAGCCAGGTTGGCCCGGCTTTTGCAATCCCATGAAGGTCACCATCTGTTAACTTTCAAAATTGATTATAAGTTGATGAACGTGTAACAAAGTCCGACCAAACGCAATTATCTTTTTAAGGCTCTACTAAGATGAAACATTTAAAAAAACATACCCCCCTTTTCCTGACCTCCAACCCCAATGTTAAATTATATATTACATTTACTGAACCGTCTGAAAAAAGACAAGACTGTGAGTGAAGCAAAGAATGAAGTCATATTCCAATTTGAAAATAAACACCCTCTATTTATGTATTTTTTTACGTAACTTTCCATTTATGAAGTTTTTAAATGGATGTTGCTATGGATAATCTTTGTTTCAATGGTAACAATTGAAGTCAACAACACTTGACGATAGCAATTTAAAGTTTGCGTTAGCTTTATGTATTTTCTTACCGGTTATGAAACAATTCAGGACATTTAAAAATCGGTAGCTATGGTGATAAAACTAAAGAAAGTCCCACGCATTTTTCTATTTAATTTGGTAAAGTAGTATCCAAACTTCACTGAAAAACACCAGAGAAAATTTGATAATTTCGCAAAATCTCAAATTCAGAAAAGTTGAAGACTTTTTGCATTTTTGCAAAATTTTTCAAATTAGGTTCACATGCATCTTAACTAAAATGAAGCTTAAAGCAAGTTGTATCAATGTTACATATGAAAGCTAATGAAATATGCTTGATTCTATTCATTATCAGGCTCTGAATTTTAGGGATTTAGCGGATTTTGAAAGTTTTACCACGCTTAACAACCAAAACATAGAGTGTCTGTTACCGTGGCAACCAATCATATTTTCCCACTCAAATTTATTTTTGAGCAGTATTCAAGTTATGCTTCTACCAGGCAATTTATAGAAACAATCTGAATTCAGTGGTTGTCGTTTGTTTATGTGTTACATATTTGTTTTTCGTTCATTTTTATATAAATAAATTGAGAAGAAGAGAAAGTAAATTGAAAAAAAATTAGAAAATAATGAGCAAAAAAAGCAAATAAATAATTTTATGAACGAAATTACAAATTTAGATCAAAATTTGAAATGAGATTAAAATTGACAAAGTTTAAAGTTGAAATTTAAAATTTGAAAAAATTGTCCGAACTTTAAATGCTAAATAGTTTAGCAAGCATTTGAATTTATGGCAAATATGGAAATTTAAATTTATGCAGCAAAAAGTTGAATATGACAGCAGATTTAAAGGTTATAATGCAATTAAATTGTTAGAAAATGCATTAATAAGCTAGTTTGATAAAATTAGAACATTTGAATTTTCTAGAAGAATCATAGGTTGTTTATCAGATAATGTTAGCAATAGGTCATTTCCTGAACCTTGTAAGTAGTATAGATTTTGTTTATATATTAAGTCTTTAGAAGACAATTGACGTACTTTAAAGTTGACTAAATCTATGTCTGTATATAGTCAAAGAAATTATGAGTATAAATAAGCTGACGTGTAATTGTGTAACGAAAATTTGATCAGAAGTATATCTGTTAATCAATTTTAGAAATAAGAGTGTATAGACAAATGTACTTTGATGCAGAAATGTTGAGGATCAATGTTACATAATCGCACCTCTTGTATCACACTGTGATTAGCTAGGAGATAGAAGGTTTTTAATGCCAGTGTATTACTGATGTCTACCATTAGTTACTGTCAGTGATTAGCTTAAGCTTTTGATAAATTAGGATCATTGAGCTTGTCTTTGTTAGAATGTTTTGATTTGTGGGATGCACTTCTTTGCTTATTATCAGATAATGTTAGCAATAGGTCATTTCCTGAACCTTGTAAGTAGTATAGATTTTGTCTGGAAGTGTTTGGAACTGCCCGGTAGACTTCGGGTGTAATACGGTGTAGCTAGACTCGACAACAGGCTTTACAAGAGATTTGAGAAGTCGATAAAGCTCAGACACGCTATAGCATAGAGCAATAAGGCTGAGTTCATTATGTCAGAAAGTAGGCCAATCATAGAGGCTAGATAAGGCAGTACCGCAGAGGATAATGATGACCAGTGGGCCTACAGGAGATGTAAGCATGTATACATATGGGATGCTATGCCAGAGCTGGCTAGGAACTATATGGAGAATGCTGAGATTTGCAAATGCGATTAAATATGGCTATGAATGATTGACAGCATTGAATTATGACAGTCAATTGAATACTACCAGTTGGTGGCACATCACAAGTCATGTTAAAACTCAGTGCTATCATTATTGCGTCACATGAACTAAGCAATGCAATACGAATCAGATTTAGCCAGTATTGGTTACCTTAAGAAATGACCACAGGATATTGTCATGCAACCACTTAGTGAAGCTTCAGTACAATTTGTAGTATTCAGAGATCACCAGGAGTAAATTTACTGTCAGTATCTCGTAGCAAATCGTTTTCAGTTATCAGGGATGTCAGTAAGTTCATGCGACCATCAGTTCATCTCTAATGTAGGTTTAGAATTAAACTTGACAATCGATTAGATTACAGATGCAGGGATGTATTGATTGTCGTGCATTTGCAATGCAGTGTATAGCCTTTCGTTGAAGCTTTTGCCTAAGACGTTTATAATTGTATTGGATATGATTTAAAGCATGTTCAATTTAAGGAATTGGTTAGCTTCAAACATATTCGGACTATTGTCAGATTAAAATTGTTACCTGTTGTCATATAGCTCAAATCAGGATTTGAATATGATAAATAGGACTAAAATTGTATGAAAATGTTATCCTAGTGACGTTTTCTAGAGCTCGTGTACGTTGAAATTTAGCCTGATCATTAATAATTTGACTAGTGACCACTAGATTGCAGAAAATATGATTGTATAAATTATGCTAAAATTTGTCACGACATAAAGATCCAAGACTAGAATTTAATTGGCACATGATAGAGGATATATGTATTGCCACTTTGATATGGTGAAAGTTGCAAACAAAATGTGCACTAACTTTAGACAAGCTATGTTATTGAACATATTGTTAGAAACTACAATGTTGACAAATTAATCTTCAGCATTAGTATCGATTAAAATTGAACGTATGATTATTGAATCTCATGTAAATTAACACTGTTATCTTGTAAGAATTTTCAGAAAATTCAAACCTAGATTTTTGAATAGATTAATCTTGCAATCGACATGTTTGACGAATAAGAGCTTTAATCATATTAATCTCATAATTGCTTACAAATGAAATTAGATCTAAATTGATTAAAATGTGCTATGCCATCATTACAAAGAGCATTACAAATTGATTTTTAGACAAATTTTTTATAAGTTATTGAGTCATGAAACGTACTTAATTGATCAGATCTGTCACCGATTTTCATGTATGATTGATAAAATCTTCATCGTGAGATCTGACAGATTAATTAGATTTATGATTTAGCAATAAATTGAGAATGTAGTGAATTCATGTCATAATATGCGAATTAGTACAAAACTGTATCTAGTTTATGCATGATAAATCATCTACAATACTATTTCGAATAATTTATGAAATTTAAAATTAGTTTGTATAGTTCAATTGTATGATTATCCTATTAGATCTTGAGGAAGAGCATTTACTCATTATATGAAACTTTTGAAATATGACAATAATTGACTTTTAATAAATTTATCAGGATTTCCTATTCGTTGAATAGTCAACTTTGACAACATTAAATATCTAGTATGTCAATTCAATCAAATATATTCAATCTCTAATAATTCTTTGAAGAAATTGAAAATTGGATTCATTCAAAGTTATGGAATGATGTTACTTCATTGAACGATGTCAATTGTATGTATTAACCATGTTATCTACAAATCTTAAACATCAGTATATTAATTAAAAGTTCAGATTCTTAAGTCAATTATGTTATAAATAATTTGTACTAACTGATATTGATGATCAATGTAGGATTGAGCCTGGATATTTAATCGAAACATATTGAATTGTTACAAATCCAAGTCAAAATTTATAAAAGTATTGCAATTATTTCAAAGTAGAATATTGTATACATTTTATTTCAGACAAATTTATAGAACATTGATATATAAATAGCTAATTATACATTGTATTAAAGAAATGAATAGTCTATATTAGACTGTATATACAACAACATTGGGTCAATTTAATACATATGATAATCGTAATTCTGACATAAATTGACATTGCTGGAAGTGTTTGGAACTGCCGGTAGACTTCGGGTGTAATAATTATATTGTTTGAAAATGTAATTGTGGAGAATAGTTCTGAATTGCATAAATCGATTGTATTTCGACTAAAACTTGTTAATTAACACATTGATTATGAATATCTAATTATGTACATATGGTTAGTTCAACTGCATGTAACTATTCTAAATTTAGTCTAAATTCTGGACTTATAATTTAGTAGTCCTATTCAGTGATTCTCAATACCGAATCTTTGAACCAGAAGCTGATTTATGAATTAATTATATGCATTGAAAATCAGTTTTAAGCATCATTTAGAGTAGTATGTCATACTATCTTATCGTTAATTGTCATTGTAACCTATCGATATTCAACTGGGTATGATTTATGTTTGCATTTTTTCTAAAGCTAAATATAGTGTACATCCTATCTAATCGTTAGTTTAACTACATATTGTATATAATGCATCCTAATCATGAGCCATTTTAATTTCTGGTTTTGTACTCTAAAAATTTACTTCTCATTCACTACATTCTGTTACTTCGATTCATTGATTCCAACCTACACTTTATTCTCCCTGAATTTATGACATTCACATTCAACTTCGTTACTTTCAGAATTGCAGTACATTGATATTCTTGGCAAATGTTCGTAAAATTAACGTTTTCGATTTAAATCCATAAATTAATACTAGCCTAAATTCAGTACTTATATCTTACTGATTAACACGACTTACTAACTGTATTACTTTACTTCGCATTTGTACCAACTCTTATTTTAGTCTATGCAAACTAGATCTTAACATTTAATGCTTTATAATTTAATATCTGTAATGCCATGTTTCCATCAAAGTAATGATCTTAAAACATCTACTTGAAATTATTGTACTAATTGATTTCTTTGAAATTTAACTTAGTCTTATATTGTGATAATTATTTTTATTTAATTTAACCATTTGTATAGTACTTGCCATATTTACGCTGAAGTCAATCCGTCTTCTTTAACTAAAATTTATGCTCTTTACCTTGCAAATTAATCGTTTGCATAATGATTCTGTCTTTTGTATTTGTCTTCAAATTGACTATTTATTAGTCATCAAACATTCTGTTAATGCATCTTATCTTAGTTTAATATTGTTCATAACTCTGTTGAAATCGTGCACGCTTAAGTCTATAAATCTAGATAACAAATTGATCATTTATAATATTCTGCTTAAATTATTTGCAAGCATTTAAGTACATTGTTCAATTTCCTTCAATAATTCATGACCATTGCAATTCTTATCAAATTTGTAGCTTTAGCTGTGTTTGGAACTGCCCGGTAGACCGGTCGGACTTCGACAATTCCAGATATTCATGTACTTTACTTGCAATTTAACTGATTTGCAATTAAATTGCATTCTCTGTTATTCTAAGTTGTATTTAATGCATTTAAAATATTATTTATTATGAATACTATAATTGTGAACCAAATTAAGTATTTGTTAAAGGAATAATTGACTAGCTAAAATCAAATATATTCCTTAAGTATTTAATAATTTGATATAATGAATTTGTATTACAATTCATTTCTAAAATAGCTGTACAATTTCTATCTATTTATAAAAGCTTTGTGCTCTATTGACAAATGTACTTGTTCAATGCTTGACATACTATAATCATTTGGCCGTATTAAATGTAATTTATATAGAAAATTAGATTCACTCTAGTTTCAATTGATGAAAATTACTGTATGACTTAATGAAATGCGTTAGTTAAATCAATTAAATTTGAGAATTTAACTTAATAACAGTATTTGTCTAGATTAGTAAATATATAACTTTGGCTTTATAGCTTTAATTAATTAAAATTGATAATTTCTTAATCTGAAATGCTGATGACAAATTAGAATTCTGTAATGATCATAAAGTTGGTACGCTCTATAAATCTTAATGAATTATAATAGATAATATTGAAAATTCGTACAAAGCATGAACTAATGTAATATCAGTCATTAATTCAAATATGCATGACAAGATCTTCATTTGCTACTTTAAGCAAATACATTTTAGAATTGATTAGATGAAATACTGATTCCTAAACTATTTCAAGTTAACTTAATGGCAATACAATAAGTATTTATCTGAAAGTCAATTATGATCTTTGAAAGCTTAATGAAACTATAGAATCATAGTATCAAATCTTGATATACTTCGAATGCAATATTATAATGAAATTGATATTTATCGATCAATATGAACAATCATAAGGTGTATGACGTAGATCCATGAATGCTCATCAATTATCTAAATTATCAAACATCTTTATAGTATAAACCATTATAGGTTGTTTATCAGATAATGTTAGCAATAGGTCATTTCCTGAACCTTGTAAGTAGTATAGATTTTGTTTATATATTGTCTTTAGTTGGAAGTGTTTGGAACTGCCCTGTAGACTTCGGGTGTAATACGCTAAATTCCGACTTGGTCAGACCACATATATTGCGCTTCTCCGCCAAGCATGCGGTATTGAGGGTTAATAGCATAGACCGATATACAATGTAGGTCGGAATATTAGGTCCAGGTTACTATTGACCAATTTTCATCTACATGACCAAAGGTGGAAAACAGCAAATAATTGAAGTGTCGGTTTTTTTTTCTGCGTAAAACAAAAATCAATTTAGTGAAATGTTTTGCTCGAGTTCTGGTAGTCTATTATAATAACACATTCTTATTCAATTATTTAAATTTTTACGCTGATGTTTTTTTTTAATGCGAACTCGGTTGGCATATTGATAGATAAAACAGAAAATAGAAAATTAACAAAATAGCAAAATAAGTAAAGGAAAATATCATAAATAGAACACATTGACCCCAAGGTCTTATGTTGAAGGACTGAGTTCCGGAATTCATAAAATTATGATACGAGAAAATTTGTTAGATATTTTGTGCCCATGAGTTGATAAAGTATATAAATCTTTAAATAAAAATGTTAGGTGTGGCTGTCATGTATTTAGTCTTTGCTTGAAAACTGTCATAGTTCAAAACTATTATCAAAATTTTGCAGTGAGAAAATATTTCACATACTCCGGAATAAAATCCTACTAATACTTGGAAATGAAGATATTTCAAGTAAAAAAGAGATTTATGGCAGTAACAAAATTTTATAATACGCCAAACAGATAGCGTGCAGATGAACCCCGATGCCTTTATACTATAGCATACTATATGGGTTTTACTTGGGGTTTTTAAAGCCATACGGTGACATGCAGTTGTTTACATCGGTATCCTTTGTTTACGGTTACACATTGCGTCATTGACAAAATATTTTCATATTACACCTAAAGACATCTTTTAATTCAACCGGTTTTAAATGAAAATAGGGTGCGAACGGAACCAAGGATCGAACGTGTAGGGTGAGAATGTGTTTTCGGAGCGAACGCACCAGATACCGTCGTACATGTCAATATTTATAATTTCTTTTTTTTAATGTTATGCTCATATCATGTATATTTATGTCCTTTAATGTGAAAATGAACAAACCACTCTGTATTTCTGACCGTATTTCCTTTTTGAAGAAAGTTTTGCATCGTTTGTTGACATCGGAAAGGGTGCTCTCAGACACGTCCGCGTCCCAATGTCGTCAACACTACTTTGAGAAGACCCCTCAAAGCGATCGTTGTCAAGGCGCTCGTCCTTAGAAACATGCGTTAAAAACTGCGCACTGTTAAAGGGCCGAGCCACCTTAAAGCAAGTATTTTATGATTCTGTTACACGAGCGCGTGTAATTCTCTGAACGTTGACATTAATGAATGTAAGAGGACGTGACTGCATGTGAAGCTATGCTTCCGCAAAGTCAAACACGCATACCAAAAGTTATATGATCATAGCATTGTATTTTAGAAATGAACTAAGAGTTTAAAGTTAAAAGGCTATTGCTAATTTTAACTTTCTTTTTCCTCTTTTATCTTTGGTAGTCTTTATGGCTACCTGTATATGGTCAAATCATTGTTTTTCTGTATTTGTTATTTTTGTTGGTATTGGGTAACCATTTCTAAAGTGTTTTTTAATTAAGTTTGCTATGCACGTGACGTGTGTTCTTCAAAAATAATTTCTATACGCACGACAACAGTTTTTTTTTTATTACGATTTGTATGCACACTAAATGTGTTCTTTGGTATGTTTTGTATGCACACATCATGCTCTTTGATTACGTTTTCTATGCACACGACATGTGTTCTTTGAAACAATTTCTGTGCACACATGTTTTTCTTTGATTACGAATTCTTTGCACAAGATATGTGTTCCGTAATATGAAATTATATGCACACGACAAGTATTTTTTTTATTAAGATTTCGATGCACCCGACATGTGTTCTTTGAATAAGATTGTTATGCATATCATATGTGTCCTTTGAATATAATTTCTATGCACACGACATGTGTTCTTTGATTAATATGTCTTTGCATACGACATGAGTTCTTTGATTACATTTGCTATGCACATAACATGTGTTCTTGAAAAACAATTTCTATGAATTCGACGTGTCTTTCTTTTTATATGCACACGAGATGGTTTTACTTACGTGTTCTATGCACACGACAGGTGTTCTTTGATTACCTTTTCTATGCACACGAATTGTGTTTTCTTTAATACAATTTCTATGCAAGGACATGTGTTCTTGGATGACGTTTTCGTTGCACACGATATATGTTCTTGATTACAATTTCTATGCACACGACATTCGTTTCTAGAATTATCCTCATCATATGTACTGGAGCCCAAAAGTTTATAAAGCTAAAACTTTGAAGCGTTTGAGAGCATGTAAACAAAGAGGACAATGCAATAACGATCAGAACCATGCAGTTATAGATAATAAAAATGCATAAAGGAGGAGAAACTTTAGTTTTACCACAATAATACATTTATAAACTTCAAATTTACCCAGAAAAAAATTTGTCATATCAGGTCTGCTTCAAATCACAGATTTTTCGGCAGAATGTATCCCCAGGTTCAGGCATTTTACCAGCAGTGGTAAAGCCATAGTGATAGTGATAAATGCCACATGATACCTTTTTTCGATGTCAGTTATTGGTACTTAAATATCACATAATTTTGTAACAGTTCAATTATGATAACACATACAACCCTTATTGCACCTCCCCCTTTTAAGACCATAATCAACCTTATCCTTTTCTAGTAAATGCCAAATATCATATAAGTAGCATACGCAATTTTGCGGGTTTTTTTTTAGACTCTTATAATTGCCAAAAGTAACACGCTTCCTTAGTTCTTTCTTTTGCAAGCACAAGTCAATATTATTTATAATTGCAAGATGACTTAAGCAAGCCTTTTAATACCTCTTCTTAAATAAAAAGTATATAAGTATACACATTGACGTAAATATATCTTACTCTTCTTCTAGGGGATGTCTTATCGTATCGTCAAGCTGCCTAATGTTGCTAAATGAATAAATATAATTTCGTCTGCCTTGTTTGCGAGGTTATTAAAATAAATAGATTAAATGCATCTACAAGAAATTGTTATACAAGACGGAGTTTGGTTTGATCACAGTATAACACAGACTAAATAAATACTTTGTCGTGTTATAGTAATGTCAGTAGACTCAGTAGAGTTTGGACAATGCCAGTGAATCGCAATTTTTTCCAATAAAAATATTTTCTATCGAATTTCTGAAGACGAAGCCAGTAATAAAATAAATTTTTGAATTTTATGTTTCGCACATATATTATATCGTGTTTTTTATAATGTTGTTTTTAACTACAAATCGTTCACTAACATTTTTTCCCGTTTAACCTATATGTTTTATTGCGTTATAATTTAACAAAAACATAGTTTGTACTTTCCATATTTATTAGACTGGTGAGGTTCTCTATAATTGTTACACTCCTTCAAACTAGGTAGCGCGCACATTACTAGACTTAACTCAATTCAAAACGTTTTACACGTGGTAAAACGTGGTCTCCGTTAGTGATATGTTCTCCCTTAAAATGGCCCAATATTTTTTACACATATTTTTAGATCAAGAAAGCTGAGTTTTAGGGTGTTTACCAGGTCATATTGTTATTTTTACAGTTTGATTGCAATTTGGAAATTATAAATCTACTCTATGTTACATAATAATACGTGGAAAAGGAGATGCCCAAACCCAAACGATCCAGAAAGTTATTATATGTTACTTTTATATGCATTGCTATCATTGAAGAATTATAAATATTTTTTTCCATGACAATTTGGCAGTGGTTTTCACAGGTTAGATGTTTTTTAATACAAATGCAGAGTAGAGAAATAATTCAGGTCGCATTAACATCACTCACACAATGCACCCTAAACACATCGTCTTTTCTCTCAAGCATTTTGTATAAAACTTCCAGTCATGCGCAACAGTCTTCACGACTGGTTGTCCACCGGCTACGAACTGACATTCTTTGGTTTTGTGATGAAAGTTAATTCCAAGGCAGTCATTTCTTAATGCACATTCTATTGCACAATCATTTATACTGATGTCAATGCTGGTGGATAGTAAGGTCATAACACCATATACTCCTGTTACACCACAGTAATACCCAGTGAATAAAGCTGAAAAGAAAAAGCGCCATTTAAAAGAGAACAACGTTTTTCAAGTTCAGATAAGGCTTTAATAAGTTATAAAACAGAAAAAAAAATGTTTAGTTGTTAATTGACTTTACCTTTATCCCTTCTCTCATCGACAAAAAGGAACCCAGAGATACCAAGTGTTATATATTTGCTTTCAAAATTCTGCACTTGCATATTATTTTTTTTTTTGTATGAGATATTTGCTTGAGGGCCTCACAGATGATAGAATGCCAACAACTGGCAATATTGTTTCATCATCAATATTGAAACCCCAAATTGTATCAATAAGTACAAGTTTAACTTGACTTGAATGCAGTGAAGAATCAAAATAATCATGCTTGTGCATTCTTAAATATTTTCTTGTTTTTCACTATATAATAAATAAACTCCTCGTAGATATCAGGATAAAAATTTTGTATGACAGCCGCGCGTTTTGTCTACAAAAGACTCACCAGTGACCGTTTTCATTCTATCTATTAGTATGTGTACGAATATCTTGCATTTTCTTTTATTCAAATTTTTTAATAACTTACAAGAATGCTCAACAATCCACATTCCATCAGATCCCCATCCTGTCATGAAACCTACACCTTGTATAGGTATTGGTGTGGTGTCCGTCCAATCCATGACAATTCCTGTTTCTGCCGTTAGAGTTATCCTTCCTGATACTTCCCATTTAACGATAAACGTCTTGTGTTCCGAACAGCTTAATAAACCAGTTGCATCAAACTGATGATTTTCCAGAACTTTAGACCCATTTCGACGTATACGTAGAATTATTTTTTATTAGAATCTCCACCGATGCATATTTCATAAAAGTCTGGAGACAGTAGATTGTTTGCAGCAGATAGTAGAACAAAGGCGTTCGCGCATGCTTTAATGTTGAATTTAATAAACCTGTTGTCGGCAGGAAATATTTGGTAAGTTGACAAACTGGTATACTTATCTACATCACTTGGAGTCAAGGCAGCACTACTGGATCCACTGTTTTTAGTCTTAATCCATACTTCATCCAGCAGATTACCTGCAGTTTCAATATTCATTAAGATATGTCAAATTTTTTGGGCATTATTATAGTATATGCATCGAGTGTAATACGGTATTTCTCCACTCGAGAAAGTTTAATTTTCAAATTTAAAACAAGAGTGGAGAACTATTGTATTGCGCGAGATTTGGTGGTAGAATCGGTTTCTCTAATGATTTTAGACGATATGCAGACACATTTCCCAATGATCTGCAAAAAGATGTGTTCTATCTATGTAGCGCGCGTCATCAGCCATTGTCGCCTTTTTGGTGACGTCACAATAGGAATTTCAATTGAAAGCAAGAATAATTAAATTTTGACCAATGAATAACTGAGATCAAACGAACCACAAGTTGATTAAATAAAAATAATGAACTGGTCAGGAAAAAAGATAAATCAGCTAAGAATTAGAGAAAATTATTTTATATCGTGCCTCGCATTTTGAAAATTATACTGTCTCGAGGAATATTGTATCACACTCGATGCATTGTCGGAATCTATATTTATCCAGAATCACAGTTTATACAATGATTCCATCCTACTTTTTCATCGACTTTGCGACATTTTGTCGAGGAAGCGAGACATAGCTTCGACGGCTTCATATGCGTAAGCAATTTAAGTTCACGGTGCAGTTAAAGTTTTTTTTAGACATCACTAACTTTGCCAAACCTGCATGAAATTTCATTAAATTTGGACGTAAGCTTTTTCTGTGACCAAAAGATAGTATCCGGAACAAAATGGTGAATTTATTTTTATTTTCATGATTACGTATTCTACCAACACAAAGGCTATAAATTATTTATAACATTCGGATAGTTTTTGCAGATTACATTTACGAACAGTCTGTAATTTCATTTGTTAGACATCAACTACTTTGCCAGAAGCTTTTTTTAAGATTAATAAGTAGCATCTCATTTTACTGATTAACGGAACGCTTTACAATTTTTTTTGATGATTTTTACTAGCGCTTATTAATATCTAAATGTATAAACGTATTCCATGATAAAAGTTATTACATTGTTAGTAAACCTTACCTAGTCCAACTGCAGTCAATACAGCCACAAACATCGCCGATAAAATCATCTTTGCTGAAATATTTTACCAGTTCAAAATTCCAAGACTGAATTATGATTATATGTTTTCTCTGATAAAAATCACTCTATCAATAAACTAGATTCTATCCAATGGATGTTACAGTTGAAGAATACTATTATCAATTAAGAATACAATTTAAGAAAAACATGATTGATTTCTTTTGAGAAAATGATGATAGGGCGTCGTTTATCAAAGGTTTTAATTTATTATCTTTATATTTTAAGTTATACAATGTATATCATATTGATAGCTGATGACCCCCTACAGATCCATGGAGGGTTAGTAAAACCCATACGGGTGAGGCCGAATCCTTTGGATTTTGCTAACCTTTATGAATCAATAGGGGGTCCATAGCAAATCGTAAAACGAATTTTTCGTCCTACATGCCAATCAGTTCGTTAGTTTCTCTTTTGAATTGTTTTACTTCTGTCAATTCAGGGTCTTTAATAGCTTACTATGCGATATGGGTTTTGCTCCTTGTTGAAGGCCGTACGGTGACATATACTTTAATCAACTGTAACTTTAATAGAATACGACTGTTTTAAAGAGAAATATTTGAGATTACATGGATATGTTATAAGTTCCGTATTTTCTAAACATGGATATTTTCTTCAGGTGGATCGTCGGTATATATTTACTCAGATAGAATTTTCTTATACTATGTTAAAATGCCGATTTTACTACCCTTCTTTCAAAATGTGATAAAAAATATAGGTCACCATGCTAGTTTTCAAGCTACAAGTGGTGCAAAATTGCCTAAATTTGCATAGATCGTTCACGAGAAAGCTCATTTTATTAATAAAAAGAAATCTAGGAGATGGAATTTTAAATAAAATATGAAAAGATAGGTTTTATAATATGCTTTAAGAAAATAAAAATAAAAAATGCTACAATTAAAAAATGAATTTTTCACTATCATTCCAGTATAAAGATTGTACTATAAGAGTTATCACCTCTTAAATGGTTAAGATGAAAAAAAACTAATTCTAAAACACACAAATATTTGGTATTTGTTTAAACATATCAGATAATGCAATAAATCACTGATTTTTCTTCATACAAACATAAACTGCAAATCTGTCTCAAAATTTGCAGATTTAGTTACAGAACTAGACCGATTGTGTGCTGCTATTGTATAATCCAAGATGGCGGTATACAGTGAATCTACCTTAAACGCGATCAGTCAGTTCCAAGAACAAATAGTACTACATCATCATATTGACCATTATTTCAAGTTATGTTTTCTAACATGTAAGATGGAGATGACTTATATTTGTTTTTATAATATATAGTATATCATTTATATCACGAACTCCTTAAGGTAAAAATGAAGGGATGCCACAACCGTAAATGTTATTTTTCGATACCTCAGATATTGTGTTTCGTCTAAAAGCATTTACAGAAAAGCAAACATTGAAAATGAGGCAGCGAAATTGCAACCTTGTCATATTTTTTGAAAACTGAAAATGCAATTAAAGTTCCAAATATACATAAAATAGCACTATTGCAAAACACGTCGTATGTATTTATTACCATGTAAAATACATTTATCTAGTTCTTTTAGAGCGAAATGGAGCGGATTTCATGTTTACTACTATTTGTGAAGCTATCTTAATTGGCTCGTGTAACATTCAATACACTAAATATATAAAACAATAGAATCTTATTAAAATATGACAATAGTTTTCCAATACTGTACCGGTGAGTTATATAAACGTTTGATTGCTTGCACTTTGATCTGAAACATACAACAAGATGCATACCTAATCAATTTCTTTATGCAGTACTCTATGATATCACAGGGAATCGGATCATTTACCTCAAAATTGTTTTAGCACGTGACTTAATAAATATCTGTTCAAAACATTAAACACAGGATATAACGATAAATTATTTACACAATATTTTCTTAAATGTTGTTTAGTTTAAACAATTTTTTTAATACGACAAAACAATCAGACAAAAGTTTTTTTTTTATTTAAAAGTCTTCTCCTTAAACTTATAATTTTTCGTTTCAAGATTTTTTGAAATTACATCAGATAATGTATCACAGAACCGATCATATTTTAGTTATGTATTCGCGGTGACAACGGTAATGAGTATGGGTACATTGTCGGTTCTGAAGCTGCGAGAATTGTAACTTCACTACGGCGTAAATGTTTTAGACAAACACTTCACACTGAACGAATAGAACCTATATAAGTCATAGAAAGTAAACGAAATAAACATAAGATTATTCTAGAATATTAAATTGATAGACACCTTGGGCCATGTCATACTTATATGAGTTATTCAAGTCATGTATTCCCAGATAATTATAATTTGCGAAATGATGACATGTATTCTTTAGAGACAATTTCTATGCAAACGACATGTTTTTCTTTGATTATGTATTCTTTAAAATCACTTTCTATGCACACATGTGGTTTCTTTTATAACGATTTCTATGCACACGACATGTGTTCTATGATTACGTTTTCTATGCACACGACATGTATTCTTTAAAAACAATTTCTATGCACACGACATGTTTTTCTTTGATTAAAATTAATATGCACATGACATGAGTTCATTTATAACGATTACTTAGCATATGACATGTGCCACGTAATAACAAATTCTTTACACAAGACATGTGTTCTTTTATAAAGATTTATATGCACACGACATGTGTTCTTGGATGACGATTTCTATGCACACGACATGTGTTCTTTGATCATGATGTATATGCACACGACATACTGTTCTTTAATTAAAATTTCTGTGTACACGACATGTGTTCTTGGATGACTATTTCTATGCACACGATATGTGTTCTTTGAACATGATATCTATGCACACGACATACTGTTCTTTATTTACTTTTTTATGTACACGACATGTGTTCTTTGAATGTACTTTTTATGCACACGACATGTGATTTCTAATAGGGTTTGTATTCACACAATAGTTTTTGAATATGTAATCTACGCACTCGACAGGTGTTTTCGATACGATTTCTATGCAAACGACATCTGTTCTTAAAAGACGATTTCTATGCATACGACATATGTTGTTTGATTACGATTTCTATGCAAACGACATGCGTTTTTAAGAAAACCTCATCAGATGTGCACGAGCACAAACAATTCATAAAGCTAAAACTTTGACACGTTTGTGAGCATTTAAACAAAGAGGCAATGCAATAACGATCAAACCCAGTTATATAGATAATAAACAATGCATGAAGGAGGAGAAAATTTAGTTTTAGCACAGGAACACTATTATAGACTGCAAATTTACCCAGACAATTAGTTATTAAATCAGGTCCGTTTTAAATCATTGGGGTTTCGAAAGAATATACACTCGGCTTTAGGCATTTCACCAGCAGCGGTAACGCTACAGTGGAACCAGGCATTTTTATTTGTAACTGAACGTTACAATGGCTAGCCTTATGGTACTTCTTCATCAATAAAAAAAAATCAGGATAAAAACGGTAAACATGCATATCTTACCCTTTACTTCTATAGAATGCCTTATTCTATTGGATGTACAATCGACCTAATGTTGCTAAATGAATGAATATAAAATCTCGTCTGCCTTATTTGTGATGTAAGTAAAAGTGAATAGATAAAATGCACTTAGAAAACAAATATAATACAAGACGGTCGGTTGAATCAAAGTAAAAGACCAAAACAACACTCTTGTATGTTAAAGTGTCAATACAGAGTGATATCAGGATTATGACAGGGAATCGCATTTTTTTTTTTTTCATTTTTTTTCAAATAAAAATAATTTGAAACGAATTTTTCCAGACGACGCTAGAAGTGAAATTGATCTTTAAAACATTTGTTATTTCCTGTTGTTGAATATGTTTTTTTAAACTCCATATTGGTCAACAGTATTTAGTGGTTCAACATTTGCAGTTTGGTTTGTTCCGTTTAACCTCTGTTTTTTTTGTTGTTATAATTTTGGAAACATAGTTTTTACTTAAGATATTTTTCTAGACTGTTGAGGTGCCCTATAACCCTTACACACCTTCCAACAAGGAAACGCCACACACAAACACCAATAAGGCTAGCTGCACCGTTTTTAAGAATGTGAAAACAGGGAATATGATTTTTCACAATTGTACAAAAATGTCATTTAAAGTTTATTAAAAGCAAAATATAAATACAAAAATATAAGTTTAAATAATAATACATGAGTGGTTTCTATAATGAGGTTTCATGGTTAACATATATACAATAGTAGTTTGTTCGATGTTAGAAAATATCAACTTTTTGTATAAGGCTTATAAGCTGGAGAGGGCAAAGTTTACCGAGCTCTTCAATTATTTTGTGCCGAAAACAAAAATGTTGATATTTTTCTGACAATTGACCTAATATTGTTTTATACTGCAGCTACAAAGGGTTATAGTTATAAAACTTTTATACAAAAATAAAACGTAATATCCTATCCCTAAACTAACCTAACCTAACCCCCAAGTTATCAACCGATTTTTATAGTTCGTTCTTATGTTGTTCTGTCACACCACTGTCCCAAGTTAGAGAGAGTGTTGTAATCCCACTAACATGTTTAACCCCGCCACATTATGTATGTATGTGCCTGTCCCAAGTCAGGAGCCTGTAATTCAGTGGTTGTGATTTGTTGATGTGTTACATATCTTTTTTATCGGTTTTTCGTTCAATTTTTGTACATTTATTAGGCCGTTAGTTTTCTTGTTTCACTTGTTTTACATTTGTCATTTCGGGAACTTTTATAGCTGACTATGCAGTATGGGCTTTGCTCACTGTTGAAGGCCTTACAATGACCTATAGTTGTTAATTTCTGTGTCATTTGATCTCTTGTGAAGAGTTGTCTCATTGGCAATCACACCCTGTCTTCTTTTTTATAATAACTGGTAGGTTTCAGCTTGTACCAAAGTGGTTTTTTTTTCAAAATCCAAATTTATCTATAAGTTTGCGTTTATTCTACAGGTATATTAAATAAACAAAATTTGTGCTTTGTCGAAATATTATAATTTTAATAATTCCTTTATTTCATGTTTCCTTTAATAAGGACTGTCAATTAAAACGTGCGCAATTTTCAACGATTTCGCTGTATTTATCAGACGGAATTTACCTTAAGTGTACGTATCTGTGCTATGGTTAACTCTTAAAAACTCTTGTTGTTCATTATAAAACTTAATAGCCTCTTCCTTAGTCTCGTCAGTATATGTGTACATCTTCTTCTCTCTGTGTAGATTGTCCACCACATAAAATAACCTACAATTTAATATACTTTATAAAAATAAATAGTATATAAACTTTTATTAGTTTGAAAACAGTCATATTAACCAGACGTCCGTCAGTCGTTCTTTACAGCCATCGGACTTGAGAGTGTAGGTACAAACAAAATATTTGGTTAGCTTCCTTGCTAGCTGAAAGGAAAAGTAGTTATTAGGTTTACCTATAAATACCCTCCCGCCGAAGAACTTTAGTGAAATAGACGATAGATTGGTTTTCAGTCAGATTATTCTACTCTCAAAGAATGGTATTAAAGGTAAAACTAGTAATAACTTTACGCTTCAGTTAGCAAGGAAAGTAACCAATTTTTTTTTAATCTACACACTCAAATCTAATGGCTGTAAGGGATACACACTTTGAGTAAATAGTTCCTATAAAAAAATATTGAACCTATATAAAATGAAATTTTTCAAGTGTTTATATAGTCCTCTATATAATTAAGTCCGAGGACGTAATAAAACGCATTAATAATCATGAAATAAGGACACTTTTTCACAGTAAACTTTTTTTCCTTTAGTTAAACAATACCTGGATAAACTAGGCAACTCTTGAGATATTTGACACTAGCATCTGCGTCTAAGAATTCTGGTCTAGGCATACAGACTAAAAACCGGCTGTAGAGGCCGTCATTGTTGTTTGCGTTCTTTCTTTCCTCGTCCAATACTTTACATATTTCCCCTGGATGGGCCATACCGCAAATGTTAACAACAGGTTTTTTAACAGAGACATTTGCTGAAAATAAATTTGTTTCATGTTAATAAGTATAACTGAACAAAATGCCGGACAATCTTAAATTTTTAACATATTTTCGTCTAATTTTCAGGTTTGTATGTCAATTACATAAATAAAAATAACGGAAAAATAAAATTCAAATTATAAAACAATAAGGTATCAAAAGTGAACACCACTCTCCAAATTAGCATTGAATTAAAAAAAAATATATCACTATGACAAGCGCTGTATGTTGAACACTGGCAAAATAATATTTCATAATTTGCACGTGTACGCTAATTATAAGTTTCGTCATATGTCAAATAAGATTATTTGAAATATAAACGGAAAAAAGCAACAACACGTTATACATAAATAGCACCAATAAAAAAAAATACCAAAAGCCGAAAAGTTTCGTTTTTTCAGAGGTGTGATTCCGTCTATAAACCCTTACATACAGCAAAGCTAAATGACTTTACTTAAATGCTCTCCTGCAACAGTATAAACCGAAAATTAAATTGGACCTTATTTTTTGTACACGGATGCCAACATGTTCATTTCTTTTTAAATTCATATAATAAATTAATCATTCATTTATTCATAAACTATACTTACTGCTACACGTCTGTCGTTTTAAAGTTCCTCCATTATATGCAGTAAGGTAGATTGTAGTGTCATAATCTGAGGCCGATCCTGTCTTGTATAATCCTAAGCTGCTCTGCCACGTTTTCAGCTCATCCCATAACTGGATTTGCCTGCTGTCGTGATTCAGTTGTTTTAGTAATGATTCTACAGTGGCAGCTGAAAGGTGCAAAAGCATTGTCGTTTAATGAGTACATCATACGATTTGCACAATATTAGAAGAAATATTTTAACAGTACATAAAAATAATCTAGACTCAAAAACTACTGACACGTACATAATGCAGAATCTTAATTTTGAGTTATTGGGTATAGTAAACTAAGGAAATTCTTCCTAATAATGCAAATAACAAAATGTGCAAACACAATGCACCGAAGTTGTAATTTAAAAAAAAATCTAAAGTTAAACTGCTTATAATAAATAAGGGAGAGATCCGTTTGCGCCAAAATGCGTCCTTTTGCGCCACAACTTTTTTCTCCAATGCTACGTTTGCGCCACATGTTTTAAAATTACATGGTATCATTTGCGCCAAAAATAAAACATACGATTGCGCCTTTTAGAGGAAAAATTACTTCCCTACTCCTTTATTCGGACTTGGAACCGGCAGTTTACACGGCAAATGTTTTCTTTCCTGAAACATACCTTACTGCTGCTGCATCAGTACTTCCCAATTTAATGTATGTAGTAGCTTGTAACTTCACTTTAAATAATGGGTATTAATTGTTAATTCAAATTGTATATCTTAGTAAATGGGTGGCAAGCATATATCTTACTCGCAAAAAAATAAATTGCCAAATAAATCGATATTACAGGAATTCCCGTTTAAAACAGGGACCGTTTATACTACGTTTTCTATTACCCATGTTGAAAAGTATTCTCTATAAGCTATTCAAGCACAGAGATAATTAATAATTCAATCTCCCGTAACGGAAAGTCCATATAAAGTATTTTTTCGAAAATGGTCCTTCCGCGTGTCTGTAGTCCTACGTAGGGACATTTCAATTTGTCCACACGGCAAATAATAGGTACAAAAAATATCAACGATTTTAAAATGTTTAGAAAAATATTAATTAACTGTTAATTTTATTCTAAAACATAATAATTATTGTTGTTTCAAAAAGCTTTAAAACTCACATTGATTTATCCTTGACGACATGTCTGAAACCTCGTTAACTGTTTCAACGTCTGTTATGCTGTTCCTGATGCAGTCCAAAGCAGCGGTCTTGTTGGTACCAGTAAATCCAACGGTCGCAAAATAAATTATGGATGGTTGATACCAATTACCCCATGGATTAATTTCCGACTTGTTCAAAAAATGTGCTGTTGCAGTTATCAGTGGTGGCACTAAGAATTCTAATGGAACACTTGACATGGAGGCCACATTTTGCAATATACTAGATGTTACTTCATCCAAGTTTAACTTCATAACACTTCTCAACCCGTTCTCTGTAGATAAAAGAAGTCATTGCCTGTTCTTTGCCTTGCTTAGAAACGTTATGATGACGTTGTTGGATCGATGTTTGGGCGCCGTTGCCAATGTTTCGCCAAGTTGCCGTATATTACGTTACGAAATTCGCGAACAATGAGCAATGCCAAAAGCAGAAACAACGTCACATGAATACAACTAAACATGGACTTTAACTGCTTAATGTGACCGGCTTAATAGAATTGAAGATTTACAGAGATGTATAGGATATATAAAAGCAATCCCAGACACTGTAAATAATCGGATTCAACATTTAACAGCTATTATGAATTCAGAAAGAAATGAAAAAGCATTTACCGAGCAAGAAATATCGACACTGGTTCAAACCTTAGAAAGAATTCTACCAAGGTTTGGTGACAATCCTTCAGCAATGAATAATGATATCATAGAGAATGAATTAGCAAAGTACATTCAAAATGGCATATTTGATGTAGGAATTGTAAACATTATTCCTCCAATTAAAACATGTTGTGGGGCCCTGAAAAGTTGTTAGCAGAAACCATGTACAGTGTACAGAAATTTGTCCAAACCTGTTGTTGGAATAATGCATCATATGAAATGCCAAAAATGCAATACAATGTACAAGACTAGTACCTACAAATGCTGTCGTGAGCCTGAATATTATTACAAAGATGTCCTTACAGCGCCCTACTTTATGTCGACTTGCGATACAGTTTTTGCAAATGATTTAATGAACTCTGTAGATATTGACATGTAAGTATATTAAATTATTTTCTTAAAAATATGCAACCAATATCACACAAAAATGTAATTTTAATGCAAATTATTTAAAGTAGAAGTGTACGGAATTACTGATTTTTACAGAGGATGACCGTGAGGGCATTCCGGTGTATTGCTATCGCCTAGATTTCCATTACGTAATATTCGTTTTGGGTTTTTAACCGATCTATAAACATGATAACTACGCGGATATTAACGAGTGCAAAATAGCATTCCTTATCGTTTGTTATAAATACATCTCTTCAATGAATACTGATAAAAATATTTTTGTTTAGAACATAAATTTATAATATGAAAATGTTTTGTCGTTAGATATATATATATATATATATATATATATATATATATATATATATATATATATATATATATATATATATATATATATATGTAAAATCATTGATAATATATACACACGTACCAAAAAATAGTGTCATAGCATGCGGAAGAAGATCTCAAATCACGTTTTGCAACACTCCCGGCAAGGACCGGTAACTCTGCATGGAAGATTTTTTTTGCGGGAAAATATGAATGCTTACTCATATCCAATCTTTTAGAAAAATCGAATTTTTACAGAAGAGTGTCCACCATGCACTTGCACTGCACTATTATTACAAAAGTAGAATAGAAATATATACAAATGGATGAAAATTTTATATACATGTAACTGTTATATGAATATACATGTATACTGATTTGTATCACTACAATATAATAGTTATTACGGTGAGGTTAAATTTCCTGTCATTTATTTATTATCCACGCACGAACTTGTCTCAGAAAAAAAAATCTCTGTACATTAACCTCAGTTTCAGGTATAAAGGTGTGATTTTTTTCTGTGACAAGTGCTTTTAGCCATCCACAAGAACTTGCGGTCATCCGATGTTTAGTACTTCAGTACTTTTATTTATAATGTTTTGCATGTGATTAGGTCATGGCTAAACTATACATATACATGTATTGGTAGACTATTTCCTATTTTCTTAGAGAAATAATTGCACAGTACTAATGTCATTGATCATAACAGATCGTCTTACATACGCAATCGAATTCAAGACATGAAGACCAAAGGTAACAAACTAGACAAAACTGTGTTCAAATTCTTACAGGAATTATGCTCTTGATCGATATTTTCCCCCTAAAAACTAGCTCCTCCACCCTTTTTTTAGATTAAAAGAGTTTGATTTTAATTCTAGATCTGAGAAAAACAAATCTGGCAACAAATAGGAAAAAACATATACCATAGAAAATATTGTTCAATTCTCAAGAAAAAAAAATTGCCGTGCAGCGTCAAAATGATTTGTGGAATCCATGTGTTACGCGCGAGGATTAAAAGAAAACTTGCCTAAATAAAAAAAAAAACTTATCCACAAGTTTGTCTTAGTCCAATGATTTCTCGTGATTGTTTCTGTTTTCTGCTGTTCATTGGTGCATTAAATACATATTGCGTGTATTAGAAATTCAAATTTTGTATGTACACAACTAAAATTATATGATTCAATGTGTGTATATACACAAGTTCTGTATTTCCGTATATACTATATAGAAGAGGGACGAAAGATACCAGAGGGACAGTCAAACTCATAGATCGAAAACAAACTGACAACGCCATGGCCAAAATAAAAAGACAAACAGACAAATAATAGTACAGATGACACAACATAGAAAACTAAAGACTAAGCAACACGAACCCCACCAAAAACTGGGGGTGATCTCAGGTGCTCCGGAAGGGTAAGCAGATCCTGCTCCACATGTGGCACCCGTCGTGTTACTTATGTTATTACAAATCCGGTAAATAGTCTAATTCGGTAAGTCACATTCGTGAAAAGGGAAGGGTATTGTAGTTACGACATAAGGAACATATCCGATATCATCTGTGAAACGGTTATTCCATAACGGTCAACCAACTCGTGATGGCATCCGTAAAATTTACGAAGGATGATTTCAACTTCACCATTTGGAACTCTTGGTTTAATAGCTTCCTTGTGAGCAGCAATCCTCTATCAAGGAAATCATGATAGGAAACACAAGCCCGGGAATATCGTATCAATTGGGAGATATATACTCCGTATGCAGGCGCTGCTGGAATGTTGCTACATAGAAATGGAAAGTTCACAATTGGGAAGCTGAAATCATCTCTTTGTCGTAAAGTTTTGTTTTCAACCGACCCTCATTGTCAATTTCTAGATGTAAGTCAAGATATGAGGCAGACTTAACTGTATCTGTAGTATCCTTTATCTCTAGTTCGATGGGATAGATTCGTTCAACATAGTCACCAAATTTTGTATTATTTAGTGAGAGAACATCATCTATATAGCGGAACGTAGAGTTAAAGGATATTGCTAACTTCTTATCGTTCTTCCTAAGAAGTTCCTGTATGAAGTCAGCCTCATAATAATAAAGAAACAAGTCGGCAAGAAGAGGGCACAATTGGTTCCCATTGGAATTCCGACAGTCTGTTGATAGAATTGTGCCGTAAAAATTCCGTAAACTGTTTACGGAATCTAAATTCTGTTAATACGGAAAAAGTTCTGTATATAATAATTTTCTAGTTCCTAGTTCTGTTTCTATTGTAGATACGAAAATAATTTTGCACGTAATTCGAATATTGTACTAAATGAAACAGTTAAGTATAGTAAGATGGGGACCAGTCCATTTGCATACCCAACATAAGAAACTGACGTAAGACTTTCCAAGACATAATGAACATAACTGAACTAATTTAGCAACAGATTCACAATTGAAGTAATTAAATATAAAATCACTCCTCTAAGATCACGCGCCCTCGGTTCTTCAATTCACGTATACCGACCTCATCTTGACTTGTTTCTTGACTATTTCTATAAAATAAATAGGGATTCCAGCAACCCAAAAAGTAAATCCAGTATCTCTGAACTAAAAAACAAACAATCCCGGGTATCTATAAAAGGGATAAGCTTACCAAAACTAACATTTGTAATTCTACAAATACAAATTCAAATATGAAAAAAGTTGATAAATAGCCTTACATCGCCGAACTATCAATTAATATTTGGTAAAAAAAAGTAATTCGAATATCGAACTATTAAAAATTAAGATTATTTTTTTAAATAATTATTTCTTAATAATGTGTGTTTATTACTACAGTAGTAGATGCCATTTTATTTTTAAGAAATAAATTTCTACCGATGGTGCTTCGCTGTATCCAGGATAATCAATATTACTTCGTATTCTTAAACTTAAAATGTTCTCAAATTACTGCTGTTAGAATGAATTATTTTTCTTCATGCACATCTACGCATTGTATACTGCTAGTAGAAAAGTTTCAGGGTAATCCATTAAATGATGTTGGGAAAGCTGCTTCATTTGAAAGCATAGCATTTGCTTACAACGATCTATATGTGGGACAAGACTGGATGTTAAAATCTGATACTGGAGCTTTAATACTGGACCGACGTAGGCTAGCAGAAGCATGGTATAAAAGAGCCTTCATATCGATGAAGCAACGGTACTGTGATGAATCAGAGATAGAATTTATAACATCCGATCATCTTGAAAATACTTTAGAAAAGCATGTGGATCAACTTTGGACATCTTTTACTAAGAATTGGTCATCACACACAGATAGTTGTAATCACAAAGGTGAGCAAAACATAATATATAAGTGAAAAGTATATTAACCGCTTCATTTAAGTGATAAATGGATTAAATGTCTAGATTGCAATCACAAATTTGTATCAAGGCAGTTAAATATGCCCGCTAGTAAATATTGTCCTCATTTACATTGATCATGTAAGTGAAAATCCGAGACAAAATAAATAACAGTTATAAGTTCAAAACCCGGGTTTTTTCATAAAGAAATGATACTAACCGGATACTATTTACTATGACAGTTTAATCGCAAACATATTCTGTAGACAATTTGTGGAAATGTTTTGCATAAGTAAAATATTGTCCAACTGATAATTTAATTTTAAAATTATAAATTAAAAAAAAATGTTTGATATATTGTATTGCATAAAATATTTTTGGCATTATTTAGTACATTTATATGCCTTAATATGTACAAAGACTAACGTTCATAGTTTTAATGTTTTCTTTAAATTTCATTTTTTTAATATGATTTATGAAACATTTTTTTTCTTTTGTTCAGTATGTTCTAAGGCTTTAGTATTGGATGGACACATGAAGGGAACAAGGTCTGTTTGTGCGGAAAAAAAGAGTGAGACGAAAACTTCAGATGAGTTAGGTGATGTTGTTGTTGGATGTAAAAAAACCCAGCGGCTGGTTCAATCTACTGTAAAAAGCATGCTAGCACAGTAACGAAAGAGAACCCATCAAACGAGGTATATTTTAGATATGTTATAAAATGTAATAATATTTTTGTTATTGTTTTACATGGCCAAATTTAGTGTCTGTTACAATACTGTATATAAAAATTTATAATTTTGAGAAAGAGCCAGTTCAAAATATTTTTTGTTTATATATAACAAGGAGTGCTAACCATCAATCGAGTCACTAGTCATTTATAGCACTGTACCCAACGTAAATAATAATAACAAGGGAATATATCGAAGCGGCAATCTATCAAACTGTCCTTTGTGCCCTAGTAGTATTGGGAATGAACCCTAAATCAACTTAATCATCAATGCAGCCTGCCATGTAATTAATAAGAAATGAAGTTTACAAAGGAATATTCAGACTGGAAACCATGTTTAACAACAAATTGTCGTAAAATATTTGTCGCCCTATACAATCATGATATTTAAGCAATATTTCTTTTTTTAGGATGTAAAATGTCCAGATGAACAAGTAGACGATTTGCGTTGTAACACTAGGAAGGATACATATCTAGTTAAAAAAAATAAAACATCTGAATCTGCGCAGCAGTTTACAACTGCGGTATCATTGTCGGTGTAACTGAGTTATTTGGATGTGAATACTTATCTCAAGTTTACATGTTTCTTGTCTGGTTAGCAAAGGAGATGTTAAATTTTCCACATTTACTTGCTTATGATGACGCATGCCATTTGAAGAAATTTGTTAATAACCCGATAAGGGCTGACAAAACTGAATATTCCAAATTGTTGGCAACAATAAGAATGGTTGTTGACAAAATGCACTTTGTTAATCACATTGATAAGTGGTGCAGAAGAAATGTTAATCCTTACACTGATGATCGATTTAAAGATGTAAACACGGAAGCATGCGAGCAGACATTTAATTTTATTGCAAAATTCAAGTACGCTACTAAGCACATGTCGTATGCAAAGTACCATATATTCATGTTGTACATATGTACTAAGTATAATATTGATAGACTGGTAAGGAACACCAAACCATGTAAATTTGATTTATAATTGTCTAAAAAATCAGTGAATTCAACAATTGTATGAATGTCGTGTACAAGTTGTGATATTGCACAAGTTCTAACTTGTACATAATTTGTGTACACGTTATCACAAAATGTTAAGTACCTTCGTTTGGTAATAGATTCTGAAAACAATATTAAACATTTAAAATTATTTAGTTTTTTTAACAGATCTGCCTGTCAATGTTATTATATATAATTGAATTATCATTTTTTTGAAAACTTGAACATTTAAAAGCAGAGGTTTACATATTTACGTGGGTTAAATCAACGGAGCAAACTTTGCAAGCTTATAGTATTTTATTTATATGATGTTGCTTAAAAATTAAAAACATGAAGTTAATCAAAACTAATAAAGTTAAGCGCGAGTGGATTTAGGCATAACTTGTACACTCCTTCTGATATACAAAGTATAACTTGCATACATATCTTTGTATTGTGGTGAAATATTTTAGTGAAACCCAATGTGGTGTTAAAATATTTTGTTCAGCCTTACGGCGCATTATTTAATGACATTGTTAGACGCTGCACATTGCATTGGTCATGCAATAGTACTTTTATAAGAATATAACATTCATCGTAAATTGTCAGAGTGTGTTTGTTTGTGCGTGTTTTTGTTTGTTCGTTTATTATTTTATTTTTTTTTAATAATTCTGGGTTATTCACCCCAAAGTTATGAATAATTATGTGCTTAACGCAATTACAGTTATTAAATTCGGGATTATAGAGGGGTCGTGTGTGTTGCTAAGTTTGTCCTTGTGCCCTTTTGTCCATCTGTATAATTGTATAGTTGTAAAGGATGTTTTATGCACTAAATTTGCTGATTTAAGTAATTATTTCATAAAGGCATATCATAAATAATTTAATAACTAATAAATGTATAATATGTCAAAGCAGTTGGTTGTTTGTACTGATTCTTTTTTAATAAAGAAAAGGTTTTAGTTTATCAATTACATTTTCAAATACTATATTTATATTACGCCTGTGACAATGTTCTTAATATAGAAGAACTTATTTGGACAGTTTTTTAATGTTTGCAAATCTCTATCTTCCTCCTCCTCTTTCTTCTCATCCTCCTCCTCATCGTCATCTTTGCAATGTTGACATTATAGATTATGTTGTAAAACATTGTTTTAACATTGTCTTTTTCTCAATGTCGGCAATGCCAACCATGCAAGATGGTGAAAGGATATCAACAAAGTAGTACAATACCATGTCAACATCGTTTTATTCAAAATTAATAATGTAAACACGAGTAATGTGTAGCGATATCGGCAATGTCAACGATGTAAACAAGAGTATGAAACGATATCGACAACGTTGTACACTATCGTGTTGACATTGTCTACTTCGCGATATCGTCAATGTCAACGATGTAGACAATAGTATGAAACGATATCGACAACGTTGTACAATATCGTGTCAACATTGTCTACCTCGCGATATCGTCAATGTCAACATCGTATACCTCGCAATATCATCAATGTCAACGATGTAGACAGGAGTATGAAACGATATCGACAAAGTTGTACAACATCGTGTTGACATTGTCTACTACGCTATATCGTCAATGTCAACGATGTGTACAAGAGTATGAAACGATATCGACAACGTTGTACAATATCGTATCGACATTGTCTACTTCGCGATATCGTCAATGTCAACGATGTAGACAAGAGTATGAAACGATATCGACAAAGTTGTACAATATTGTGTCGACATTGTCTACTTTGCGATGCCGACAATATCGGTACTACTTTATACACTGGACATGAATGAAATAATGAAGAAAAGTGACATGAAATCGACATTGCACGAAATATAACGTTTTTACTATATTTAATGGATAAAGACAACAATAAATGTTAAAGCTACTGTATAGATCAAGGTCTAACTTACATTATAATATGCTAAGAAAACAAATACAAAATGAAGTAATACAGTGACAAACATACATACTACAACCACACATGCTGTACAGGTGATCTCTATTAAGCGAAAATCAGTCTTGTCAAGTCAACCCTTTCCTGCCTCGTTGTTATATTACCTTTGCATTTTGAACCGTAATTTTAAGGGCACGTATTATCTGGTCCCGAGGGTGAACATTATATACAGGTTTGACTGTAACATTAGAAGATGGTGATGCAGGCTATATCACATTAAAAGTAGTAATTTTATTCATCGACGAGCAACAATATTTAGTGACATTTTTTGATAAAATGACTTAAATATGAAATATTATGTTAATTACTTTCGATTTGTCCAAATAAATAAATTGGTGTCTAGCTATTACCTATTTCTAATTTTCACCAATTACTAAATATATTTTATTTTTAAAAGTGATAGCTATTTGAAATATTGATTTATTTTTGGTGTTCAACGCCACTGGAAACAATGCTTTTGTTTGTTTGTGCAGCCAGCCGAAGTATCCGGACACAACCACCGATATTAGACGGGAAAACTAGCTATCCAAGTCAATTAGGATTTGAATTGAATTGAATGCAGAAGCGGGGTTCGAACTAACAATCTCAATGTTGACTGGCCATCATCACCATAGATATATACAATTTTCGTACAGTGTGGGAAAATATAATATTTATTAGACGAGCTTTAGAAAACTAAAAGGCAAGCGAGGCTTGCCGAGCTTTTCACAGTTTTGTAGCGAGTACAAACAAATTTTATATTTTCATTCACTGTATGAATATTGTATAAATTCTGCAATTTAACATTGAACTTACACGTATTGGTTTTGTTTCATCCAAATCGCAGGATTTGTTTTGTGAAAAATCGACATGACCTAAACGCGGACAGCAAAGAGGACATAAAAGAAAACAGTTATTTGAACAGAACCGTTCGCTCCTAACAGAAGAAAGATACCAGGAAACTTTACGTTTATCGCTTAATGTTATCTGTAAACCTGTATTTGTATAATAGAAAGGTCGATTGCAAAATAAAATAACTTAGACCACACGTCCACCGAGGTCCTACAAGTGATTTGATACAATGTAAGCCAATTGTCTACTAAGGCAACAACATAATCGTTTTTGTGTAAATATTACAATGATATTCAACATGAATATTCGAAACTTTTAGTAAGAAAACCTAGACTGAACACGTTTTCCAGGAAATATTGATATTGGTTCTGTTTATTAGCAACTTGGAAATTATACTCTACCCTACCCTTATTCTACATAACAAATGGTGGTAACATAGAGTTCGTTTATCAATTTTAAAATTCAAAGAGGACAAAAAACCCGAGCGTTTCAAGAAGTTATGTCTGCTTTACTTGTTATAATGATAGAATATTTATAATTATTTCTTCCAGGGCAATTTGGGAATAGTTCTCTCAGGTTAAATAGTTTGTTTGATGTTTTTGTTTTTAGAAATTAAATGAATTAAAATGCACGATTACCTATAAATATTATTGCTTACAGCAATTTCATTTGACCTTCGGTGAAAAGTTGTCTTATTGGCAATTTACCACATCTCTTTTTTTTGTATAGAAAAATGAGTAAGGTCACATTAACATCACTCACACAATGCACCCTAAACACATCGTCTTTTGTCTCAAGCATTTTGTATAAAACTTCCAGTCATGCGCAACAGACTTGACGACTGGTTGTCCACAGGCAACGAACTGACATTCTTTGGTTTTGTGATGAAAGTTAATTCCAAGGCAGGCCTCACTTGATGCACATTCTAATGCACAATCAATTTCACTGCTGTCAATTCTGGTGGATAGTAAGGTCATATTACCAAAGGATCCTGTTACCCCACAGTAATAACCAGTGAATAAAGCTGAAAAAAGATAAGGCGCTATTTAAATAGTTTGAACTTAAAAACAGAAAAAGGAAAGGTCTGTGTTCTTCTTTTGAGATAAATGCAATTGAAAAATTTGAGGAAATGCATTTCTCTCGTTGTTTTTACATTTAACATTAATTGGTATCTTTTTCCATCAACAATCTATATTCTAATTGGCATTACATTTGGCTATTTAAATGTTTCAAAATAACCAGACTTTAGAATGCCTGTTATAAATTGATGGTATACCAATAATTGAACTTAAAAAACAGAAAAAAGGAAAGGTCTGTGTTCTTCTTTTTGAGATAAATGCAATTGAAAAATTTGAGGGAAATGCATTTCTCTCGTTTTTTTTTTTACATTTAACATTAATTGGTATCTTTTTTCCATCAACAAACTATATTCTAATTGGCATTACATAGATAAAAATTGAGGATTCCGAATATCTGACTAAAGTCAAAAACAAGGGTAGCGAACATCATTAAAAACAGAACTATGGGTTTTAACAAATATATAAGGCTTTCTTAAGTAATGACACCGAACAAAAATGTTTCTTTGTTAATTAAATTTTCCTTGTCTCAATCCCTCATCAACAAAAGGAAAACACAGAGAACACCTAGGGTTATCTGATTTGCTATCGGAATTCTTTACTTGTATTTAATTTATTTTGTCTAAGATACTTGCTTTAGAGCTTCATAATTAAAATGCCAGCAAGTGTCAAAATAGTCTCTTCTTCAATATCAAAATATTATGGTGTATCAATAAGTATAGGTAATGTATAATTTGATTGGAATGCCGCGAAGTATAACTTGATTGGAATGCCGCGAAGCATTCTGAACTATTTTCTTCCTTTCACTTTATAATGAACATTTTCAATCCATCTAGTTTGTACAAATATTTTGCATTTTTTCATTCGAATAGATATTTTAATCACTTACAAGAATGCTCCATAATCCACATTCCATCAGATCCCCATCCTGTCATGATCCCTACACCTTGTATAGGTATTGGTGATGTGTCCGTCCAATCCATGACAATTCCTGTTTCTGCCGTTAGAGTTATCCTTCCTGATACTTCCCATTTAACTATAAACGTCTTGTGTTCCGAACAGCTTAATAAACCAGGTACATCAAAACGATATTCCGAAATTTTAAAACGGAATCGACGTATACGTAGAGTTATTTTCGTATTTGATCCTCCACCGATGCATATTTCATAAAAGTTAGAGGAGTGTAGATTGATTGCAGAAGAAAGTAGAACAAAAGCGTCGGTACATGCTTTAATGTGGAATTTAATAAACCTTTTGTTGGCAGGAAATATCTGGAAAGTTGACAAACTGGTATAATAACTGACGACATTTTGAGTCCTGGCATCAATGAATCCACTGTTTTTAGTTTTAATCCATATGTGATCCAACAAATTGCCTACAAGAACAATACTGGTATACATAGTACATGTATACATACGTGTGTTTGGTATAAATAAAGAGTGACCAATTATAAGCACGAAGCAAGCACGAGTTGTGTATGATGTATTTTCCTACAAGAATTATGTATGCTTGAATGTATTAATTTAAGACCACTTCACTATCTGGTTACCGACTTAGATACACTCTTTGATATATACGGCAATAGATTAGACGATGCAAGGCAGTAGCTGCAGTAAATTCTTATGACAAAAAGGGGAAGGCCACCACCCCACTCACCATTTTAGCATTAAAAATGAAACGAAAAATATTAATGCAACACCTATTTCTGATCTGTATTAAAAGTAATATAAAAGAACTTATCCAGAAACACAATTTAAACAATAAGATTCTAGTCCTACATTTTTATCGATTCTGCGACATTTTGTTGCGAAGCAAGACTTAGTATCGATTCGGCGCCAATATTTAGGTTCACTCTGTGGCTAAAGTCATGTTGACATCAATTACTATGCACAATTAGCATTAAATTTTATCAAACTTGGACATAAGCTGTTCTATGATCAGAAGACAGTATCCGTAGCAAAATTATTTATTTTTATTTTCACATTCACGTATTTCACTGATAAAAAAGCAATAATCTTAACGTTTAGATATAGTCTGGGATTAATCTTTTTTTATACATCAATAACCTGTCAAGCTTTCATAGAATTTTGTGAACATATTTAAGACATCAATAACTTCGACAAACCTCTTTAGACTTTTGTGAAACTTTAGCAGAAGCTTTAAGTTATATCATTAATAAAAATGATGATTGAGCAAAATTTTTCACAAATAACGTATTTCTGATTACTTTTCAATATCTTTATACAGTTAAATTTTCTTTTTAGCTGTTTTCGATTACGTCGAGTCTTTATTTTTTTGTTTTATACATTAATTACTTTGTTTAACCTTCATGAAATGTTACGAAACAGAAGGTTTTTTAAGATCAAGAAATAACATCTCATTTTACTGATAAATGGACTTATATATATGGCAGTTAGCATTACATTTTTACACTGAGATCACCAATCGTAGGCGAAACACATGGTTTCTCGGAACCCTTTACGATTTTTAAGGTAATTTTTAACTTGTGCCAATTGATATTTAAATATAAAGAATGTATTTCCTAATACAAAATATATAAAATCGTTAATTAAACCTTACCTAGTCCATGATAAAATCATCTTTGCTGAAATATTTACCACTTCAAAATTACAAGACTGAATGATGATAATATGTTTTCTTTTGAATAAATCACTTTGTCAATCATCTTGATTCTATCCAATGTATGTTACAGGTCGAAGCATACTAATTTTAAAACAGAATGCAATAAAAGAAACCCCAAAAAAATTAAATGATTGATTTTTTTTTTTTTTTTTAGAAAATGGTAATTGCATTGTTTAAGATTTAAAAAAAGGGGTGTTGTTAATCCAAGGTTTGAATTTAGTTCCTTGACATTTGTTTTGGTGGACTGATTTTGTTGTATTCTACATGTACATGCATAGACAGCAATGTGTATAAATAATGGTGAATAATAATGAAGATAAGATTGTGCTGGATCAATCCCCAGAATGAAGATACGAAGATTTTATCATTGTTTCTGTCATGGGGAATCCAGGGGCCAAGGAAGCACAGACTCATAATTATGATTGAGATATTAAGAGGCCGACGTACATTTAAAAGACACAAAATTATCAAAAGTTCTTCTAGGTGGTACAATTGTTTATATGATTTAGCTTGATCTAGGTAATATTTCGTAAAGTTTGAATGATTAGAAAAGTCCATCTAACACCCTGTCCCTTTTTCTTAGATTTTTAATTATTGAAATAAAATATCATAACTGACACCTTTGGTCCTCCGATGTAAATTAAAAGCTGCTGGGAACTCTTTTGATAAAATCTGTAACCTTGTGAGCTGAAGGATATATAACCTTTATGTAGTTGGGTCATATTTTTGTTTGTTCATTTCCCATTTACGTTCCATAGTTATATAGTTTTTACATGTTGTTTGACTGTATGTATTTACATCTAAAATTTCCTTTCTATATTGTTAAACATTAATAAACTACAAAAGGAAATTGTTTCTCATATATACTAATTTTATAAACGGGGGCGAAGTATATTTGAGTTGGCTAAGCAAATCATATTTGAATATCAAACTGGCTGTTAATTTGACATCAATTTAAAAAAAACTAGTGTATATGGTTATACTTTTAAACTTTTTCCTGGCTTAAGGCAGATAGGATGACTTCCGCCATCTTGGTTTGTACAATAGAAGTAAACAATCGGTCTACTTCTTTAATGACATGTGCAAATTTCGAGAGATGTGTGTAATTTAATTGTAAGACTTTTCATCTAACTGAAGAACATTATGTGTTTTATCTTATTTATTCGACTGTTTGTACAAATACAGAATATGTTTTGTTTGATTTATTTTTTTCCAACTTCGTCATACAAGGGGAAATAACTCAGGTAATAAGGAATGTGCCTATCATTTTGTTTTGTTGCATGAAAATGAGTCCTGTAAGTCCAATTTTATTTATATTTGCCGAAAGCATATCATAAGAGCTATCTTCACATATTTAATATCAAAATTTTCATATAGTTTTCTTTCTATCATATAAAATTTAAAAAATAAGTTTTTCATGTATAATCTACACATAATCTGACAATTATGCACAACCTGTAACTTGAAAGCCTCGGCCAATACTTTTAATTATATTTTTGAAAGAAAAGCATGATATAAATTATATTTTGCCAAATTATTAAAAACATTATCTCGATTTTAATTTGTTTTTTTGTCGATTTCTTGTTGATGAAATAACTTTTATAGTTTCTGTTGAAGATTTAATTTACCTTTGAAGACTTTTTTGTTATTTTTGTCGTATTCTTGCATTTTCTGATGTTAAAATTTAAGTGACAGTACGCATAAAATCATCATATTATTCATAGCTAACAAAAGATCTTTATTAAAACTGATTTAGAATTGATGCACTTTTTGTACCAACATTATAAATAATGTGTATTTCACATCTATGGTATCGTAGGCATTTTAAATTATTTCGATAGGATGTCGTAGGATATATGAAATGTTCTAAAGAATTGCATATTTCTTGTTTAATAAAGATCTAAGCAATTTTACTATAATCAGCTGTAGAATGCGACCGTTGTACAGGGAAGAACTGAGGTTACATGGATATTTTTCAAATGCTGAATTCCGTATTTTCTGATCATGGAAATTTATTTAAACACAATCATCTAATTCCAAGAACGAACAGTACTAAAACATCATATTAACCTTTATTTCAAGTTATGTGTTCTTATGATGGAGATGGCTTATATCATTCGTTTTTCGTTTTTAATATACTGTATCATATATACCACGAACTTCTCAAGGTAAACCAAGAAAGAAAGTGATGCCACAACCATGCATGTTCCTTTCCGATACCTCGGATATCAATTTTCGTCGTATAGCATTTACAGAAAAGCAAACATCGAAAGTGGGACAACGGGATTGCAACCTTGTCATATTTATGAAAATTGAAAATTAAATTCAAAGTCCATATAATTATATCTATTAAATGACTCTATTGCAAAAAGAGTCGTATGTATTTATTACTATGTACTAGTAAATGGTTCTACAATTATTAATTTTCTCTAAGAGAGCGAAATGAAGCAGATTTCATTTTTTATTCCTTTATTTATTAAGTTATCTTTATTGGCTTGTGTAATTTTCGATACATCAAATATATAAAACAATAGAATCTTATTAAAATGAGACAATAGTTTTCCCATACTTTACCGGTGAATTATATAAACGTTTGATAGATTGCACTTTGATCTGAAAGATACAACAGGACGCATAACAAACCAATTTCTTTTGCAATATTCTATTATATCACAGGAAATCGGATCCTTTACCTCAAATTTGTTTTTAGCACGTGACATATTAAATATCTGTTGGAAATATATAACACGAGATGTAACAATAAATTATTTACACAATATTTTCTTAAATGTTGTTTAATGTACACATTTTTTTTCAAACACAACGACAAAAGAAGCAGACAGAAGATTTATTTCAATTTAATAGTTTTCTCCTGAAACTTTCAATTTTCCGTTTCATGAATTTATAATTAAATCAGCTAATTAGATAGTACATTACCGATCATATTTTAGTTTTATATTCACGGTAACAAAGTTAATGATGGATTCATTGTCGGTTCGGAAGCTGAGATAATTATAACTGACGTTAATACGACGTAATTCTTCGAGAATTTTGTTTACACTCAACTAGGAATGAAAACCGTAAAAAAATTAAATATAAGTTTATTCTGTTTTATGAAATAGTAAATGGGATGACACAACGCATTATATGAGTTAATCAAGTCATGTACATATTCCCAGATTACCTTATAATTTGCGAAATGAAAATAATGCTTTTCACCGGTGTCTTCCCGAAATGCATACATTTTACAAAATATCGGTTTTATTCCTTGAATGCCTACATCCTTTGATCTGCCGACAAAATAAAGGTTAAAATATGTTGGCATTCAAGGAAAAGTTTCTGATTTAAAATCAAGTGTAGAAAAAACAAACAGTAATTATATATTGAGCAGGTAAGCTTAGTAATCCAAATGATATATCTAAAAAATAACAATTGGCGCAAAAGGACTGCAGTTGTTATTTTAATCCTTAAACCGGTCTGGACCACTAGAATTTTGACGTCTGAATACATTAACAAAGTAATTTTCCAAATACCAAATGTAAACATGTCATGAGAAATTGACCAAACGAAACAGTGAACCAAAATGCATTGTGGGCTACTACGAGTTTACTATCAACCAAGACCACGTGGAATTTGGTTGAAAAGTGTCTCGGAATCTCTTGTTTATTATTTGTTCATCTAATGATATATATATAACATAATCTTCAATTT
Source organism: Mytilus coruscus (assembly GCA_017311375.1). Classification (NCBI taxonomy): domain Eukaryota; kingdom Metazoa; phylum Mollusca; class Bivalvia; order Mytilida; family Mytilidae; genus Mytilus; species Mytilus coruscus. The sequence continues at coordinate 48,699,328 of CM029598.1, forward strand.
GAATGAGAAAAAGATTGTTCACCGGTTCAGCATTCGAGTTTTTTCGTCTTGTCAAACTAGTAAAGAACAGGTTTTGTCTATTGTTATGATTTTTACCTGTGCATTCATTTCACGTGAAAATTAATATCGAATTGTCCATTGTCCAGTAAAACTCCTCTTAGCTCTTCAAAACTAGACGAAACATTTTAAAGGAAAGAGTTACATGATACTGTATGCTCTTGGAATTTTAAAATCACATATTCTTAATTATTTTTTTTTAAATTTCTGACGTCAGAATACATTTGCATGGTAATTTTCCCCCAAAAAATGTAAACATGTCACTGATCATGAGTAATTGGCCAATCGACCCAATGAACCACAATGCACTGTGAGTTACTATCACTTTATAACACGTGGATTTGGTTAAATTTGTATTGTTTCCCGGAATCTCATATTTGATTGTTTTGTTCATCTACTGTGATACATGTAATGTGTATAGCATAATCTTCAATTTACATGCTCATTTATTAACAAGTATTGCTCACAAGCTTCAGCATTCGACTTTTCATTTCGACTTGCCAAAGTAAGAAAGAATGCGTTTTGTCAATTGTTATGAACTGTACCTGTGCATTCATTCCACGTGAAATTAAAAACGCCCATTGAGCCATATATGTCACACATCCTTCAATAGTAAGTTGAAACATTTGAAATTACATCATACACTCGTATACCTGTATATATAGCATATATAGCAAACGTTAGAGAAAATCAATACGCACAAAATGAAAAAAACAAAAAAGAATTACGCTTTTATTGTTGTTATTCATCTCAAAGTCACAGTTGGACTTTGTAAAAGAGGGCGAAAGATAC